>OY728151.1:1162265524-1162890524 GCA_963277665.1 Viscum album | reverse complement strand
TAAGAGGATACTTATCCAATGCATGGGTTCTATCATTCACACCTTTAATAACTAAAGCTAGGATTAAATATACTTATGTTCAATCCTATAAAGAATGATTTTGGTAAAAACATCTAGACATTCAACAAGACATCATGATACACCCCTCGAGTCCTATAACTGATCCAAAAGAATTACATCATTGTAATCATAGATCATTAGCCTTTGATCCCATCCAATTCATTTCCAAAATGGGAAACCTAAGTATCACTCATGGAGAGGATGTCATCATCCCTCTGAGCTCATCCACAGAATCTATCAACTAGATCAAAGTATCACTCATTGAATATTTGAAAAAAACCATCTTAGTCAATACAAGGAATTCCTACAGTGAGAATAAAATTATCACTCATATCATATAAATATATCCAACCAATGTTCTCATTCATGGGATCACTAAATTAGATCCATTATTCAGTCAAGGAATAATTATTTTCAACATCCCACTAAGCCAATGCAAGGAATCCCTCACTAAATTCAATTATCACTTCGGGAATATAAGAAATAAACCAACTGAGCTAATCCGAGGAATTCCTATAGCGAGAATCCAAGAATAACATTGGCAACATATAAAAATAGCCCACTTAGGCGGTCCCAAATATTCCTATAATGGGAATCAAAGTATTACTCATTGCATTATGGTAAACACATAAGGCTCAATAGCTGGATACTAAGAAACACCTATGGACTTCCCAGAAAAAAAATATCACAATATATATATATATATATCCAAATTAAACTAATATGTACCTTATAATACTTATGGGTATAACTAAAATATCAGGAAAAAAATCACTCAGATTTCAGATCCTAGGGAAACACATATGTGATCCCAATATGAAAAATGAATCCTAAGTAGAAAATATGGGCATCAGTGAAAAATAAATACGCATCGCATTGGGATCAACAAACACCAACCAAGAAGAACCTATTGTAACATCATGACATCAGTGGTAAACATGTGAATTATAAAAAAAGGAGTAAGGGGGGGCCCAAACGCCCAACCCAATACTACAAACACAACCCCATGGGAATACCATTTCGACCGAAGTTCTATGGTGACACACGAAAAACATCTCTACACAAACCTGACATACTAATTAGGGTCAAAAAAGCAACAAGGAACCCACTATGTTCCTCATGTCCAACACCATGAAGCATTCTACTCAGTGTCCTCCTAGTTAACATTAGAAAAGGAATCCTACTCACAATCCTCACCTAAATGGTACAGTAGGATTCATACACAATACCCTCGAATGATAAGAAAAGGGATGCTTCCTACTTTGGATACATTGAATGATATTAATGTAAAGGTATCATACAAGTAACACCGAAGATCATCACACAAGAAATAGAATCCTTAAGGGGATCCTTAGAAACAACTTTTCCCACAACCTCATATACTAGAAAGGCATGTCTTACAAGGGGAACTCCATCAAAATATAAGGTCATGACAGATTTCTCATAGCTCATTTTGGATCAAAATAACAACTAGGTTGGTTGGAACACCCATCCTATCTTTAAAACTCTAGTCACTCCCTCTTAATATGACTGTATTTAGTAAATAGAGGAACAAAGTATCCTTTCAGATGGCCCCCTAAAATACCCATTAGGAGTCCCCAAACTACTCCAAAGGCTTTACCATCGTGTTCTATGTGGAAAACTAATCAGAATGTACTAATATCAGGTCCAAAACTGACAACAGGAATAAAAAACATGAAAACCCCTTAAAGAGTTACAAGGGGGTAGTACACGACATGGCACTATGGGTACACAACGTGTACACCCACAACCCCATTTGGGCGTTTACCTCCATATGTCTGGGCATGTATAATCCCAATTTACATGATAATTACCCAACCTAGGGTACATTCCCATGTCCTTCATCTGGATTAGCCTAATACATGGCTTGGCTATGTACTATTACATGGTGTGCTACCCTTTATAGGGTATGAATTTTTACCCCACAAGGTTGTCTACCCACAACATGGGTAAACATGGCCGAATAATATGTTACATGGAAAATTAAAAAAACATGGTGTGTAATCCTTAAAAATTCATCTTCATTGAATAGGAATAATACATGGTGTCAACCTAGACTACAAACTGTGTAACCTGGTTTCCCGGAAGTAGAAACACTCTCATCGCTGAAAAACACCCATTTTTTACTCCCGAAACAATTCATTGAGTCTTGATAGGCCACAAAAAATATATTAGACTATAAAACATTAAAAACAAATAATGAGTATATATGATGAATACGTAAATGGTCCTAACGTTGGGTGCAAACTGCCAAAGCATCTCTTGAGTTGAAATTCCATGGTCACTGGACACTGATCTAGAATGGGATTTGAAAACCCAAGTATAGGGAAGAAACAAATAACCCATGGTTGGATTGTTGTAACTTTTATTTACTATTGCAAAGTAATATTATTTTAACATCAGTGATTCATTTATTTTGTGATGTGAATTTTTCTAAAAAAATCATTAAATTTATTCGACGTTTGAATTGGAATGAGAATTCAGTATGTATGCATCATTATTTCCCCTCGTTATTATTTTAAGACATTCATCATGGTAGGAAAACATGGGATAATGATAGATGGGTTAGTTTTTGAACAAATGATATTTGTCATTACTTGTGAAATTAAATTGAAATTGGTTCCAAATATGAAATTGTAAGTGTCAATATGATGTAATAATATGAAAAATTAAGAGTACAAATGAGAAAATTGAAATGGAAATGAGAATCCACATATATAACCAAGACCTAGGAGTATGATTGTTAAGGGCGGTGATAGTGCATTTATTTTGACCGAGTCAAGAGGTTTAGGGAAAGGACATAATCAGAGTATCCCTATTTCATATATGTGATTAATTTTTTTATGAGTCTTAAGATGTGTGTTTGGAATTTTAGGAATATTCCTACTTAATAACACTTATTGATTATATTAAAAGACATTATGGATAGAAATTATCTATTATTTGTGGAAAATGAGAAACCAGTAGTGTCATGTGCGGTAAAAGGGGACTAGGATCAAGTGAAATTTTCTCACATTAGATAACTCTTGGGGAGAGACATAGGGAGAGTTGATAAGAGAATGTCTTAAATGATTAGTTAGTTTTAGTTACAACATCCTCTAAATTTTACTACAGATTGTGGATCTAATGGATATGAACTCTATCCTGAGTCCATTGACATGATAACTGACCATTTGGTGAATCCTAATAAAATGAGGGTCATTTAGTCTATATATATGATATGAGTATCAGTGAAGCACTAGTGGGATGTTCATGAGTTGATTTGAAAAACTGATAGAATGTTATGAAAGGAATTCTTAGAGTGGTTCTTGGATAACTTCCATTTAGTGGTATAGGGGAATGTTATCAAACTAGAGTTTATGAGAGGTTCTTTTAGTGGTTCTTGGAGAACTTATATTTTATTTTTCTTGGAGAGTTTCTTGGAGAACTTCCATTTAAATTCTTATAGAGGTTCTAGGAGGACTTCCATTTTGGTTTTCAAATCCCATTCTAAAGGTAAATTAATATTTATCTATCTTTTTTTCATCCACTGAAAGATTAAAACTATGTTCATAAATACGTAAGACATATCATCTCTATAGATTTTTTGATTCATTTATCTATATCTTAATATGATGTATGATTTTAAAAATTAATATAAGGAATACATATTATTTTCACACCATCAGTAGAATTAAGTAAATCATGGAATAATAAATAATGAATATGATGTCTGATCGATATAAATATGTAAATTTAATACATGTATAATATAAACATGTTGGTTATACATGTGTTTATAATATGATATAAGAAAGGAAAAAAGTTGTTTTTAAGGATTTTTGGTCCACTTATATTTCCATGGGACAAATTTCATATTCACCACTAATTTCATTTGTGTTTTTTTATATTACTCATTAATGTATTTTATGATTCATTTCATGAAAATAATTGGATATAAATATACATATGAGTTTCTTAATTTCATGTCAAATATAATTCAAAAGTTACCTATGTGGTAAGGGTTTTATCTTATAGAATCATTTTTATTGGGATTGTTTATGATTAAGTTTCAAATAAAAAATATTTTGATGTATCCATAAAAAAATTAATGAATAATTATATCCCATGGTTACTTAATTAATATTCATGGATTCCATTTATTTCCCTCAAAAGTTGTACTATATAGGATAAACATATGTTTCTAAGTAAAATTAACTTCAGTTAACTCTTTGGAAGAAAAACCATTTTCATCCTTATCAATTTATTCTAAAAAATTAAAATAATGTTTTTAATATTGCCTTATGATTTTTTAATGTTATTTCATCAAATGATCGAATTTTTAGACAATTTTTTGAATAGAATTATTATTCCATCTTAAAAATGGTGTACTTTGTGACTATTATGAAAAAGTATTAATGTGAGGATTTTTGAACATTTACATCATGAATGGAATTTCCCGCCTTCATGATTTTTTTCTTTGAAGCCTAAAATACTAGATTAAAAGTTTATTTTCCAATAATATATTTAACTTTATAGTTGAATGGTTTTTATGATATCTGATTTCCAAATGGATTTTTTATTTTAACAAACAACATTTTAGTAGCTTGGAGTCAATGGATACTATATTACATTGGTCTTGATACATGGAATTGTATCTTGATGGACTGAATAGTTTTGTAATATTAATGAAGTAGATAAATTCATTATACTACTATTGAATTGTTAAATAAACATAGACCATAAAAATATAATGTAAATATCATTAATGAACTTTTTCAAAGATTTCTTTCATCATATTCTGTCGAGATGAATAAAAATAATATTGAGACCAAATTTTTAGTTAAGATATGAAAACAATAGAATATATGATGAATGAATCACAATACACATGGAAATGTAAGTATATTAACACACAATCCCATTTATGAAAAAACATTTACATCATGATAACATTCATCATAAACAATATGGAAATGTAAATAATAGAAAAAATCAATTTAATCCATACCTTTTTCAAAATCTAAATCCACCGAAAATATTATAGTGAATATATCATGGGTGATGATTAATTTCTGATTACACCTCAATCACATGGAATACTCTCTTGGGGTATTGGCATGCCATCATCCTCTAAGGGATTTGATCCCCTCTCGGTGGAAACAAATACTTTCTCCCTCTTTATATTCTTCAACATTTCTCTTTTCAGGTTCATTTATTTTGGTTATATAGAGGTATATTATTTCGTCCTCTCCAACCCCTTCTCTCCCAACCAAGTCTGTCAGACTCATATCCATATTGGGTGGTTGTGTAGGGTTTTCATATTAATTTGGTATGATAGAGGAGGTGGATTGTGAAATGGGATATTTTCCATTTCGATGGCTTATTCTCTTAGTTCTCTCGAACATTTAGAGTTATTTTTAAGGTTTAATCATTGTTCCTTTTTAGGGGTTTAATCCAATTTTTCCCCTTATAGTTAATTTTTCTTCTAGTTTTGTATTTAATATTTTTTTTGTAATTGATTGGGGTTTTCTCCAATGGTTTTCTCTCCTACATACTAGTCATAGTTTCTATTAGGTTTTCAACCCCATGTTTCTTCTGGGGTTCCTCAAATTTTTTTCATGGTTCCATTTATGGTTTCAACCATAGTTTGGTTTTCCCTCTATGTATTTCTTTATATATATAGTCTGGGGTTATGATTTTTAGTTTCTTCTGTTCATTGGTTGGTGTTGTTCTAATATTTGTGGTTTTTTTTCTCTGTGTTTCTTGGTTTTCATTGGTGGTATGAGGTTGAAAACTGTGGTGATGGGTTCCTTGTGTGGATCACTAGTTTTGGTTAGTTAAAACTGGGATGGTGGATTCTAGTAAATGTTTCAGATGCCATTGGTGTTTTTTGGTTTGGGGCTTGGGTGGTTGGTACCTAAAAGTGTTTCCCATGGGAGAATCCTAGTCGTTTCTTTTCATTCATACATCTTTGTTTGATGGGTTACATTGAAAATAATGAAAACATTATGTATCTTTGGATTAATAGGTATGATGCCATCTTCTATAATTGTGATGAAGGTTTTATTTGGTGGCTGACGAAGATGATTTTGGTGTTCTTATCGGTGCCGACAACTGTTTCTGGTGGTGCTATATGGTGATCACAATATTGACAATATTAATGATGGGGGTTTGTGGATGTAGTATCATTACATTGATATGATGTCCAATGTACATGGTGTTATAGTTTGTATCTCAAGGACCAGTGACCATGTTGTGATGATGGGAATAATATTTTTTTTAATTTCATAATTTCAAAAGATTATTTTGTTTCATTGCCAGAATTGTGGAGTTGTGGATGGTGATGACGATGAGAATGTGGAAGGTGGATAGAATCTTCACAACCATGTTAGGTGGCTAGGTGATTTGGATTTCATATATACCACATTTTGGTATGTTATTTTGGAAATTAGAAAAATATTTTTTTGAAGGTTTGTTTTTATAGATTTTGATGTGGATAGGTTGTGGTGTGTTTATTCTCTTGAAGGATGAATATGTTTGGAAAATTGTTAGGGTTCACACAAAACCATTAAAAGAGCTATTAGATATTAAAAAATATTGATTTACACTGAAATATTAATCAAGGAACAAGATAATATAGAATATAGAAGAATAATCACTCCCAATTGAAATGGTCTATCCCCACAATTCACAAGTATAGGATTCACAGCATGTAGTTTTCCTATACCTCTCCCATATGATGTTGACTGACTCCCCATAGTGGAAAAACTCTACCAATTTAGGAACAGATTCTTAAAAGCACCACATACACTGCCACAACTACCACTTTTAGTATAACAACAACTACCATTTTGATATGGTGTAAAAGATCCCCTTCAGACACTATGATTATGTTTAGTTGCACCCACACTGACCATCTGTCATTGTGTCCTGCATAACATCTTTAGATTACCCATCTTTCCAAAATACCTGAACACTATTAGTGGTTAGGGGATGTTTCTATGATAATGTCTTAACTTTCATCCCTAATCACAAATCACTCTAGTATGGCCCAATGCAATAAACCCTCCTACATAACCACTCATCATTCTACTAACCAAGCTTAATTTACCATTATGTGACTTTATAAACATGGAAGATGTACATCATAATTGTCCAATATAATCTATCTATCAAGCCCTAGAATCATCCTTCAGGTTCTAGTCATATATGATATTCTGATGAACAACCTCATCAAACATCTTTTACCGAATGAGGTTAAGTAAAGAGTAAATCACACAAATATTCCTTTTTGAAAGTGTCTCGACATATTTGTACCATCTCCTGCTAGTGGTAGAGAAAAAAATTTAAGGTATATAAAGAAGACTACATAATCCATCACACACATGCTCCCTAGAGTCAGCCTCATGAACTTTGGTTTGCTATCATTGCCCTGTATCACTAAATTGAAGTTCTCCAAGAACCTCTCTAGGAATTCCTTTCATAACATTCTGTCAGTTTTTCAAATCCCCTCATGAACGTCCCACTAGTTCTTCACTGATCCTCATATAATATATAAAGACTACACGACCGTCCTTTCATCAAGATTCACCAAATGGTTGATTATCATGTCAATGGACTCATGTTAGGGGTCATCTCTATTATGTGTATAATCAATAGTAAAATTCAGAGGGTGTTGTAACTAAAACAAACTAATCATTTATGAAATTTTCTTATCAACTCTACATATGTCTCTCTCCATGAGTAATCTAAAGTGATAAAATTTCACATGAACCTACTCCCCTTCTACCGCACTCGACACTATTGGTGCTTCATTTTCCACAACGTCTAGAGAATTGCTATCCATAATTCCTTTTAATTTAACCATCAAGTGTCATTATACCGGAATATCCCTAAAATTACAAAAAACAAATCTTAGGACTCATAAAATAAGTAATCACATATATGTAAGAGGAATACTCTAAATACGAATTTTCCCCAAACCACTTCACTCAGTCAAAACTAAGGTGCTATCACCACCCTTAACAGTCATACTCTTGGGTCATGGTTATCTATGGAGATTTTCATTGTCATCTCAATTTTCTTATTTATACTCCCAATTATTCACATTATTAAATCATATTGACACTTACAATTTCATATTTGGAATCAATTTCAATTTATTTTCACAAAAAATGAAAAATATATTTTGTTTAAAAACAAACACAAAAACCATTCTCCCATGTTTTCCTTCAATGATGCATGTCATAAAATAATCATGAGGGGCAATAATAATTCATACATACTAAATTATCATTCCATTTCAAAAGTCGAGTCAATTTAATGATTTTTTAAAAAAATCACATCACAAAATATGTGAATCACTAAAGTCAAAATAATATTCCATTGCAATAGTAAATAAAAGTAACAACAACCCCACCATGGATTATTTGTTTTTCCCCTATACTTGGGTTTTCAAATACCATTGTTGAGCATATTATAAAGGCATGAATCAAATTTTATTCGATGGGTTAAATGATTTCATTAGAAAATTTTATGTGGTAAACTAATTTCTATTATCAGTGATATCACAATAATTAAGACCAAAGTAACAATGATATCACTTATATCCAGCATAAATAGTCCACCAATTTCCCCAATTTTTAGTGGGACATCAAGCCCGTACAATTCATAATATGACAAATAATATGAATTCTATAAAAACATGGGAGTGAAACCCATTTTTTCCAATAAATTAAATTTAAAACTACTTTATAATTTTTTAGGGTTGAAAAAATGAAAACCATGGGTAAATAAATAAAATACATCTCGTATGATACATTGTTTAGAGAAAGGGGGAAAATTATTCCTTAAAGAATATTTTTCAACATAATTCATGCTACATGGGAGAAGAAAAATTCAAAAAATTGGAAAATACACCATGAAGAACCACATATCAACCAATATCCCAATAAGATACAATAAAGATTTATATAAAACACACAACCCATCAATAATTGTACCACCTTAGTGAAACCCTAAAATAGAACAAACAGAAATTGATGAGAAAGAGAGGAGAACTCACACCAGACCAAATAATGGAGCCCATGGATTGATACCCATTAAAAGGAATCTCCAAAATATGATGGATATAGTTATACGATTCTTAGGAAGAGAGAAGACACACTAGACATAAGGTTCTAAAACACCTGAGTGGTTGAAGCCTTTGAAATTGTATACTAATGTGAAATTACATGATGTGTAATCCTCTTTGATTTCATTTAATTCAGGGATTCTAGGTCACTAAAAAAATCTTCTACATTTTATTTTTTTCCCTGAAAACAAAAAATCCATGAACTATCCCAGGACTTGTCATCATACCAACATTCACGTCATGTAATACACTCACATGAAATGTATTTCCTACATAAATTTTTTGGAACCTTATTCTTCTAACCAGAACTCCTAGAACCTCCCCCAAACACCTCCAAGAACACAAACTGGCCATGTATCAGATTGGGGGTGGGGGAAACTATGTCATTATCTCATTCCATTATTATATCAGTTACGATGATGCTTGGTTATTATGGAAATAATTCTCTATTATTATATATAACCCATTGTTCATTATCTTATTCCAATGTAAGGATCTCATGAATAATTTTTATTATTATTTTATTGTTCATGTTATGTGAAATACCATGATTTATATATTGAATCATATTAGTGATCATCAATATATAGTATATTGGTTCCTATGTTATGATCATGTCATCATATTATTATTTTCATTTCATTATTATGTTATCTTTGATATCTCTATTTTTAACCCTTAATAAGAAAATGAGCTCACCCCTTTTAATGTTTCTTATCTCCATATTAAAATTACAATATTTTAGTACTCTATTTATTTGAAGAGTACAAAAGGGGAATATATTATTGGGAAATGTTGAAGAGAATTAAATGAATTTTGAGATTGTGTACCAATTATACAAACACCCTAAATGATTTTGGTCCCTATGAAAGAGTTTTTTTAATGTATTTATTATTAATTTAAAAATATATAATTTCTATATCTGAAAATTATGTATCATTAAAATAGTTAATAGTGAGGTATCTATGGTTATTTATATATTTTGAGGGATATTCATAAGTAAAAAATCTAATTTTATATAGATTTATAGGAAAATTTTGTAGAATTTAGGATAAGGATAGGGTGAGTGGTTTTTATGAAATTACATCCTGGTCTAAATACCACAACTAGAGGATGATCTAGAATAGAGGTAGCTATGGTTAATTACTCATAAAATGGTGAAATGATATTGACTCTATATTAAATTGGTTTTTGACAATGGTCCCTAATGTACAAGTTTTTTTTCACTTCTAGGTGATATACATTAAAAATTCATAAACACTTTCTCATTGACTATGAAGAATTTAAAAAAATTATGATATTTAATAATGTCGGATAAACCTAAGGCGTCATATATTAAAAATAATGTATCAAGATATAAACATCATATAAGTTATTCTTAATGATTATGTTATTCTTCACTAATATTATTATTTTTCACACAATGATTTTGTGTTTTCATAATGGTGGGAACAAGAAAACATGGGTTATAATTCCATGTGAGGGAAACTTTTATGATGAGAATCCATAAGGGATGAAGACTAGGTTGATAGATAATTTTATTATGACCAATACTTCTTCATGAAATATGATTATTAACATGGAAAATAACCAAATCTTAGGCACACAGAAAGAGAAATGAAAATATATTGGTGAGTGTTCAGGCGGTGGAAAACATGGATAAATGATTATTCAATTTTTTATATGTTGAGAATATTGAATGAAGAAGCCAACTGAATGTCATAGAGAAATGGTAATAGGTTTTAGATATTCATAGGAAAGATAAAATTACAAAACATCAATGTAAGAAATAAAATGGCTGGTTAACACAATATATGATAATAAAGGCCTCCCTAAGTTATCATCAAATTCTTAATTTTTTATATATAGAATGTTTTGTAAATATGAAAATCAATGTCTTATAAAAAATGATCAGGAATAGAATCAGAAATCAAATTACACAAGCTTGATGTACATGGAAACTACATTTATATTCTGAAAAAAATTAATTCTTTATGCAAATAGATGCATAAATACCATATTAGTCTAGTTTCTGTAGTGATATAGAACACAATATTCTAACTTGGTGAATGATCTACAACATCACCCATAAATATCATCTCCTTTTGTTTTTCGACCTAAAAAATTATTTTTATTTTGGGGAAAATAATAAATAAAAAGGGTGAGCTCAAATTCTCATTAAGGGTAAACATGGAGAACATCAAACAAAAAGAAACATATTGATTTCAAAACATGATAATAAATTTTGAATATCAAAATCAAGAGTCATGAAATAAATCATGGAAGATTTTAAGGAATAAATTATAAAGAAACACAAACCATGATAAATTATCATTAGAATAAATTGTGGAATTGTGGAAAACACATAAGAATATAAAATCATTCCAATATTATCCATGGATCATTGGAAATTCCATCAGAATAGTCCAATCTCATTAATCAATAGAGTTTACTTCATGTTCCAACCTCTATATGTTGAACCTGATTTACATTACATTCTAGTCATATCTATTTCATGATATATAAATATTTACCCAATAAATTTGATAGAGGTGTAGGTCCCAACCATATAATAATTAAAACATTCCTATGTCTTCCACAATAACATATATAATTCATCATAACCCATGGAATAAAATGTGTTTATCTAAACATCATTTCACCTTAAAATAATCATTGTAAAACAAATGAATATCATAAATAGAATTCAAACGTAAAGAAAATAAAATCATAGGAATTATGATGATATTATACATGAATCATAATCCTTTTATTGAGTGTATATTTATATGGGAAATAATTTTTATTGAGATCTTGAAATTTATTCTTTATGAACATATCCTTTCTCCTCCAATAACATTTTTATTTCCCAAAATGCAAAATATTTTTAAAAAATGAATTTATTTGAAAACAAAATTGATATAATGTTGAGTAAGATTCATGGAAATACATAATTATGAATATTCAAATATATGTTCATCACATATAAGTTAAATTATCCTCGAACATTTTTTGGGAAAAGTCAATTACTACCTCATATCAAATAACAAAAAAATATTCCATTAATACTCTTTAAAAAAATAACCTATGGGTAAAACTGAATTTTAAAAAAAGTATAAGAATTGAAATAATATTAAATATTTAGAAATCCTAGATGTAGATGAAAAATAAAATTTAGTAAATATATATGTATACACAATATTAGAAAATAGTGAGATTGGGAAACTATCCATTACTAATTTATAATCAGTTGAATCATATGCCTCATAAAATAATGAAAAAAAAAATTATTTGTAAATATAATATACTTCATAATAAGAGTCATAAAAACTTTAATGGGCAGTATAAATACCACTAAATAGAAATAGACTTTTATAAGGATTAGGTACCATAAAAATATAATTGAGACACAACAATTCCTTAAATTAGGTTTGATAGCCTTAATATGTATTCGAACTTACTCTTCATTGGTGATCTCCCTTTAAATATCCCTATAATGGAAGTAGAGTTGAACTTTTTATAAGACCAAAACCAATAGGATTTAACTAATATTTTTTAATGTAAATGCTCCAGGGATGGCTATACATTAAGGATCAAAGAGTTATGAAGGAATGAGGGGGGAGGTTCTCTTTTATAATTGAGGCGAGGGGCATATTTGGAATCCGCCATAATATAAATTTAAAATAAAAACAAAAAACATCCAAAAACAAAAAAATTGTCATATATTAGAATATAAGATTAGATAAATTTATTATCTCTTTACCAATAAAATGTAGACATGTTTTCCTGTCCTTTTAAACATTATCTTTTTAATTTTAACACTCAGTTATTCTATTTAATTTTATCTAGGGTAACAATTATTTCAAAATTAAAACTGTGAATCATTTCTTATTTGATTTAAATGGAATCATAAATAAATAATTTGGATCATTTTGGGCCATATCATAATTATTACATATGTTTTAATGTGTTTTATGATTTTTAATAATTTAATAAAATATTGTTTTGAAAAAACATCAATTGTGTCAATTTTGAAACTATTCAATTCATGGATTTTTAAAAATATCAAGATAAGATGTTATAATCTCAAAAAATATTTTAATATATCACTATATGGAATAGGTAATCTGAAAAATTCATTTTATGTATTAATTATCAAAAAATGTAGTTATTTTAATATTGTTAATAACATTAATTAGACATTTCCATTAATAATGTGATTTCTACATTAATATTGTGTAATTATTTAATATAATTATTTCCTGATAAAAAATGTAAAATAAAATTTTATTATTAATATAAATCTACTAGTTTTCATTGTAATGTAGGTAGTCAAATTTTTCATTTGTGAAATCTAATATTTCATATGTTATATTTATAAAATTTTGTATTGGACAACATCAACATCACTTATATAAAATTAAATAATTGTCAAAATTTATTTTATAAATATCTAAATGGTCACTAACTATACCCATTAGTGATTATGGTAGATATATACTCAATCTATAATATTGGAGAAAATGCTTCTGTATTAAATTATATATTATCAATTTAATAATATTATTTTACTTATTTTTCATGAATTAAATAATTATGGCATCATAAATTTATAAGACATTAAAGTAATTATTTAATTAATAAAAATTAAAAATAAATTACCCTGAAAATTAAAAACATTTAATCTTTTAGACGAGTATTTATAGTTTAACATAGAATCTATATAGAATTATTTGATAAATTATATATTATTTAAAACATGAATGTGACATCTTTTAAATTTTCATTAAATTAAATATTATAAATACCATAATATCAAAGAAATAATCTGAAAACGTTAAAAATATATTTATATAAAAGAAATATGTATATTTATTTATAAATTACCACTTATATTGATTTTTACCACCCATTTTTCGATATGTGGACACATAGTAGAAATTGAAGACCATATAAATGACACTTCTGTCATTTTTTGATTTAAATATTATTTGAGCCATTTTCATGGACATGTGTCCATTAAATGAAATAATATAGGTCCTTATTTGTTTAAGGAAAAATTAAATTCATCAAATAATACTTTTTCATATTTTTGGGCCATTTTATAGTCATTATAATTATATTTTAAAACAAAATTACCTAATTTACCCTTTACTATGGAAACAAAATTTACAATCGTTACTATTCATATTGGTCAAAAATAAAAGTTAACGACTTACCAAATTGAAAACTCCGAAATCCAAATTTGACATTCATTTTTTCAATTTTCATAATACAAGAGTTACAAAATTATATTTTAAATTAAACTGGTAATATATCATGAAAATTGTTTTTTTTGGAAAAAATCCACTTTTCTAAATGGAAAATGTTTTTATAATAAATTATTGTATAAAATAATTTTTTTTAAAAAAATTGATAATAATATACTATTTATAATTTATAACTTATCCAAATCATAATTATATAATTTCATTAAAAGAAAATAACATTTGCAATAAAAATCAGCATTTTAACTATTCATCAAAAACTGTAAGTTATCAGAAAATTACCTAAAATTCAACCAAACTATTTATTTATCTTCCTAATTAAAATATGAAGTTTATAATGTTATATTTAATATAAAAAAGATTCAAAAAATAAATTTATTATTGTTTCTCCATCATAAGGCGACACAAATTTAATTTTTAAAAAAAAGATATCTTTTATCAAAAAATTGAATCTTTTCCTATATAATTTCAATATAACATATAAGATGAATTCTAGAAAATATATTTAGTTTATTAAATTTATTTTTCACTGATAAAATCCATCAAGAGTTGTTTTATTATTTTATTGACACAATTAATTTCATTTAAATATTTTTTCAGAAGAAAGTTAATAATATTCATAAAGGCCATTATAATGATTAGGTTATAAGATTCAGTTATTCAGTTATACTCATTCATACATGAAATGAACTATATCAAAGAAACATAAAATATTGTGTATCACAAGCCAATAATAGCATTGAAGATCTCACAAGCTTTTCCGGTGTTGCATATTGCACAATCCTATCTTTCTATAGCTTACCAAAAACACCTGAAAGAAATTAAAAAATCTACCTCATAAAAATCTCAGGGTGTAACATTATACACCCATTAAAAGGAATTTCTCCCTTAAAATTAATCAGGATTATTAAAGGTTAACTACATGGATGTTTTTTTCATTTAAATCCACATTGTAAAAAAGGAATAATAAACCATGGATTAAAAAATGCTCCAAACATTACAGTTAAACAATGTAACTCCTCACTAGGATACCTCATAAAACAATATATGTGGAATCTAAAACATTGATTAGGAATAAATAAATATAGACCTAAAATTGTGATAGGGACGGATAGAGATTAATTTTAAGACAATGTTAAAATCAAAAATCCATAAATCAATGATAATTTAAGGGGCCATTGGAATCATTAGATATGAAGGTATTATGATAAATTTTTTTGGATTTCAAAATCCTTTCCATATATTTGTAGAACACGAGAAAAAATAATTATTTTATTTTAGAGAAATCTCATGTTATTCATTCTATGAAAAATTTCTGCTTTAAATCTTATTAAATGAAATGAATTTTATTTTTTCATTCAGAAAGTGTTAGTTGATCATGTGATCCATAAATAGAATTATGTGTCATTAAATCATTCACTATCACAAATTAATGGTGAGAATATGTAATCAAATAGGCAGAAGTCCACCTATGGTGATATAATATGTCATTATAAAAAAATTCATTTGATGTTTAACATAAAAATTCCATAAAATTATAACGTTACAATCCTTCTAAATGCTCAAAATCCAAAACATTTGATAAAGCTGATATAAATTAGCTTAACATTTATCCCTATATATTATTAGGATATTATTGGTAGTCACATTCCAAACAATTGAATACCTTAATCAGATATTCTCTTGAAACATGGTAAAAACATGAAATACCATAAAGCTTTAGTGAAAACATGAATACTATAAAAAATCATCACTTTCAACATACCAGGAATCCCAAAAAGTATATATAATTAATCCCTGATATCAGTTTTTCCTTATATCATTTCAAATGTCATTAATAATATCAAATATATCATTATCACTTTATCCCATCATTATGAACATGTCATTTCTTTGCTAAAAATATTTCAATCACTCTTCGTTGGTTCTTGTACCATATATTTATGGAAATCCAAAATGATCCAATACATAGATATTTCAATATTTGATAATACTATAAAAGATACTCTATAACATTATTCTGGAATCGCATTACATAAACATTCAACAATTCCTCCACTTTATTGTCATACCCAACATTGATAATAGATATCTCATTTGATTTGCCTTTTTCTATGCTCATAAGTGGTTTTTGACATCGATCATCATCATAAACACAGAGATTAGAAAATCAATTTGGATAATTTCTCATTTCCTTGCACTCATAACATTGATGTGTGGGTGGTTCACACTATATAACCTATTCTCTATTAGTTATGTCTTCCAATTACAATGACACTCTACTTCCAAATGACACTCTCTTCAGCACTTAAAAAAAATTTCGTCCCTTTATGACAATCTCTACTATGATTCATTCCACATTTTTACCTAATGAAACAATCATATTCTTGTCATCATTGATATGATATTTTCCCTTGATCTACATATTTTTTTTCTTTTCAAAACCATGTGATTGATATATAACACCAATATCTATTTATTATTTGATATCACAAATCAAAATCTCTTCAAATATACTAAATCCTCTTAAATAAATCCATATTTGATTATATGGTTTGATGTCACTAATGAATCAATCAAATTTAATTTCAGGTTGTATGATAAAGGCAGAAGCATACATAAGAAGTCTTGTAAAATTTTCTTCATATGTACGAACTGATTCATATTCATTTTTCTTAAGCTCATGTAACTCCTTTCCCATTTTCATTTGAAGAATATGAGTAATTTAATTATTGAATAATAATTTGTCGAACTAATCCCATTCCATGTTTTCAATTTCATCATTCTGAATCATATTTTTTATTAGAGTTCAACATTAGTCTTTGTCGCCTTCTAAATGATAAACAAATAAAATAGATTTTTCATGTTTCGAATAACGAAGGATGGAAAATAACTTTTCAATAGTACAGATACATTGTTCAACAATAAGTGGATCATAAGACCCATTGAAAGTTGGTGGATTTTGACACATGAAGGACTCAACATAATTTTCTTATCCTCTCTGCTAATTTATAAGTCTAGTATGATTCATAGCCTATGTGAGTATAGTGATAATATCAGGCATTCCATCTCTTATAACATTATGTTGTTCAAGAAAAAAAAATTTATTTCCCATTGCATGGATCATTAACACAGTTCCTTCGAGTTCGATCCATGGTCATAAACCCAAAAATGAATAGACTGAGAGAAAAATATAATACTATAAAAACAACATAATCAAGGTGGATTACATTCAATCTATAACATCGTAGGTTTAAACCTAGGTAATTCATTTTCATTACCATAATTCTAGAACTATAACATATTGTTAGACTTACCTTTAGGGAAAACTCTATAGGAATCCTTAAAAATATATCTTGGTATATCACTAATGTTTTTTCATCATAGTTTAAAATGTTAACTAATTATTTTCTCTTATACTGTCATTAATGAACCAATATAAACGTGAAACTAAATTTATTTTACAAAAAAATTAATACATTAAAAAAATAGATAACAAAATTAAATATATTTTTAGTGTCATTGTAATCTTGGAACACAATCTTCAAACATGGAGATTGATCTTCAACATCTCCCATAAATTTCATCCCTTTAGTATTTCTACTTAAAATCATTCTTCATATCATGGGAAAAATAAAACAAAAAATGGGTGAGCTCAAATTATCCGTAAGGGTAAACATGGAATGAATCTAACAAAACATAAACATAATAATGTAATAATATGTCCATAAATTTTGAATATCAAAATCATGAGTCATGAAAAAAATATTTTTAGTTCGTAAGGAATAAATCATAAAGGAACACAAACCATGACAAAATAGCATTGAAAAAAAAACATGGAATTGTATAGAACACATAAGAAATGAAAATGATTCCTATATATTGCAAGGCTCATTTTGAAGGAAATCATAGTAGACAATGTCCATTACAGAACAGTGTTGATTCATCATTGTATCCTTGTATCATTGAACCTGATTTACATGTCGTTCCATCTATGCATTACTAATCCAGATATACATTCCATTCAAGTAATATATATCCAATGAGATATAAATATTTACTCAATTCATTGGAGGGAGATATAGGACACACCAATATCACAATGAAATCATTATAATGTGTTCCACAATAAAAAAATCTTTAATCACAAACCAAGGAATAAAATGGGTTTCTTAAAACATCAATTCACATTAATATAATCTATGTAAAAAAATGGATTTCATAAATAAAATTCCATCACAAAAAAATATCATTGGAACAATAACAATATTAAACATGAAACATAACCCTATTAAATAATTAAATCATAAATGGAAAATAATTTATATTTATCACATGAAATTTATTATTGAGGAAAATATCATTTCTTCTTAATTTTTCTTTCTAAAAGTGCTTCTAAATTTTAAAAAAAAATTATATGTAAAATTAATATTTAAATATTATTGAGGAACCTTAATTGAAATAACTATTTATGAATACTTAAAAATACAATCATTCTACATTATTTTAAAAACTTACTCCTTGTATGATTTATTGAAATATAAAAAGTACCTCATATCAAATAATGACGAAAGATTCATTTCTTAACATTTTAAAAAAATTACTAATGGGTAAAATTTAAGATAAAAATTTGTAGATGAATAAAAATATGGTAAAATATTTAATGAAAATGTATGTGGATAATAACTTTACCTCATTACACAAATATATATAAAAAATCTCATAAAATAATGAGATTGAAAAATTATCCCTTGCCAATCTATAATCAATCGAATCATATGACTCATAAAAAAATTATGCATATGTAAATATCATAAACTACATAATTGTGTCACCAAAACATTCCTGGGAAGTATAAACACCATACAACAGAAATAGGTTTTTTTAAGGAATTTTCCCCATATAAATTAATGTTAGGAAACATAATCCTTTACCATAGGTCTGATATCCTTTGTATGTATCTAATCATCGTCTTCTTTGGCGAGCTCCCTCCAGATATCATCTAAATGGAACTAGAGTTGATATTTGGAAAATACCATCACCTCTAGTATATAACTAGTGTTGTTAATTATGGAAATGGGCTTGAGATGGATGAACATGAAATCTCAATGAGTTGTGATGAAAAGAGGGAGGATGTGCATTTTTATAATTTAGGTGAGGGACAATTTGGAATCCCCAATAATATAAATTTATAAGAAAATAAAAGCACATAAAAAACAAAAAAAATTACTATTTTAGAATATTTGATGAGATAAGGTTATAATATCATCGACCAATAAATTGTAGTCAAGTTTTATATCCATTTATTCCTTATCATTATAATTTAACACATTGTTTGTCTATTTTATTTTAACTATGTTTGAAATTATTTCAATATTAATATGGTGAAATAATTAATTACATGATGAAAAATAAATAATAAATAGACAATTTGTATCATTTTGGACCACCTAAAAATTATTTTGTATTTTTATAAATGTTGTATTATTTATAATAAAATTAATAAAACATTTTTGTAAGAAAAAAACTATACTGTCAATTTTGACACTATTAAATTCATGAATTTTTAAAAATATAAAAATAAGATGTTATAATCAATCCAAATATTTCATCATATCACTATGGATTCTAGGTAAAATATAAAATTTCTTGGATATATTAATTATCCCAGGTTTTATTTATTTTAATATTTTAATAAGATAAATTTGATATTTCAATTTATAAATTAATTAGTAAATTTTTATTGGAAAATATTTAATATACTTATATTTTAAGTATTAATTAAAAATAAAATATTATGATAATGATAAATCTACTATATTTGATAGAAATATATGTAGTTTAATTTTTGTATAATAAAATCCAGCATTTCAAATGTTTTACTTATTAAATTTGGAAAGTGACTATTCTAAAATATAATAAAAAACAATATAAGTGAAAAAATAACTACCATAAGGCTCCAAATTATCACTAATAATAAAAATTTCTAATTATGGCCAATATATACATGAAAAAAAATATTTGGACCCGAGTTTGGGTATTTTAATATTAATCATCATTTTAATAAAATTATTTTATTAATTTTTCATGAAATAAATACTTTATAAATCATATATTTTTATGTTTTATATGTAATTATTTATTAACTAAAATTTTAAAATAAATTACCTGGATAAATAAAAACATTTTATATTTCAAAAGGGTATTTATAGTTGAATATATATTATTCATAACCTTATTTTAAAAATGATATATTATTTAAAACATGAATGTGACATCATAATCATTTCAATATATAATATATTATAAATTCTATAATATCTAAAATATGACTACAAAACATAAAAAATAAATTTATATTAGAGAAATAAGATTTTTAATATACCAATTATCCCTTATATTTGTTTACCGCATCCTTTTTTTCTTATTTGGACACAATGTAGATATAAAAAACAATGAAAATTTCACATTTTTCTTTCATTGATTTAAATATTATTAAATTAATTTTCATGGATAAGTGTCCATTAAAATACAGAATTTCTATCTTCCTGTTTTATTTTTCGAATTTAATTTATAAAATAATTTTTTTCAATTTTTTGTCATTTTATAGTCACTATAATTTTATATTAACCTAAATTACATAATTTACCATTTACCGTGGAAACAAAATTTACCATGGTCACTATTCATATTAGAAAATAATAAAAGGACCTACATAACAAATTTAAACTTTATGAATCCAAATCTGACGTCCATTTTTTAAAAATTCAAAACACAACGTTTTCATAATTAAATATAAAATAAAACCGGTAAAATGTCTTGCAATTTTTTTGGGAAAATTCCACTTTGTTAATGGTAAAATAATTTACAATAAATTAATGTGTAAAATCATTTTCCCAAAAAAATAATTTCTCGAAAAAATAATTAATATATAAAAATAATCCAAAATGTAATTATGTAATTACTTTAAAATTAATTAATGTTTCCAATAAAAATCAGTATTTTCACTATTCATCAAAACAAGAAACATATCAGAAAAATAAAAAAAATTCAACCAATGTAATATTTATATTGTAAATTATAATAATATGTTTATTTTGTCTTATTTAATATAAAATTATTTTAAGAACTAGATTAAAAATGGGTGCACCATCAAAATGTTGAAAAATGCATTTTTTTTAAAATACTTCTTTTATAAAAAATTTAATTTGTTCCTATAGCATGTCTACAAACAATGAATTATAAAAATTGTGATGATTATATTTCATAAATGTTCATTAATAAAATCAATCAGTATTTATTAAATTATTTTATAGAGTCAATTATTTTCATTTAAATAGTCTTTCAGATGAAATTTCATGTTATTTATACCCTCCATTATCATGAATTTGTTTTAATATTTAGTGGCTCACATATAATCTTTTATAAATGAAATTAATTCTACCAAAAGAACATAAATATTTTTAAAGGACAAGGCATGAATATCCTGGCATATACCACAACTTAAGATGGTGTAGCGTATTATGAAAGGCTATCTAGGTGTAGTATTCAACCAAATACTAAAATCAAATTAAAAATCAATCTCATAAAAATCTCAGGTTACTACATTCTACCCCTCATAAGATATATTTATCTCTAAAAATTATTCATGGTTATAAAAGGTTTTCTACATGAATGATTCTTTTATAGAAACCCACATCATAAAATGAAATTCTAAAACAACTTTTAAAATAATGGTAGAAACATAACAATTAAACAAATAAACTCATCACTAGCTTTCCACATAAAAAAATATGTGGGAAGAGAAAACATGATTATATTCATATCATCTAAATTATACTATAAGAAACACCATTCTAAGAATTAGTTTTAAGACACTAAAAAATAAATCAACATTATTTCTGGTTGGATGATAAATCCATAATAATACCATGTATTTTTTGTAAAAGTGTCCTCATATATACCAACAAATTGGTCTTCATTTTTTGTAAGCTCAAGGAACTCCTTTTTCATATTTTTTCGATGAATTTGAGGAAATTTATTATTGAAAAATAAGATCTTAAACTTATCCCATTCCATGGAATGAATTTCATATTTCTTCCTTGTTTTCATGATTAGAGTCCACCACTAGTCTGCTTCCTCTTCTGATAGATAAACATCCAAAATAGATTCTTCATGTTCTGAAATTTGAAGGATGGAAAATATCTTTTCAATGGTACACATAAATTGTTCTACAAAATAGATTCTTCATGTTCGATGATCATTAACACGGTTATATTGGGATCTATCCATTGTCTAAAACCCAAAAATAATAGTAAGGGAGGAAAAAATCAAACTCAAAAAACAACATAATCTATGGGGAGTTCATTCATTCTCTAACATCATAGGTTTAATCGTAGGTTATGCATGATCGTTACATTAATTAAAGGTCATTAAACTATAGTTTGAGTTACCCTAAGTTACAACCCAAGAGATATCCTAAAAAATATCATAAGGGATCTAACTAAAGATTTCACATCCTAGTTTTCAATAGTTAACTTCAACTTTATTCTGATACTAACTCTAATGAACCATGCCTGACGTCCATTTTCCCTACATTTCTATTGTTTAGAAATTGAATCTTTACCAAAATATATTTTGAAAGACCATATTATTTTATTGTCATTGGAAAGATAGAAAACAATATTCTATCTTGGTGAAATATTTTCATTATCAATCATAATGATATTCTCAATTTGTTTTACTTTCTAAGACCATTCATTATATCATAGGAAAAATAAAACCTAAAAATGGAGATATAAAATACTCAGTAAGGGTAAACCTGGATTACATAAAAAACATGAACATAAGAATTTAATAAATGAAGGTAAATTTTGAATATCAATGTCTTGAGACATGACATAAATTTTTGCAGTTCCAAAGGAATAAATTATAAAGGAACTAGAACAATGATAAATTAAAATTCGAATAAAACATGGATTTATGGAAAAAAATGAATTGAAAATAATTTCCATATTTGTCATGGATTTTTTCGAAGAAAATCATAGTAGGGTAATTTTATTATTGAATTGTGTTCACTTCTCGTTCCAATCCTTTATTGGTAACTGGATTTATATGTTATTCCAGCCCTATATTACTAATCCAGATTTACTTTCTGTTTCAGTCTTGTCTATCTCATAAAATATAAATATTTAACCAATGAATTGGAGGTAGATATAGGTCCCAAAAATATCATAATTTAATTATTCATAAATGTTCCACAATAACATAAATCATTAATCATAACCCAAGTAATAAAATCAGTTTCCTAAAACATCATTTCACCTTAATGTAATCCTTGAAAAAATAATGGAATTCATAAATAGAGTTCCATCTTAAACTCAATTACATCATAAAAACAATAAGGATATTATATATAAAACATAACCCTATTAAATAATTCCATCTTAGATGGAAAATAATTTTTACTGAACAATTTAAATTAATTCTTAAGGAAAAATCATTTCTTCATCAAAAATACTTTCATATCTCAAAATGCCACACAATTTTATTAAGAAATTATTTAATTTGAATATAAAATTTAAATAATTTAGAGGAAGAATCATGGAAATTAGGAATTATTATGATTTAAAAAACCATTTATTCCATATAAGTCTAAAAAACATTCTCCCCAATCTTTTCTCAAAAACGAAAAAAAGTTCCTTGTATCGAATAACTGAAAATGATTGCTTTCAAACTATTTAAAAAAATCACCAATGGGTAAAAATGACTTTAGAAAACAGTATAAGTATAGAAATAGTATTAAATATTTAGGAGTCTTTGATGTGTATTGTAAATATATGTATATATTTTTTTTATTACATATATTCAATCTTAGAAAATTAAGAGATTGCAAAATTACCCCATAATAATTTATAATCAGTTGAATCATATGCCTCATAAAATAATGAAAATTATATGCATATATAAATAACATAACATTCATAATAATATCCATAAAAACATTCATGGGTAGTAAAAAAACTAAACACAAAGATATATGTGGTGTTTAAGTGGTTTTTCTAATATAAATAAATGTGATACTATGTATTCCCCTACTTTAGGTCTGATATCCTTTGTACACATCTGAACCCCTTCTTCATTTGAGAGATCCCTTAAGATCTCTTGTTAATGGAACTAGATTTGGACTTTTGAGAATACCAGAACCACTATGATTTAACTAGGTATGATGATATAAAATATGGGTAGGGTATGGCTGATCTTGAAGGCTAAATAAGTATTGATGAAATGGGAGAGGAGGTGACCATTTATAATTGAGGTGAGGGTCACATTTTGAATCCCAAATATAATTAATTTATAATAAAATAAAACCACATAAAAAACCTAAAAAATATAATATTTTAAAATATTGTATGAGATAATGTTGTAATCTCATCATCAATTAAAATTTAGACATTTTTGTCTGTCCATTTAAATATTAATATTTTAATTTAACTGTTAGTTATTCTATACAATTCTAATAAGGCTAACAATTATTTCACGTTTTATAAGGTGAAATATTTATTTATAATATGTAAATAATATCATAAATAAATAATATGGATCCATTTGGAACATATAATAATTATTAAATATTTTCTATATTTTTTATTATTTTTAAATAATTTAATGAATCATTGTTTTTACAAAACAAGAATAGAGTGAATTTTGAAACTATTTAATTCAATGATTTTTAAAAATATAAATACAAGATGTTATATTTTAAAAAAAATATTTTATAATCTCTCTATTGGGTATAGGTATTATATAAATTAATTGGATATATTAATTAACCAAAATTATATATATTTTAATATATTTTTAATACCATTAATTATATATTTCTTTTAATAAAGTAATTACTACATCTGTTACATGTAATTATTTAATATACTTATTTGTTGTGTAAAAATTAAAAATAAAATATTATGATTTAGATAATTCTTCTATATTTCATTGGAATATGTGTGGTCTAATTTATCTTTTGTAAAATACAACATTTCTAATGTTATACTTAATAGATTTTGAAGGTGACAACTTTAAGAGCACTATATATAAAATAATATAAGTGTCTCAATATCTTTTATATCGATCCCAAAGATAAATAAATTAATACTTATATTATTATAGTCAGTATATAATAGAAATGTAATATTAGAGAATTAGTTTTGGTATTTTAATATTTATGTCCATTTTAATAAAATTATTTTATCCATTTTACATCAATTAAATAATGTCTGTGTCATCAATTTATTATTTTTTACGGTATTTAATTATTTCTTAAAAATTAAAAATAAATTAACTTGATAAATGAAAAAAAATTTATTTTAAATTTATATATATAGTTGAATAATTGTTCAGTATAACCTAAGTTAAAAAATTATTTTTTATTGAAAACATTTATGTGACATCACTAAATTTTCATTAATTAAAATATTATAAATACCATAATACATACCAATGAACCCAAAACATCAAAAATAAATTCATAATTGGGAACTATGTTTATTTAGTTTAAAATTACCTCTTATATTCATTGATACAACCCATTTTTCAATATGTGGACACATAATAGATGTTATCAAAAAAGAAAATAACACATGTGCCTTTCATTGATTTAAAGATTATTTACGTCATTTTCATTGAAAATATTCTATTAAATGACAATTTATTGATCCTTAATTGTTATATGTTGAATTAAATTCATAAAATAAAATTTTATATAATTTTTTGTAATTTTATGGTCATTATTATTTTATTTTTAACCAAAATTACCTTATTTACCTACTACCATGGTAACAAAATTTACCATGGTTACTATTCATATATGTAAAAAATTAACGGTAAAAACTTAAAAAATTGTTACCACATAAGTCCAAATGTTATATCCATTTATTAGAAAATCAAAACCAAAATGTTACATAATTAAATTTAAAATAAAACCGGTTAAATTCCTTGACTTTTATTGGAAAAAGGTCCCTTTTTAAATGAAAAATTATTTCATGTTAAATTAATGAATAATATTATTTTAAAAAAATATATTTGTATTACATGAATTAATTAATAATAATAATTGATACAAGACTTAATTATGTAATTACTTCAAAATAAAAAAAAAATTAAATAAATATTTCTATTTTCACTATGAATCATAAAATGATGCTTATAAAAAAATACCCAAAATTACACCAAAGTGATTTCAAATATTGTTAATTAATATAATAAGTTTATTGAATAAAATTTTATACAAAAAATTATCGAATCATATATGTAAAATGGGTGCATCATCAAAAGGTAAGAAAACTGCATTTTAAAAAAAATACTTCTTTATCGAAATAAATTGAATCTTTTTCTACATCATGTCTTGAAAACACATAAAAATAATTTTAAACATTATATTGAATATATTAAATATAACATAAATTAATAAAAATCCATAAAGAGTGATTTTAATATTTTATAGATTAATTTTATTGTTGTTTTTTAGAAGAAATATAATATTATTCATACGAGTCCTTACAAAGACTATGTTATAAAATTTACTTGATCACTTAAAATAGATATTTAATGAAATTAATTATATAAAAATAATTTTAAATTGTGTATAATACAATCCAATAATAGAGTTTCATATACCACAATTTAATCTGGTGTTGCGTTTTTTGAAAACCTATCTTAGTATTGCGTAAAACAAAATATATTAGAGTATTTAAAAATATCATAAAAATTTTGGGGTGTTGCAATCAATGGTTATGGGTAATTTTTTTTGAAACAGAATATAATATGAATTAAATATTAATGGGAAGTTTTATTGATGAAATATATGATGGAATTTATTTGAAGGCTTCAGGATTAGGTTGATTAATTGTTATTTTCATGTATTAAAATTAAAAAATAATGAAATATAGAGGAAATGTTTATAAATTTTTTTATTAGGTATTTAAACAATATATTGAATGGTACTGATACCTATAAAATTAACATTATGGTATGTTTATATTTTATGGAAAAAACTTTATTTTATATATTTTATCGTTAATATATTTCCATATTGGGAAAATACTATTTAACTTAGATAAAGTGATCCCTTACATAAATGATCTATTTATTCCCTTTATGACTATAGAACTGATGAGTGAATTATTAAAGTTATGTTTATTCTATCATTGATATAGTTAAAAAAATGGATACATGGAATATATTAGAAAATTTGTGGATTAATTTGTGGAATCATTAGGAAATCATGTTTTTATTGAGGTTTAAGGGTAATTCTAGTTATTAATGAACTTTGGGATAATACATGTTCATGGTATTGAAATATTTATCATGTGAAAAATTAGATCTACAATTTTATATTTAGAGGATAAATTTTATATTGATCATGGAGAGTTTCATTGTGTTCATTATAGATTTTGAATTTTTGAAATGTTATCAGCTTAAGGATTTTGGTGTTGTTTTTGTAAAATGTTAGATGAGGTTTTAGATATTATTGAATTAAGTCACCCTATAATGATTTCTTCATATTGGATAACATGTAATGACCACTGTTTATTATTAATATTAAAGATAAATGTTAGGAATTATCATTCTATAAGAGATTTTAGGATCTATCAGTGCTTCAAACATAACACACCCATATTCATTTCATAGAGTATGAGATGAATTATAAATTGAAAAAAACACAACCAAATGATGACATTGGGATACTAAAATGGAAGAAAAATAGTTATGTACATATTATCATAAAAAAGTCCCAACTATTGGAAAATTAATTTAAATAAAATTTTGTCTTATTATCGATGTATTAGAAGATATCAATGACCAATTTCACACCACTTTGGTTAATTTTTTTTTTTGTTTTTTATTTTTTCATGACTAGTTGCATTATTATGAACAATAATATTTTTCTATATCCTTTATTATATTGACAATATCTTTTACCTCAATGTCAAAATCATCACATCGTTTTTGTGTTCTCATATATTGAACCATGTATTTGTTATTTCCCATGACAATTACACATCTCTTTTTCTCTGTTCCATAGAAATATTTAATAACCCTTTTAAGGTTGTGGGTTTTCAGAATGGTATTCTCAACTATTTAACCCTTGTATAATGAGAATAATTTAAAATATAGATATCACAATTAATTTATTTGGGTAGAATGTAAAGTGGAAAAAATTTATTCTATTTGATATTTTATATTACATGAAATATCAGTTTTTGCATTCATTATAAGAAACACTATGTTTATCGTAAATTACATGAAACAATGAGTGTAGAATGCATTCCAAGAAACACCAATTTAAAATGAAACATGAAATACAATTAATATTTTATTTTATAAATTGTTAATTATCATATATAAATTTTAATGATGAGTATAAATTATATTAACTATGTTTTAAAAAAGAATGTGTTTCACATATATATAAATTGATTTTATAAATGAACAGTTAAATTTAAATTATTGGTTGGGGTGAGTTTTTTATGAGTGTTGTGAATTATTTACCGAATATTTTTTTTTGTTAAAATGGATTATAATAAAATCAATGAAATTAAATAAAAGATAACACATAACTTTTAATCGTTGATTGATATATGTTTTGAAATTTTAAAATATTTATCAAAGATTGATTATTCATTGTCTAAGAAAAAGTATTTAATATTACATTGACATTTGGAATTAATATTCTAATTCAAAACAGTATTTTATATATAATTAGATCTGACTATTAAGTTAGTTTTTTTTACACCATGAAATACATTTGAATTTAATGTATAGTCAAAAGACAAACAAGACAAATAAAACAAATAGCATAATTTGAATACAATAGATTTATCTCATGATGATTGTTTGTTCTCTACATTGGGAAAAAAATATCTACCAAGAAGTTTATATAAATAATATTTTGATCCACATCATATATTGTGTTTTATAGTTGTATTCCAACTATCCCAACCACAGCTGTCCTCTTCTGTATATTTAATGAGAGTACAAAATAATTCACATGTCACAACTAGGCCAATATGTTAGCATTTATAATTAATGAAAAAATTTCTTTTGAAGATATATATGAATATTCTAGTTTCTATTAGATGATATCGTGATATAAAATAAAATAGATTATGCAAAAATAATCTAGATGTAAAATAAACAAGACAAACAAAGAATGTTAAAATTTAGAAAGGTTGTTGTTCTCTAAATAATGTGCTATATAGTTTTTGACTCCTTAAATGTGATTTGAACAAAGGATTGAGGTGAGTTTTTAAAAGTATACGAAAAAACTTTGTTTTGTAAGGACTTTTTCATAACTGTAGGAAGGAACTAGATAATTGTTTTGATTCGCCTTCCTTAGTTAAGTGTATAAAATATGTACTTGTTATGCTCTTCTGGTTCATGTAAAAATATAATGATTATTTTCACATGTTATTATCTCTATATTTATCTACACATTATATGCATGGATGTGTCCACTTCCTCATTTATCATAAGTAATAGAAAAAATCATCTAAAATCCTCTACATCCCCCAACAGAATGATCTGATAATAATATTAATGACCTTTTATCGAGAAATAATTAAATAATCAACAAAATAATTAATGAAATTAAATTCAATAAAATTTATTTTAGATAAATTTAATTTAAAAGAAATAAATGGAGATAATGTGTCAATAAAATGGGGACACATCTGGAGGTGTCTATGTATTGTTTTTTTCTTCTGGTGGTGTACCTTCTGGCTTCGTCTCATATAGCATTGTCTCTTCTAACATTGAGACTTTTTGATAGTTATAATTTGTTTGGTGGTGTGTAATACTTTTTCATACATTCATCTTAGTCTGGACTAGTCGTCGATGGTTCTATCATAGCAGTGACTCATCCTTTATTTGTGGTGACTCATACATAGGATAATTTCACCATGATATTTCAATTGATAAAATTATAATTCAAAAAAACTCATTAGTTACTACAATAGTTATGATTTGATGATCATTAAAACATGGAGGTCAACAATATATACATTTTAATGATAAAATATTATTTCATTTTATATTCATCAAATAAAATCTAAATAATGATATGTTTGATATTTGGAATCAATAAAAATGAATGATTGAGTATCGAATAAAAACTTGTTGCTAGGAAATAAAATGTTAAAAATGGAAAATAAAGAGAAGATAATAATTATAAATCGAGATGCCTCATCTATCTTTTCACCATTTGGGATTATCAAAAATGTAATATTTAAAATTGTAAAATAAAAAGAAATAAATAAATAATAGAAGTACAATTATCATGAAGAATGTTAATAAAAATACATCTCGTAACCTGTTTTAAAAATGGTTTATCAAAAAAATTGAAAACAAAAAACTATTCAAAACCACAATATCCAAGGATCAATTATTCACGGGTTGGGTTGAAGGAAACATAGAATATTATCTCTATTACTTTTCAAAGGAATAAGGCTTCCTAGTAGGTCATGTCGAAACTAAAAGAATGATTGAGGTTAAAAAATGGATAGTTGAACGAACATCTGCAATAACTGAAGGAGGTCGGGGATCTTGAATGAGGATTGGCCTGAAGTGTCGAACGTCTTCAATGATATAGAGGTAAAACTAGTAAAATAATAATGGTATATGGTTAATTGGATATTCTTCCACCTCATCATTTATTAGTTGTGGATCTATTACATTTTTTTGAGCGGTGGTCACTATAATTTCATCATGAGTTACAAAATGTTTCCCACGAACATGTGGAAAATGTTTCATAACATTTATGATTTACAAGATAATATTTCCATGATAATACATTTCCTAAAATAATTCCTTCTTTTCATCGGTAAAATGATTCAAAAAAAGATCTGATATATTTAACTGGTTAACTTGTACATTAAAATCCAGAGTCATTGTAGGCATCCTCAAATTTTCATCCAAAAACATATAGTTTGAACTTAGCTCATGGTTGGAGTAAAACCAAATGAGTTAATACATAATGGTAATAATTATAGTCTCTCAATTAGATGTCATATCCTTTTCATATTATGTGATCATCTTGAGAATATTTTCACATTTATGCAATAAGTTTTATATTGTTTTTTGAGGATAGGATGAAGAATCACTAGAAGCATTAAATGAGGCATCTCTAAGATCTTCTTTGGTCCCTGAAGTGAGAAAATGGAATTCAAAAATTGGTGGAGGAGTATTTGTGGAACTATATGCTACTATGGTAATTTTTTCAACTATTTCTAATAGAGAATCCATAGAGGCTGGAAAGGATAATTTCATTCCTTCTATAGTGGATTTTCTGGATTCTGATTAATATTCTAACCTTCTATCATCAATTTAATCATTTTTGATATGGTGTGAATTCTTTGGATGAATATGATGAATCAATACTCCAAACGAATATCAAGCATATGGATAAATTAAACTATTATGAGGAGGATTTTGACTCCTCAAACTGTTACTAAAATATGAAGCCAGATTTTCTTAGGAATAATACAAGCCCCCCCCCCTCATGGTTACTACATCAATTGGAATATGCTAGACAGTAGGAATAACATATGTCATGTAAAAAACAACTCTAGAAAAATGGATACATCAATATTATCAACGATCGATCCAATAGGACATCTATCTTATCACCTTCTAGGATCACCATTATTTTTTATATACTATATTTACAAAAAAAATCCATTCCTCTTAAATTGGACCAGTCCATCTTTCATAAGTCTTTCAAATTTGATCAGTCACTGATAAAACATCAACTGGAGATACCATTATAGTAGGCACACCAATATAAGATTCAACTGTTATCTATTCAACAAATGTTTCATCATCCATATGATCATATGTTAGAGGTTTATCTAAAGAAAAAATATATCTGAATCGTAAATCTACATATTTTTCAAAAATAACTAGATCATTTATCATTAATTCATCCACATGTTACTCATCAACAATAATAATTCTCAAATTATCATAAAAACCAAATTTTAAACCATAAAATCACTAAAATCAGATAAATTATCATCAAAATCACAATAAATGTGATTACTATCATGAATTTTGAATTTATCCGGCTCAATAGATGCATATCTTTATCTTCTAGTAGGCAGATCTAAACTACAAAAAATACTAGGCATGACCTCTTATCTGGAAATAGAACCATCATGAGTATAAATTAGCTCATGAAGTGTCTAAATATCATTTCATATAATTATTAGACTAGAACAATCATGATTACAATATCCATCATCATCATTTTTTTCTTTATTATCCTTCAAATTTGCAACCCGACATCCATAACCATTTCCACCATTCGTATCCTTTATATATTAACCAAGAACAACATCCCCATTTTCATTATCTGATTTATAAATGATTTAAAACAAATATTTTCCTGAGAAATTTCTTTATTCTTCCTCATTTTTTACTAGGTTCTCCCATTTAGGAGAGTCTTATGTGGTGTTAGAGCTCCCAGAGATATATCCGGGTAAATACAGGACATGTCATGACCACTACCATAACCCACAAGATATTATTCCTCTAATTTTCCACCATGATCTGCATCTGCCATCTCTTCACAATATTCAATAGTCTATTAATGTTATCTACAATGCTGAAAAAAATATCTTGGTCATGAAGGATGGTCTATTGGGTTAAATTCAACATTTAGATTTATAGGATCAGCTTACCAATGCTTCTCCCATGGGATGCAACTAATCATGATTCTTATACATATTTTTCATTAAATTCAAAATAGACCATATTTTATAATTGATTACTTATGTTCAACATCTTGATGATTAGTGTATAGCATCGAAGAAATATTCTTGGGATAGATTAATGAATTTGAATTTCATATTGGATTGATCATTTAGAATATATGATGTGTGAGATATAAAAACATTTTTATTATCTGTCTTCTTGAAATAAGACATAAAAAGTATACATATTGAAACTTTAGAGTAGAAAAATCACCCATGCTTTGGTATATAAAGTGATGTATGAATTTTAAGAGAAGACTATACTCTCCCTCAATCTCATAAAAAATAAACAGTTTAATTTTTCCATCTCGAGATAATTTGGAAAGAGATTATTCTTAGATCAAATCATAACCATAATCTGGGATGCTCCCTTAATAATATTTCAAAATTACCTCATGAGGGAATTTCAAACACTCATCCCACTTGTAAGAAGAAGACATGGGGTTTTGAAATTTAACTTAGATCCATACCTATTATTCCTATTCCTCAAAATCAGTCTAAACATATTAGTAGAAATCAAATACAATCCTATGATAAAATGTCAATTATTTTAAAAGAACCATTCCATCCATCCTTGGTTTTTTACAACATTCATCAGAAGTGACACAGTAGATAATAAAAACTTTTCTACATATTCTTCATCAGAAATGATCACTCTATTTGTGAACTTGAGGCTCATTGGTTCTACTCATGTAGGATGGCTCAATTGAACATTATATTCCATTAATATAAGAAATTCACACTCTGATGAATCTGAAGGTCGCATTACTCTATACATAAATGTAAAAGTGGATGGATCTATCAAAGTAGATAGTAATTTAGAAAGCTGATGATATAAATATTTCATTGGAATTATGAGAAAAAAGTAATGGAAAATAGTTTTTGTTGATACTATACAATGTTGTGAATTTATCATTTGGGATTTTTAGAGATCCAAAAAATAATAATTGAGAATCTAGAAAAATTTAAGTAAAGATACATAATAAACTGAATGGTAAATTACATTTTGTTAATAAAACAAAAAATGAAACAAAAATTTTCAAATTCATGAAAAAACAATGACAAGAAGTTCAATATTGAGATGTCCAGTGGCGAGATGACTAATAATAAGAAGTCCACCAGTGATAAGTCCAATGGTGAGACATTCACAATAGTGATACATTCACTATTTTGAGGCATACCAAATGGTGAGACATTCAAAAAAGTGATACATTCACAATGTTACTACATACTCATTGGTGATACATTCATAACGTTTAGACAATCCCAAGGTGAGACATTCATAATGGTGAGTCCCAGAAAATTACAATTAACAAAATTTCTCAATCCTAACTCTTGTATGATGTAATTCACTATATAAGAAATCAAAATAATTATGAATATGTCAGTAATATGGTTTTTTGTAAAAATGTTATCAAAATTGTTATCACCCTCTTCAGAATGATCTCTCAAAAAATTATGTCTTAGGTCTATATGTTTTTTCCTAGAATGAGAGAAATACGTTTTATAAATGTTTGTTGCACTTTTGTTATCAAAATTTATTAGGACATGTAAAATTTATATCCATAATCTTGTGATGTCTATTTCAAACACAAAATTTGTGCCCGAATACAAATTATGACTATGTATTCACAATATATAGTAGGCAGTGCTAAAAAACATTGTTTCTTTCTACACCAAGAAGAAAAAACTTTTGAATAGGTGACATGTTCTAGATGGGCTTTTCCAATCTAAATTACAGCCACCAAAATAATCATATGATTAAATTACTAAATAAAATTCATATCTTCTAGGATAAACACAATCATAAATAGGTAATATAATTTAGACATTTGAAAATTATTTTTAGAAAAATAATGTGTGAAATTTTTGGTTTTAATTAAAATGTGTAAACATACACACACTGAACATAATATTATGTCGTTTAGTAGTAAGATTTTTATTACATCCAATCATACCTTGTTAAGTGGTTGGATATATTAGTTTTATTGTTTCATCGAGGTCGAATTTATAGGTGTTACTCATAGCATAATCACTATATTTAGTTATATTTAATGATAAAATGTTTTAAATTATCCATTTTATATTTACATATATTTATCATTATGCATTATTAAACTTAAAAAAATTAAAAACCAGTAACGAATTTGAGGTCACCCATTAAACTAATTTCAAATTCAATTTGCATCATTTTTGAAAATTCTATACCTAAATAATTTCTTGATGATCTAAAAATAATATCATTTATATTGATTTTTACAACTAAAACATTTTTTGAAATTCAATTTATGAATTGAGTAGGACAAGCTATAAATTTTTAAAAACCATTTGAAATAAGAAAAGAGTAGACCCTATCATGAAAATCTCTAAGAGCTTGTTTAAAACCATATACCTAATTAATTAATTTAAAAAAGTATTTAGAGAATGGGAATTTAGATAACAAGGGGGAGGTTATACAAAAACATCCACAACTATATTCCCATTTAAAAAAACATTTGACATCCATTTAGATAATGTTTGAAATCAAGATGATTTGTATAACCTAGTATTATTTTAATGGATTCATATATCTCTACAGGTTAAAATTTATCCTTATATTCTATTCCTTATTCTATATTATTACCTCGATAAAATAGTTATCCTTGTTTCGTAAAACCATTCCTCATTCGTCTACCTTATTCTCGGAAAAAATTATTTCAAATAATTATGGTGTAGTTGATTCTATCTACAACTACCCACACTTTATTTCTCTCAAAATGATTTGATTATTTTTATAAAAATATTACCATGAATTCAAATAGACTTATTAGAGAATATCATGTTTTTGATACTCAATCTAGGTGTCCAATGACAACATCTAAATAATAGTACCTAAGAGTCATATTAAATCTGGAAAATGTAGGTCCAGTCACATTAGTTTAATCAATTCATTTGTGTTTTGGATGTACTAGAAAATTTTTTTAACTAAATTATTTTTATAACTATTTTATAGTAGAATCATATGGTTTGGAATTTATGTTCAAGGAAGATAAAACATCATCATGATTTTCTAAAGAGGTCTTGGGATCTTTTTGATCAGTCTCATCATACTTTATATGATAAATTTATACAATATTTTTTTCTGTTTATGGAAGACACTATATCCATTATTGGATGTAGAGTAATGAAAAAAAATTCCTACATCACACATGGATGAAAAATTCTCAATGTTATCCTCAGTGTTAATAATACAGACTTCACAACAAAATAATATTAATTCAATTAACCTTAGGAATCATATTATTCCAAATATAATAAGGGAAATTAATCAAGACTTTTCTAATTAAAACACTACTGATTATAAGATTGGCTCTATTTCCAGCCTCATCTTAATTGTGGTTAGGTAAGTAATATTCCATAATCAGGGTACTAACATTATCTTGAAGTATTTTATTTCTTCATTGTACATCTTTATTCTGCTGATGGTCCATAGGACTTGGAAAGTTATGACTATAGTATTTTTTTGAGAAAAAATATTCTATTTATTGATTTTCAAACTCATAGACATGACCACTTAAAAGGGTCTAAATTCAATAACCACATAAATTTTCTACATATCGATCAGTCATGCGGAAATTAAAATATGATTCACTTTTTTAAGTTAAAAAGTATATACACACCTTCCTAGAAAATAAATTGAATAGTACATTGACACAATGCTTAAAATATATTCTAGAATCTATAGATGGTTCTAATAAACCCATTTGAACGAATTGAAGCAGCTAAGAAGTTGAATATTTTTTATTTACTTTTAAAAAAAATTATGTTCTCTCCCTTTTTCAGAGTGGTCATAGAATCTGTCACATGGAAACACTAATTTGGATATATCCTAGATTATCATTCTCTTAGTAATATTCCTAAGTGAGTGAGTATTAAAATTTCCTAGAATTCTATTTAAAATCCAACATTAATTTTGACAGAAATTCAAACATGAATAATTTTTTGATGTTAATGAATTATGATCACCTGTATAAAATTTTCATTAAATAAATCATTTAAAAAAATCAAACATCTATACAATCTGAACCATAACATGCATTATTTTAAAATTTAAAAACGAGACTATCATCACATAATTTTTATGTGCTATGAAAACTATATAATACACCACCCATAAAATAGTATATTATAAATTAAAATCGAATTAATTTTATAAATTTTACCAAGGCTGAGGATTTTATATTTAACATCATCACTAAAGGTGACATGACCACTATCATACTTTATTATCTTCTTGAATATAGAATATAATCTATTCATAAGACCTGAAAAGACACTATCCATGTACCATTGAATTTTCCATGAGGTTTTGAAATTGTTATCCTAAAAAACAAAATTTATAGTGGAAATGATTTGGGTGCCCAGATATTCTTAGATCTAGACATGTTCGTACTCAAGGATTTATTAAAATATATTTTTTCACATGTCTATTTTAAATAGTCTGTATGATTTTTGAAATAAATATATTTTTTGGTACATAATAAAAATACTAGCAGACACACTATTATATTTACACATAACTAAAAAAGTTTTATTTACTATCATTATTTTTCCATGATCGTATTCTAAACGAGTAATATAATTTGGAGTAACATGTTTTCATATATTCTATTTAATCATTCTTTTAATATTTGTAAACATTTATAAATCCATATTCAGTTTTTTAAGATATCGTATGTACATTATATACTTTTAATAGCTGAGAATTCATCACTTTTTAAACAGATAAATCAGATATAATATTTGAAGATAAATCTTGTGTTCTTTTCAGAGTTTTATATTTTTCACTTAGTTCAGTAAAAGTACACTAAATCATATTAAAATATTAAAAAACATCATATTGAGACATATCCTCATCATCATTATTTTTAACAAAAATATTTCTATTAAGAAAAAGAATAACAGTAGAAACAAAATGTCCCCTATAGAAGTTATTCATGAAGAACATGTTTGTACTTATATACTTTTATTTAGGAGTAGATTCTGAATAAATGGATATGTCCTCAGATGAACTATAGGATTATTTAATTGATATTACAAATACATAGTCCTTTTCATCATATAATAGTTTACATTTCCTAGTTGAAAATACTTCCTTAACATGTCCTTTTATTTTAAATTCATATAAGGGAATCACATTATCATCCATCTTTCTATCCTTTTTTAGTTTACTTTGGAGTCATAAATTCATTTAAAATATAATATTTTGAGAATCTTTTTCATTATACAAAACATCTAGAATTACATGTCCAAATGGTATACTTCATTATAAATATATTTAGGGGACTAACATTCACATTAACTTTTTGTTTGGATCATTTATTTTATCCTTATATTTTGATGTATTATACATGAAAGCTACTAACACTCCATTCATCTTAGTCCCTTCCTCTTGGTTAACATGCAGTTCATCCTCATACATCGTCATCTTACAAATATAACCTATGACTAACACTTTAGAAATGTCAAAAGAACCTATAGTTTAAATAGATGTTCATATCCATCCTTCTAGAATTCATAATATTAATCACATGACATAGTATTTTAAGACACATGATATCTAATAGTTCTCATGGTGTTCACAATTTCAATATACTTGGGATACATGTTAGAGATTAATTCATCAGTATTAATCTTTTAGGTATCACACATAATAGTATATCAATTTATGACCAACACATTAATAATATCTTCTCCTCTAACATAAATAAAAAATATCTCCCAAATCCGAAACCAATTTTACAAGAATAAATTATTCTGAATCCCACATCTCCTAAAGAACATTATATAGAATTCATATAATTACAATTATAGTTATATATAGTTTTGTAAGCTTTATATCAAGTATCTAAAGTATTTGTACAAAAATAATATTTTTCTTATATGGAAATGCATAATTCAAAACCCAATCATTCACTTTTTATTTTAATTTTGATCATCCAAAAAGCATAGTTGTTCGCATTGAAAAAATAAGTTATGTTTTTAGTGAAAGCGTTTAGTCTATTATCCATATAACTAAATAAATTTATAACAAATAGTCATTTAATATCTCAAATTAATATCTAAAATAAATCTTCAAAATGTTTTGAGAACACTCATACCAGATGTTAGAACTTTGATGTCAAATGTTTGTTGAAGTGAATATCTCAATAGGGGGTGAAATGATTACCCAATAAAAAAATTCGATTAAAATGAAAATAAACAAATCCCTAAATTTAACAAAAATATCCCCATTACATAAAACAATATTTTTTGTATAACTATTTAAATTTTAAAATATTTATCAATGATTAATTTTTTCACTATTAAAATAATATATTACATTACTATAACCATTAAAATCATTTTTTAAATAAAGATATTAAATAAACACTAATTGAAACTTACTATCATTGTATTAGTTTTTATTGAAGCTAAAAATAGATATGATTTTAATGTACATTAAAATAATAAACTAGACAAACATATAACATATTATAATTTAAATACTAGAGGTTAATACCTAAGATGATACATAGTACTCACCACTTGGAAATCACCTTCTTCTGGAGAGATTATATAAATGAACATTTGATCCACAATCTGGATTTTTTTGAAATAGTAATAATACTATACAAACAACAGCAGACCTACTCCTAATTTTTTATTCGAGTAAAAAATAAATAAAAAGTCACAAATGGACCTCTACCATAATATATTGGAAACATGGAATAATGATTTTTGAATATATATATATATATGTGTGTGTGTGTGTGTGTGTATGTGTATGTGTGTGTATCATTCAGTTTAGTATAGGAGACAGTGAGGGATAAAATAAAATATTTTTTTCCACACATCATGAAGAGTGATGATAAATTAAAAAATAAATAAAGTATATGTTTAAAAATAAAATGTTTCTCTAAATGATATACTCCACATTTCCTGACTCCTTTAAAGTGATTTGAACTGAGGCTCATGATGGGGTTTTGAAAATCTAATTTTATATGAGAGTTCCATAAAATGATTTTTTATGATATGAGGAAGGAACTAGATTAATGTTGTGCTTTAGATACCTTAATAGATTATAAGAAGAATGTATATGGTAATATATTATGTTTAATGTAGAAATATTTATCTATAGATAACATGTGCATCTCAAAAACTCTTTTTACACACTCTACACATGGGGGGTATGCTTACATGCCAATCAACATTAGAAGAACGAATCAGATTCGATACTCTTCATCCTCATATAATAAATTCTCACAATACTTTTAATAAATATTTATCTACTAATAAATGTAAAATTATTATAATTATCAAGGAAATTATATTTTATAATTTTTCCATCACAATACAATAATCTTACGTAAATAAAGAGTAACTATGTGTGTTTTGAACGATGACACTTATAGAAGTGTCTATGTCCAATTGTGTTTCCTCTAGCAGGGTCTCTTCTGGTGGTGTCTCATCTAGGGAGGGACTTCATCATAGTGATACATTGTTGGGAAGTTTCACATACATTTTTAAATTTACATTTCAATAGTGACTCACCCTTTTTTGTTCCATCTCCAGAAAGAAATATCTTTTATTGGCGGTGACTAATAAATAAAAGAATTTTATAAATCCATTACAAATTATAAAATTCAAAAAAAACATTAATATCATTAATTATATCAATAATTATTATTTTATGATCATTATAACAGTTGGTGAAACGAAATTGAAATTAATTATATTTGAAAATAAGAGACATATTTTTAAAAATTTATTTTTTGCTAAAAAACATCAAATACCTCAATAAATTAAATAGATTAAATTATTATAATGTTTTAATGGAAATACATATTTATATTATATATATATTAAATTAAACATTTAGCAATAATATTAATTTTCTTTCTTGGTCATATATGAGAATCGACACAACTTTATACAAAAGTATTTTATTTTCTTAAACAGTAGTTTTATCACATTTGACACACTTATTTTAAAACCATTTTTTTCAATTTTAAAAACAGAATTATTTAAAAAAAATTAAATTTTTGAAATCCCCATTTCCATATTATATTGGGGATAATATAAGAAAATTTTATTATATGATAATGTTTTCGATTAATAGTGATGATTGTATGTTTTAAATAAAAATATCACGTCTTTTAAAGATTTGAAGATCGACCAAATAGTTTTATGGTGTTTTTAGAAGAATAATTAATTTAATCATATATTTAATAAATAAATTTAAGAGATTATAATAATTTTAATATTTTATTTTTAATTAATAAACTTTTAATCTTTCGAACAATATCTCTTTGAAAACTAGCTTTTTCATCATGTCTATAGGAACAATTTTCAATTAAAAATTTAAAATTATTTGAATTATTTTTATTAAATATGTATTATGTTCATTTAATTATTATTATTTATATTTTATTATATGTTACAATTATCTTTTATCATAATTAATAGTGAAAAAAGTAAAAATTTATTGTCACTGTTAATGTAAAAATGGATTTACTCTATGGTTAAACTAAGAATATAAGGGTTAAAATGACTATAAAAATTATCAAAAACATATTTAAATAAAACATTTTATACATATAATTATAGTGATATACTATCCAGCCTTTTGGAATATTTTCTAATCTAAATAAATTTAACACCTATGCTACTTTTCATTAATTTCCATGAAGTTTCCATATGGGTTCCTTTATCCCACATATAAATTTCCACTACCACCCTTCACTTCTATAAAAATATAATGGCTAATAAATACTAACATACAATATAAAAAACCCAATGATTTTTTTCCATTTTATAGATATTTTCTTCCTACTAAATTACTAAATTAGTGGTCCTTAATAAGAGACCCAAATGAGGTTCTTTTATGTGAAGGTAGTAATTTTCACTAAGATCATTATTATTCATTTTTGTTCATCAATAAATTCATTATTCATTCATAATGTATTATAAAACAGGTATATAATATATTCATACAGGTCAATATAAATATTTTGAAACATATACCAATATATGATTCCATGAAATGGGATAGAAAATCATTATTCCTGTGTACATCCGACTTCCTTATCATCAACTTATTTTAGCCATTTTCCATCAACACCTGTCAGGGAAGTATATTATGGTGTATTAAATGTTTATATATTATATTTGAGATATTATTATACTTATTTAATGATTATAAAACATATAAATTTATATATTCCTTTATGTTTCAATATTATAACATTAATCATGTGTATGGAGGACATCTTCCTCACGAAGTGATGTGATTCGTTCATTCTTTATAAAGATTGTAATATGGATGGATTGAATAAAAATATGTGATATATATGAAATAAAAATTTATTACGTCATTTTAATTTATTATTCAATTTAATTTTCTACACATTTTCGACATAATGGATATATTGTTCATTGTTACTTACGATCCATCATCTCCATGAATAGTGTATTCAATTGTACATAATAAAAATATATTAATTACTATACATACACATAACAATTATAATTGTTATATTTAAATGATGAATATAATTATAGACACTATAGAACCCTGATCATTGTAGGAGGACCAAAATATCAAATAAAACCATACAAGTAATACAAAGCAATTTCTTCTAAAACATAACATTAAAATAGAATTCGCAATAAACTGGTAATAAATAGTCATCATAAAATCATATAAAGTTTTATATATACAATTATGGTTATTTAGTTTATTTAAATAAACGTATATATATTATATATTATGTTTAAATGTGTGTGATGGAACATAAGTGTTAAGCTATAGGATTTTTGTCTCACATTTTACTTTTATGATACACATTCCATATTCACCACTTGTATCGTATATGTGTATCATATAATAAGAAAAATTTTATTTTATGATGATTAGAATAAAAATTATTTTTATTTACATATCGATATTAGTATATCTCTGTCATGCGGTTTATGGTTCAAATGTTACTAAATTAGTAATGTATTTTTCGCCAATTTTATTTCCATGGGAAACATTTTATGTTATGAAATGGTATTCATCTATGAGGTGAATATACATCACCTTTGAAACTTAATAACATAATTTTTTATGTAAATTATATATTATTTTTATTTAATTTTATTCTTTCCCTGGGATTATATTAATTGGTAACAAATTTGTAACAAATTTATGTTATAATCTCATCTTTTATCCGAATTTTGTAGGATTATGTTTTTTATTAAAAAATATTTTAATACATATTATAATAATATCATAATTTTTATTTTTGTGTTGTTATTTAGTGATAATAACTATTTTCAATTCATTTTCCTCTCTTTATATACTAAAGAGTTTAAAATAGTTTTTAATGAAATTCATCATAATTTCTCCCTTATGTCAAATAAAATTTTATTCAAAAACCATATTTGTTAGTAATAGATATAAATTTTTTTCCAAAATATCCGAATTAATTATTATTAAAATATTATTAATACATTCTTTTTATTATTTATTATATGAGTAATCATTTTCCAAAACAATTCGGGGTTTTCTATTACTAAATATGTGAATGGAATATTTTATTTATCATATATGGCTTGAACATAATTATATTTTGTAATTTCTAGTCCTTTCATTGAATGTTAATTTATAATATTCAATGTTTATTTTCAAGGAAAATTATAATGAAAATATTTTTTTAGTAAAATATTATTTCATTGTGGAAGAAATATTTTTCTCAAGAAATGTTTTAAATTACTTCTAAATATTTCGTTATATGTTTTCATGGTTATATTCTATGAAAAGGATTTTAAATATATTTCTTAAAATACAATTTTAAAATAAAACATATTTCTTGATGATATTCCCCATAGGATCTTTAAAAATAAATTTCCATATTTTATAAAATTATTTATGATACTTTTTATTTTCTGTGGTTAAGATCGCATGATTCTAATCTAATTCTTTTTTGTGATGGTTTATGATTATGATAAAATGATGTCAACAAAACGCATTTATCTTCCATCGGTTATTATATGAAAAATATCATATTAAATACACATCATTTAAAGGGTTATTCTATTATTAAATGGTTCTTAAACCTATGCCTATTATATATATTATGATAGATTAAAATATTTATGTAATCCTTTTTATTTCAACCATAATGATATGATGCATATTTTATGATCTTATGAAACACGTAAATATTATTTTCATTATAAGATTGGTGGTACCTAAATATACATCCAATTCATTCCATAAATATTAATATCTCAATATATATATAAGACTATAACACGGAGTGAACCCTATTGAGTAAGGGAGATAATCTGTTATAATGGAATTGGGATTAATCCATGACTAATATAATGGTTTGTGAAGTGAAATCATTCAATTATAATATCACATTCAATGATAATTAACTAATATAAAAATAATTTGATATTCTTATATATATTCCAAAATTCCTTTCATTATGCCAATATAATTTTCTCATCATTCATTTTCTTTGATTCCTTCTTTATTCTTGTCTAATGAACTACCGGGGTTTTTTCCTTGTCTTATTATATTTTATATGTAAGTTATAATTTTCAAATGATATGAAATGTTACCATACCATTATGATCTTCTCATTATTATTTTATTATTTATATATCACGTTCTTTCCCTTATTGAGCATATAATCTCAAACATTCCTCTGTTTACAATCAACAAAATATGATGAATGAATTTAAGTAGGTTACTATTGTGAATTGTTTTAATTGGGAAGATCTACAAGGGTTATGATGAAGAAATTTCACAAAATAATAATACCATTTTCCTAGTGTCTTATGATACTACACTATTAAAGTATATTGGAATTGTTTTTCTGTAATGTATTGGATAATAACATTAAAATATGGAAAACATATTTTTATCAAACCATTGGATCGTTGTAGAAGGACATGTTCACCCACTTCATATGGAATGATATGATTCAATACATGGGACTCCTCTATGATGGAAAGCATATGAAAATAGTTCCAAAATATGGAATAATAAATTTACCAGACATTCTCTCAGTTAATATAAATATTAAATATTATTTTCATTTCTCATTAACTATAATATATAAATATATTACATTCCTCTTTTCAATCTAGATTATGTGTCCAATTATGCTGTGTCTAATGCATTCTGTATAGAGGCTCAAATTTCTAAATTCCATGTTACTATTTCATTTATATAAAAATATCATGATGTATCCATAAATAATCATATCATTTCGATGTATCTATCTAAAAATTAAATGATGATTATTTTGATATGGTTATTTTGAATACGATTCTAGGATTACTGTCATAAAAATAAAGAACCCAATAATCATGGATTAAGTATTGTAGACATAAAAAACTATAATCTAAAAAATTCAATGTTATGATTTGGGATAAAATTAGAATATTAAGAAGAAGATACTCAAGTACCTGTTTAGTGATCTCAAATATTACTCTTTGTTGGTGGTGGATCATAAACCTAAAAAATGCCTATTATAATTATTAAAGATATCGAATCCATGGTAATGTGAGATGAAATTACATCATATAATGAATATAAAAAATAAATAAAACACATATACTATAATAAATAATTGTGAAAAATTTTCTAATGAATAAATTAATAGAATAATATTAGAACAAGAATATATATTGTGTATGAAATTTGAAGAAATGTTTCATAGGTGATAACAAGAATGAAATGAGGTGTCAATTCTTATATTCCAGTAAGATTATTTTTTTGTTTGTGAAAGCTTAACTGAAACAACATTAAAATTGGTAGTAAAAATATATGTCGATTAGATCATCTAACATTGTAATGACTTTTAATTTCATCATTATTTAAACTAATTGAATAGAAAATTAAATTAAATCTATTATGATTTTTGAATGATTTCACCAACAAATATTCTATGATGAAGCATAACATCTTAATTTCTATGATCAATTTAGAGAAAAAGTCATTGTAAAATAAAAATAATAATAGATAAAAATCAATAATGAATATAATAATACTATAATTGGATGTATTCCCTAAATAATTCTATTTATAAATAATTAATGCTCTATCAATTTCTCCATCCATTTCTATGAAAACCTTCAACTGGTTCTATCAATCTCAAAGTAATGTATGTCCACACATTAAATATTAATCGAATTCCACATTTTATTTTATTGTTCACTGTACATATTTGATCTTCAATTAAGAATTGTCCTTTTTCACAAGAATACTCTCCAACTAAAGTCCTTCTTTGACCACCACATTACCCTAATAAGTATATTCTTCAACTCTTCTACTTTCTAAAATAATTAATGCCGCCTATCACACATCGGTGCATTCATAAAATCACCATTTATCTATAATTACTGGCAATTTAATTTTCATCTCTGATATTGACTTCAAAACATTTTATTCAGTTCAATGATTCGACTAAACATTAGTTGGCACCCATCGACAACCATTGTGGATTTATATTTCAAACATTGAACTAGAAGGAGTCAATATTTGGATTCTCTCAAAAATACAGTTAAGAACTTAATTACTTATACATAATGACAAATTATAGAGAAATTATTTAATTAACAGAAAAAAATTATATTACTTGGATTAAATTTTCATATTAACTTGACAACATCAATAGTTAATCTTCATTTATCGACTGGGAAACTAATGGAAAAACTACATTGGATTTTTTTTCATTGAAATATAATTTTTCATCTTTCTTCATTCTCACCATTGACGTTGATTAGGATTCTTCAGAATCATTAAATGATTGTTGATAAATCATCATCAACCATGATAAAATAAAAAAACATGTAATGTCTAGTTAAAAAACCAATCACATATCCATTTGAATTGGAATCACTGATGTTCATCTTGTCATGGGATTAATGTTCGTTGGCTTACATCATGAAGATATCTATGATGAAATTTGGGTTCTATACATTCTCTTCGTAGAAGAGGAGTCTCATCCTGTAATCTTCACAATAGTTTCATAGTGAAAATTTTCTTGGAATATCATTTTGACTCAACATTTCTACTTTAATTGGTGTTGATTCAACATCATCAGTCAACCATAGAAATTTAATACTTTAGATGATAAAGTGAGTCTTTATTCATGAATATTGGGATTGATTTTCATATGAGAATCATAAAACCTAACATGGTTTCACTCAACCCAACACTAACCCAGAAGTTCTCAGTTTATCTTCCAATGATTTTATCTCACATAGTACTCCTTCAGTGAGACTCATTATACTTCATCTTAAACAGATCTACATTTTTCATTTGGAAAGTGTTAATTTTTCAAAACATGCTACTAGATCTCAACTCTTCTATCTCCTCGTCACCAAATGACCTTAAATGAATTGGTTTTTGAATAACCTAGTTTTACCATCCATTGAAAACCCATTATAAAAATATTCATCAAAAAGTAACGTCGGATTAGGATCACGATCTATCCTCAACTAGGATTATTGGTTTATATTGGATTTTTTCAATATTCTCTTTGAAGATTTGATTAATTGATTCCCTGGCTAGGTCAAAACTAAAATGTTTATATGGAGACCATGAAATATAATAATTTTACATGTTTTAATTGTGTAAAATTTATCATCTATCGAGATTCTATTTTGTTTCTTTTTTAACATTTATAGAGGATTTATCCAAATATCCTACAATATATCTTTTGAGAGTCACTAATGTAGACCAAAAAACAAAACCACCTGATGAAATGATGTCAATAAATATTTATCCACAATTAGCCTTAAATTATCTTATCTATTAAATTAATGTACGAAATTATAAATAAAAATAAAACAAAATTTAAATTTAAATAATGAAAATAAATTTTTTTTAAAAATAATACTATGTTAAAAATGTATAATGAAAAAAAAATTCCATAATCGAAAAATATATTAGAATAAAAAAAATAATCAAAATACATTAATTTTTTTTAATTATAGAGAGTGAAGAATTTATGGGAGAAAATACAAATTGATATTTTAAAATAAAATTCATATAAAAAATATAAACCTAAAATACAAATTGAAATAATAAAAAAAATTGATAATTTAATCCAAAAAATATATATTATTTGACAAATGATTCATATATATAATAAATAAATAAAATTAAATAATGATATTAAAAAACTAGTTAAATAACTAATTATGAATCAAAATAAATTAAAAAAAAGGTCACTCTAAAAAATTCATAAAATAATAGACACATAAAATTCCCCCAAACATAAGCATTTCATATCCAAAGTGAATTGAAAATTATGATCATTATCATCCCTCCACCTCTCATTGCATTGAGAGGTCTGTGAGATGTTACAAGGCCTTATGATACATACCCATCAAATTAAAGGATGGAAATAAATTCTAAAGAGCTTTAATACATGTGGGGTATGATTTCCCATTATAGAATAAAACAACTATCAATCAAAATACAAACCAAAAATACCACTATGTGATTAATTATAACAATGAAATACACCTCCAAATTTAATTTACCAATACCATAATAAAATAATGTACCATATTATAAGACTACACTACCAATGTATGTAACAAAATATAAGATACCAAGACTCTATTACCAACACAAGACTTGGTGTACTATGAGATCCATGATCTAACTTCATTAAAAATCCCCACATATCCCAATGTAGTGCTATTGATTTGTGATACTTTAACCTTTCACTTGTCCTAATATATGAGAAGTGAAAAAGCACAAATGTTCCAATGCATGGGTGAGTAATAAAATTTGGTCAGTTTTCCCCAATAACGTCCATACTCATGCCACCGGGATAAAATATTTAGCAATATTTATATAAAATAGGATAGACAAAATAATTTCTAAAGATGTATATAAACAAATATAAACCACTTTAAAAAAATTTATATCAAAATATAAACATGTTCCATATCAACCTATTTTGAAAAAATCTATTCTTGAGATAAAACCAAACAATATCATAAAACATTTCATAACTGTCCATTGGAATATCAATTCCATTTCATATATGCACACCACCAACCGTGCATGTATCATTGTTATTGTTCCATACAAATGATAAGTTTCTCATATATCAACTTATTCAAAATAGTTATTTATATAATGTGATCCATTACACCTTTGGAAATGAACACAAGGTAATATTTCAATCAATCATTGTAAATGAAATATGAACACATATTCCATATATTCCCAAATCTAAATGAACTACAAAAATTCCAAACTCAATTCAATAAAACACCATTTTTATTGAAAACATTTTTTAGAAAAACCATGTAAAAAATCCACCAAATCCATATTTTAAAATAACCATTTCAAAATTGAGAAACTAAATCCAACTAAAAAATAATACACTGAAATTTTAGAACATCCACAATGGCCATAAATTGTCACTACATAATATTTACATCATGTATACAACAATAATTACAAATCAATTCAAATTAGTTATATAAATTTGAAAGTATTCCAATCTATTCATGCTATAGGAGTCGAGTGTAATGCTGCATACCATGAGAATTTCGAAAAAAAATGATAAACGACATGAAAAATTTCACAAAAAACAGGTTGAACCTCCACGTACCCTAATTCAATCTCATCCACTATCAAGGACCAAGTAAATTCTAATAATATTTGGCATCCACTCCCTTATAACCACCCATAGTAGATATAGATCTTTGAAATCGAGAGGAATAGAGATGTGGGTCTAAGAAAACACTCTATGAACAATGAGGAATGTAGACATACTGTGTGAATCGTGCTTCAACCATCCATGGAAAGGATTATGATCTATTTCATTTCACATGGATAGTTTCTCCATCCTTGGAGAGATAAAACTCCCATGTTAGGGCCACAAAGAAGAAAAATTATGGTTTAATGGGAAAACTATGTGAGATTCACTTTTTAAAGAGGCTATTTTGGACCACACAAGGATTGGTCACATAGTTAGATAAAATATGCGATAAATGTACTACTTCTATCTTAAGAAATTCAATTCATTGATGGTTCTCACTACATCCCAACCATGTGACGTCCATGCCAATTTTCAACATCAAGAATTTTCAACACTCTAAACTGTTTCTCCTAGGCTTTAACATAGTATGGAAAAATTGTTTGAGACCCATAAACCACCCCTTTATCCCATATATCACAATGCACAATTTCTTATGTGTATTTCATAGTTTTATCAAACTATGCACCACCCATTCACCTATAAAAAATCCCTCAAAACTCTAAAAATGTTTTCCAAAATCAAAAATAATTCCCCTTACACATTATATACATTAAAATAATAAATAAAGGGTTACATACAAGAATCCTATGTGTGGTAAATTCAACCCACCATTGGAATTTCTGTCCTCAGAATGTAGTATTATATTTTTACACAAAAAGAGTTCCAACCATATCCCTTTCATTTCCTTCTCACATTTCCTAGTTTCATCCAAAATATAAACTTCTTTCCACAAAAAATTCAACAGGACTATGCTTTTTTCATGAACTAAATTTTCGTGCCTATCCAAAATCAGTATAGAGATATATACGAATGAAGATTCCAACTCTAGGTCAATGTGATTCATCTGATCAGATGGTTATGATCAGGAAAAAAAATATTCAACTATGATGCATTGAACACATTACAAACCAAACTAATCCGTGGTGGTATTTTCAACCAATATAAAACCTTTTTATCCCATTACTGTATCTCAAATTTTCCAGTGTATTGAGGAGATAACTTGACTTTCATAACAAAATTATGATGTTCTTACCTTGGATAGAGTATCAAGATCACATGATCACACACTGAAAAGGAAAATGACCATTGATGATGATCCACATATGACTTATGATGACTCGGAGCCATCTCTATCCTCTTTCTGATCTACTAAAACATAACGTTTATTTCATAGATAGGGCTAGGACAAACTGGTGATGTCTTATCTATTTCCACCAAACAATGTGGAGAAAAAAATGATACCCATACAATGATTCAAAATGCACCATATATATTATGTACTAGATATTAATATATAAAAATGGAAAAAATGGCATGTTATTCACTCTGAATCCACCATAATCCATTTCAAAATATTGAACAATATATTGAATCGTTTTTATCATCCTTTATGAGCATCCATCCATTTGAGGATGATACAATGTACTCATTGCCAACTATGTTTGATGGGATTTCTATATGTATTTTCGTAAATGAGATGTAATCAATATGACATTATATAATAAAATCAAAATGTGTATTTTCTATCTCTTTAACACTTCTTGGATATATATTTTTTATAGATCATTCAAAGTATCAGTTTCATTAATTGTCGTGAAGAGGGATTGATTTGTGATCTGATTCACTATCTCCATAACAAAATCATGTTTCCAAACAATTCGTGGGAGAACTGTAAAAAAATTCCATGGGTATTTGATCCCATTTCAACATTGGAATATATTAGGACTACAACATACCTATTGGTCACTAATGTCCTTATATAACTTGCTATCACGTTAAAAACCATGATACAAAATCTACCACATTCCTTTTTATTCCACTGTAGCAGTACTAATCCTTCCAAACCATAATAATTTTCAATCTTCCCAGAGAAAAACCCATCTTAAATGATGGTAAATATGATGAAGTTCCTCTTGACATGCCATTGTTATAATAATACAATTTTTAAACCTCAAAATTTTACATTCATCTAGTTTACAACCCTCAACAGACTCCCAACCATTGAGTTATGAAATAATTGAAACACATTCTGGAATAGATGTTTCTGCCTCATTACATATCATTCAAAAATAAATAATAATAGTAACTAAAATAAAAACTGCAAAATTAGCTGGTTATTTAAATTCAACATTCACATTGGCTATGATAGACATCATCTACCACTAATCGAAAGACTGTTTTACCATCTAAATATATATCTTTCTAATTATTGAATCTATCCCCCAGTTTCCTTTCCTGATGAATACACCAAGTCAAAGTCAAACATTTGGAGATACTTCATCCCTTTACTTTTTCTTAGATTCAAATATACTTGTGATAAAATATTTTTCAAAATCGTATAATCTTTGAATATATTAGAATTTTCACCGATGATACAGTGCTGAAAAATATGCAAAGTGTGGACAACAGCAACTAACCCCAAATAATTTTTCAGGTATTGTTTCTCATGAACCCTTAACATCATTGATCCATAAGTAATGACATCATCTCTGTTCATGAGAATAACCCCCAAACTATATCCTAAATTATCACATTAGTCCACACACCCATATCATGATTACACAAAAATATTGATCGATGCATTTTTAAAATGAACATTCCACACTTCAAAATATTTATGACATTACTCGGTCCATTAAAATGGAAAATTATTGTTTTTTAATGTTTTTATGGATGATTCTTGTAGTGAGATGTTAAAAAAAGCATTTGTAATAACCAGAAAGTCCAAGAATACATCATATATCAATGAAAACATTCGATGATTGCTGATAAATGACAACTTCTATCTTCTCGAGGTCAATAGAAACACCCTTTTCAGATATTATATGGTTAGAAGTCATAACAATTGTTTACTGAAATCCATCTACTAAAATTTGGCATAAATATGATGGTGTCTCAATATTACCAACAAAATCACCATGTGTTTCTCATGGTCATCCCTTTTCCTAGAATAGACTGATATTTATTCCTTAAACACCAATACATTAGAATCCATATAACGCTGAAATATATAATTCATCAATTCCATAAATACTATTGGGGAATTAGTAAAACTAATAGGCATTACCACATATTTATAATTGTCATATCTGATCTTGAAAGATTTCATCAGAATATCCTCCTTCTAAACATGAAATTACTAATATCCTCATCACAAGTCAATTTTAGAGAACCAATAACCCCCCCCCCCCCAAATTGATTGAAAAGGTCATCTGTCAATGGAAGTAGATATCTATACTTTAACATATCATGGTTAATCATATGATAATCAATGAAGAGGCTTAATGTTCCATGAGTTTTTTATAAGAATAAGATCAGTTCTACGTATAGAGTCATATTCAGTCAAATGTTACCATTATTTTTCATCACATCAACATGACCTTTTAGTTTCCCTAACTATATTGGTTGTATTTGATAAGACATATGTGAGACAGATCTTGTCCCCAAGTTGATATTAATTGTAAAATCCACTTCTCTTACTAGAATTAACACAGAGATATTTATGGGACATACATCTAGAAACTAATCTACCTCTACTGGGAAACATTTATCCTAGATCTCTTCCATCGATGTAAATGTTAGCTTAATGTACTGGTAAGAGAACATTACCATTTCTTGATTCCATAGACCCATTACACATGTCCTTAAAACCTTATATCATTTAAATACATTCTTAATGTCATCTTCAATTGTGAAATTAATAGTTCTACTATTACTTTTAATGTGAACCTTGAGCATTGTTAAAAAATAATTACCCAAAATTAATTTCTGAAAATCAATTTCAAACATAGAGAGATCAAATTTCTTCTCAGCACCATATATTGTTATAGAACATGCTCAACATAAGAAAGCTCAACATTCTCTTTCCCCAAGAGGATTTGGATCTTTTATCATAAAATGATTTATCAATAGTTTTAAACATAGAAAATAAAATACATGAGATGAATTGAAATAATGTGATACACCAGTATGAAACATTACTTGAATTAGGATATTATTCCAAATAATTATACCAATTGGATCATCCACAACCACATACTAGGTTTCATTATATTACTTCATCACAAAAAATTTCTCCTTGTTTCCTTGATGAGATTTTCCCTTGATTAGGAGATGTGTTATTCTGAGAATCGCCATGGATAGCTCTACTCTAATGATAAGATTGATATTAGTTCCCCCACCCCATTGAAGAACATGATGCCGACAAAATATTAGAAGTGTACCAAGCCCAAATCTCATATTATTGTGAAAATAGTTCCTAATATGTCACGTATTGTTAAAATTATCGAAATATCTTTGTTTTGTTGTACACTATAGCTTTAAGTGGTAAAATAAACCACATTTGAACCACCCAAAAGTTTTCATGAGTATCAGAGAAAGATTCACTGGTCCAGTTATCTGACCACGATTTCTTCCCTCATCATCTTAGTAGGTGTTCCTCTTCATATTTCCTCTCATATTAGAGATCCATCCTATTCTTGTGGGTATCGAATTCTTACACCTCCAATGCCCCTTAGATGTCCATATCTTGCACAGTCTCTCTAGAGACCATCATTATATATTCAGTAATATAGAGCACTAAATTCATGTAATGAATCTCTTTCCAGAGCCCCGAATCACTGGTCCATTAGTCTTTGAATCTTAATCTTTTGAGGATAGAATTGTTTGTTAAAAAATTCATCAAATCCATCCTAACTAATGTTTTGTTCAACTTTATCCTTCACTACAAGATCTCACAACTAGAATGAATGATTCTTGAGAATATACATTTCAAGCTTGAATTTCAACTCTGTTGGTGTGCTACAGAAATCAAAGATATGATTAATACTATCCAAAAATATGTAATTTATGTTTCAAAATCACCTTGTAAGATTTGTGGATCCTACTTCTATAGATGGATGGAGTGATTAACATTTCATGGATCATACCTTCGGTTCCCTATTTCAATAGCCTGAAACCCTTGGATGATACTCTGAACCAACTGTTCATTCACCTATGTTTCAGGTGGAACAACATTCTCTATAATTTCATCTGGTAGGTTTCTATGATTCCTACTAGGTTCCATTTTATAAACAGAAAACCATCAGTCTCAATCTCTAGAAACTGAAGGCCTAAAATTTTCAAATTCTACAGAATCAACTAACAGAACAATTCGTTCCAAAAATAAATCTTTACCATGTTAACCAATTTTTTGAAAAATTTCTCTATCTTTTTAAAATAAAACTAATTTCATAATAACATTACCATACTCTTTTTAAATATAATTCATTTGATAAAAATTTCAACATATTTCAAAATTCTATATAGTTTAAAAATATATAAATTATTACTCCAAATGATATATGTAATCAAAGTTGGATGAAATTACTCTAATGTATTTAATTCTCATATCATTGGTTAAACCCCTGAAAATGAGATTTATAATTCCAATAAGTGCCTCCAAAACACTTATGTACCCAACTCCCGGTTTACTTGGATTTAAACATAAAAAGGATTACTACATTATTTTATTATCTACATTTTATATCATTACAAACTTACTCCATTATAATATCCCAACCCAATGAATAAAAAATAATGAATCCAACTGAAAAACTATGACAATTGATGACTACATGTTACACAAGGAAAGGAATAGGTTTATACTAGTTATCTCAAATAGGTTTTTTGATAGAACAAAACTTATACCGTTATCTCAAACATTCTTTAGGAATGAACAAAACTGATAACATTTGTAATATCCCTCCACCATTCAATAGATTGAGAGGATAGTGTGACGATACTAGGCCTTAACTAACAACATCTAGATTCCTGAGGCAGGAAATAAATGTCACTGGGATTCAATACCTATGGGACTGATTTTCCAAATATGAATAAAGAAACCAAACAAATAAATCGAAAACAAACTATCTCTTATATGATTTATGATAACCAAATATAAACTACTTTTAGAAAAATTTATATCTAAATATAAAAATATTCCATATCAACGTATTTTCCAACAAAATATATTTTCATGAAAACACCCAAAAAATACCTTAAAACTATTTCACATGTTTCCTTTGGAATATCCAAGAAATTTCAGAAATCCATACAAAAAAACCTAGATGTTTTATTATGATAGTTTCATTCAACTGAATTATTTCTCATCGATATTCCATGTAACCATAGGGTAATTATATCCATTGTTCTATAACACCATTAACACTAAGAACAATGTCAAATTCCAAACAATACTCAATAGTCCAATATGATCACCCAATCAAATCATTCCTAAAGAACATGCCAGTACAAAATTGAATAATAAATCAATAGAACGCCATTTTTATTAAAAACAATTATAATAAAACAATTTTAATAATATATATAATCCATATTTTAAAATATTCATTTGAATATAAAAAAATAAATAATGTTGCACGACAATACACAGAAATTCGACAATTTTAACAAAAACCATAAATCATCACTAAATAGAATTTATATCATTAATAAACCATCATTTCACAATCCATTAAAATTAGTTAGATCAATTTTAAACTAATACAAATAAATAAAGAAACATGATTTTAGGTTGAACACACATACATTGAGGGTTTTCGTGAAAAAATTTCGTAAAAAATGTCTTCAAAATTGATTGAACCTCCATGGACCCACCATAAATATTCTCCCATATCAAAAAACCATACAAATTTAATCATATTGGGAAGCCAAAACATTAGGTATACACATAGAGGTAATACATATAAGAAACTCAAAGAAATTGAAGTGTAGATGTAAGAAAACTCTACTAGAACAATGAAGATTGCAATATTAATATAATAATTGAGCTTCAAGACACCAAGGAAAGGATCGAGATTGATTCTCGTTTTTTGGGAGAGGCTCTACATCCTTTTATATAAATAATATTTTGAAATGGACATATGATGAAAAACGAACTAGTTTAAGGTAAAACTGAGTAAGTAGGTGGGTTTGACCTGCACATGGTTTTCTCATATAGTTAGAAAAACATTGCACTAAACATGCTCATACTTCTATCTTAGGAAAGACCTCGCATGGTTGGTTTGAATGGATTCAAAATCATGCGATGACATGAATAAAACTCTATGTCAAACATTTTTACTACACAACATGGTTTCTCCTTGGATTCCACTTGGTTTGGAAAAACTGTGTGTGGTACATGTGCCTCCCCTTTAGCTCATTTCTCTCTACTCATGGGTTCCTACAACTTTTGAACGGTTTTCAAAAACCTTGGACCACTCTTGACTATTTGGAAATGCACCAAAAACTATAATGATGAATTCCATACACTCTAGAGCTTCACCCTTATACTTTATATACTTAAAAACCATAATTAAAGGGTTACATAAAAGAAACCAGTAGTGTTAAATGTATTAAGGAATTTAATAAATCTGATTAGACATTAATTGAAATTTCTAGAAGAATTATATATCAAATAAATATTCATTTATAGTCTCTCTAAATGTTAAAAATTAATAATTTCACTCTTAAAATCAATAGGATACAGTGTAAATTTTTTCTACTTTTTAAAATAAGATGATTAAAATTAATAATTTTTAATGAAATTAAACAATCTTAAATTATCATCTAACTGGATTTCCATTCATATATTTAGATCTAGGTGAGTTGACACAAAATAAAATGGCATAAATAATAGACACTCTATTTGGATGGGCATGTTTAATAATAACTAACAAATACGTTTCCCATCCGTCAGCATAAATAATTAATGAATTAAGAAAATGTGTCACAACCACGGTTTGTATATTAATTAAAACCTCTAGATTTATATAAAATTATTTTTACTCTAAAAATGTTCTAAGAGAGAGCAAATGGTAAAATAGTCTACAAATATTTTATCAAAAATAATTTTCTTAAAATGATAATAATAATTACAAGCCCAATTAAAACTATAGGGTGTAAAAATTAACCACTGCAATGTTGCATCAAAATCATCAATATCAAAAAAAATGTTTGATTCCCTAAAAAGGTAAGTATAATTAAAAAAAAAATCAATTTCCAAAAATAATATGGAATCTAATGGGCTTTTAATTATAGCACATTATAGTTCACTAAATAGAACCCTACCCCACAAAACATAAATCAAACCATTGTTTTCAATGTTTTCTTTAATGTTGAAAGAAAAAAATTATGAATTTATTTCATAAAAAATTTCCAACTAAGTCGGACAATGACATGTTTAAATGATCAAAAGTATGTTCTAGAAGCATTTTTCAACAGACTTCCAACACTTTACAAATCAAAATATATTAAATAAAATCTATAAAATTGTATCAGAATAAATATTTTCAATTAAAATATAAAAATTAATCATTTAAAGTAATGAACACATAGTGAATATGGTTCTATAATATTTGAAATGTTTTTTAAATATTAATCATATGGTATTAAAAAGGAAATATTCTAGGAAAAAATAAGATATGTTGAGAAACATAAACATAAACAAAAATGGGTATTACTCACCCAAACCAAATTTCACATCGTGAAAAAATATAAAACCAATGTTGAATAATTTCAAGTAGGAGAACAAGAATAAAAAAACATTGAAAATTATTGAAATAAAAAATAATGCACACATGGTTGACGACTATTTCTATGAAAAATTAATCTAAAAGACACCTGAATAAATATTTAATGTCTTCCCTCTAGTTATTAAACCATTTTTGCCTAAATAATGAAAATGATACACTTGGTATTCTAGGATTTTAATTTTAAAAAATAATTATTATTTAAGAAGAAGTGTCTAGATGTTTAATCCTTAAGGATCCACCAAGTCACATCTCTTATCGATAAAAAAACACTTGATTTCAAAGAGTTTTGGTTTTATTACCAGTAATTACATGTTCTCTGATGTTAGAATCACCTAGAATAGAATAGAATAAATGAATAAAAATAAGATGAATAAGAATATTATTCATTATTCAAAAATTAATAAAATAATAATAAACCATGGGTTTCCTCCCATATAGAGCTAACATTATAGTCCCCGACTTGGATAAATGATTTCTCACACATCAAAGAATATTTTTAAATCCAAATTTTATGGTTACCCCTCAGTGTAATTATTTATTCCTTGTCCATTTATGAATAATGGTCAATTCTACTAACCTAATTAATCAAAATATCCACTGATAAGAACTCTATGTTTACTAAATAGTCCCAAAACCTATATTTGATCATTTCAAAAAAAATTATATTTCTTGAATCAAAATGATGAACTTCTTTTAACAAAATAAATTCTCTATTTTGTATGATAGTATTATGAAAATCTTTATTCCTCTCCTTATTAATAATAGTATTTCCATTATACTCAATCCTAATCTCACCAATCACACTATGTTCTTGTAGTATTTAATCTCTAGAATTCATAATGTAAAATTTCAATTTATTCTTAGCTGAATATGTCTTGTATAGAAACTCCTATGCAAATGAATAAATATTCCAAAAAATAACCTCTATAGGAGCATACTAAATTTGTTTTTTAGAGTAGTTCTAAAGGCCTATAATAATTTTTCTAATCTCGATGACAAATATATTATTTGAATTATATAAAATTTCACAAAAAATTATTTCACTTATCTATTTAAAAGATAAAAATTTCAACTATATTTTTTATGGTAAAATTATGTTATTCTATGAGGAAATCCACATGTCACCATTAAATAATTAACGATAAAATATTAACAAGACTATTAGATAGATTATTAAGGAGTTCAAAATCATCATCTCGTATCAAAAGAAAATCTATAGCCACTAGGATGAAATTATTTCAAAAAAGATATAAAAATCCCAATAGAATATAAACAATAGTTATCAATGATTTCAAATACTATAATACATTTCTATAGAAACATTACATTTCTGAAAAAAAAAATCATAATCATTGACTATTAAAAAAACCAACAATATAGCTCATATAATCCTTAAACACTGATGGACAATAAAATCCATATTTTAATATTTTTTTCGATGCTATTTTCCATTATGATGGATACTCCATGGTGATGCGTGAAATAATTAATGAATGATAAATAATATTCTTGAAGAACACACCCTTAATGTAATCTATCATCAAGCCTTCAAAATGACTGTGGGGAATCCCAAAGGTATTACAAAAGATAAGAAATAGTTTCCATTCATTAGTTACGGGTAAAATCATTAGGGATTACACTATAAGTACAAAAATTCATGAAATCTATATTAAAAGTAGATTTTTAATTCAAAATATTGATCCAATTTTCATTAATAAAAGAAGAGGTTATATCTATAGAATCATCACTTTTGTTGTTATATTTTTATGTAAAAAGAATCCCCCACCAAATTTACATCGCCTTTATTATACCTAATATATAAATTAAATTCCAATATATAATTTATCTATATAATGAGTATGGGTTTTTACTACTTTTTAGAATGAAAAAATTTCCCTAAAAATTGGTTTGTGAAAATTATAATTTGGATCCAATTAGTAACTGCATAAATTTGTATTGTGAAAATACAACATCCATTAAATCCTTCTCATTTTCAGTGTAACTTCAATGATAATAATGTAGTTACCATATAGCATAGTTATAAGACCCCAACCTTAAAAATTACTTAATCATGAGTTATTACAAGATTACACATTGTGGATCATTTCAGGTTTAGAGTTTTAGAGAATTATATCATAAATCATGCATTACATTCCACATTTAAACAATGTGGTTACATAAAAGATAGTATTCATTTTTTCCCATCAACGGAAACCTATTCAAAACAAGACATGGATTCCTTCATGACACTTCCTTGACCCTATCATCACATAATATACCTTTCTCTTGACCTGTGAAAAACATTCCAAAAACATGGGATGAGCATAAAAATCTCAGTAAGGGATATAAAAGTTTAAAATCAAAACATTAGTCCATGTATGAAATCATACTTTACTCATAAAACATAATCATTTTAACATACATCGTCAAATCATGAATAGATCATAGAAATCATAATACATAAAGGTAACTTGATGCATTCATAACATTCTTACGTAGGGAGTAACCCTCATTGTTACGTTTGGAATACCCATCACAGTATATTCCCTAAATATCTTAGGAGAAACATTAACGTTTAACCCCTTCAGGTTACCCAATGCATTGGAGAGATATATCGGGCTCACCCACACTTAGTTTATCACGGAACCACCCATCTTCATAAGAAATTCCCAAGAACAATAACATAATCGTATCAAATAAAACATGCATAAAGGAAACATAACAATTCGAAATTTCAATCACAAGATATCAATACAACACATTGATATAATAAAAACATTATGAAAACCATTTTAAATTCCAAAATAAAAGAAAACTAAAACATGGTATTTATTTTCCATTAGAAAAAGGTTATGGATTGTAGAGGAAGCCTTAACTCAAATAATGGTCACGACTGTGGAGAATTCATTTTCGCCGCATGCATACGACAAAAAAACATTCCATTTTGTCGTTTAGTAAACTCTTTGTATAAAATATTCCTTTTAAATAACCGTAATATTCATAGGGGTTTATACACAGTATAAAAGAGAGTTGTGTATAAAACAGAATATTCCTCAATGAAAGGAGATTGAGACGAATTCCCTTACCTCATGTCTGACTTGACTCGATCGTTCTCTAATTTCCTGAATAATAAACATGAGTTAATTTCTACTTGCTTAAGAACCTTTTTCAGGTTCATTATTCCTTTTATATCACTTATTACCATGTCATGAACACTATGTAATTATTTAAGTTAATAACGGTCGTTTTAATGATCATTGGTACTTGAGTCAAAAATAAACTCTTTATAATTACAAGTTTTTCATGTATCCATTATATCCATAGTTTTATTCATTATTTAGATATCATATATATCATATATATCCAGTATAAATGCATTTATAATATTACATAACATTTAGAGGTAAGAAATGAAATGCATGTATATATAGGATATATATGATATATATGATATCTAAATATGATATTCCTAATGTAGATATCATATATATCATATATATCCAGTATATACAGGAATTTATAATATCACATAACATTTAGAGGTATGAAATGAAATGCACCGTTCATGGAGACGGTAAGCCATACGTACGCATGAATGCTACTTTCATTTCTATTTCATATTTTATGGAATGTAATAATAATGATATAATGGTATATTTTAATTCCAGTATAATATCATATATAATATCACTAACTTCATCCTTTATACGTCCCACATATGGAATTAATGAATCAAATCACTTTGAGGGGTGGTAGTCCTCAGTTCCTAAAATGAAGATATTGTGTTTACCCATAATGGAAACCATAAAGGTATTCCAAAAATGAAATATACAGAAGCTTAAAGAAAACTTAAACATATTATATATCATAAATAAATATAGAGTCATCTTAAAGGCCACATTTGTAGGTTTTAGAAGAATATTGAACAATCATCACTTCGTGAGGCAGAAATTCGACATCCACAGAAACAGTATGCTCTTTAACCATTAGATAAAGGTGTGTGTAAGTGTAGCTTGAATACTTATTATAAGAAAATCCTAATATAATGAATATACTATTTTTGTTACAAAAGAAATTAATAAAAAGAGTTTATGGGGTTGGAGAATCAAAATAAAACAAAAGAACATTAGAGATGACATTACCTTTAAATCGGGTAAATCTTCTTGGATTGAACCAAAATGGTTTCTTTAAGAGATTTCTACCTAAGGTAAATCATCTAGGATGAATAGAGGGATGTGTAGAGATAAGATATGGAGGGATTTTCCGAGCCAATGGCTTGAGATGTGTGGGTAAGGTGGTAGAGGTGGGGGCCTTTTATAAGAGGAGAGGAGGGACACTCTTGGAAAGGTATAAAATGTTACATAATTTTCAAATGTGTTTCGGATTTTAAAGGTCCGACATTGATGTATTTCTAGGATAAGGTGATAAGGGTTCTTAATATACTCATCCAATAGGTCTTTTACTTGTTTAAGTCTTATATTTTACATTATCGTTTCATTTTATTTAAATCGTTCATTAATGAGGTAATTGTTGCATCATCCTGATGTCATAAATAATTTAATTTATATAATATCTAAAAATTATAAAAAAATAATATGATGTAGGAAATATTTTTGGATTTCAAATGACTATTTATATTCCAATAGATCATTTATTTAGACAAAATTAAAAATGTTTTACTCAGGTGATACAATTTTGGTTATATTTAACATCCTTTCAAAATAAGAAGATAAAAAGTCATTATCACACAAAAGTGAATCCATGGGGTCCCCAAATTTGGCACAAGGAATCACATGGTTTGACATTAAACATCTAGTAGCCTTAGGATACATTTTGGTTCATTTTTGTATTATTATGATATTATTTTATTATCCTTGACAACCCGATTACTAATTAATAAAGATAATTAAAGATAATTACCGTTGTTACTATTCATAATGTCTAAAAGCAAAAAAGTCTTAATTATATAATTTGGACCTTCTGATTCCAAATATGGAATCCATTTTATCAAATTCCAAACATAGAAATTACAATAATTAATTTAAAAATAATTCATGTTGTCAAAACAAATAGCAGGTTTTTTTGAGACAATATCTATGAGAAGTTTGTCACTTGTTTATGCCAAATTCCAAAGTTAAATTAATACCAATGTACAAAATTGGATTACATGGTAAAAATATATTCTACTTAAACTTTAAAAATAATAAAAAATATAATCAAACAATATAATTAAATTAGATGAAAATGCAGTATTGATGTAAAATGAATTATTTTTCACTATTCATTAAAAAATGATCATTGTTAGAAAAATACAAAAAATTTATCCAAAGTAAATTTAAATGTCCCAATCATAAAAATTAGGTTTATTTTTACAAATAGAACATATAAAATTGTCAGATGTTTTATTTAAAAATCCTTCTCCATCAAAAGGCGGTAAAAAATCTTTTATAAATATTAGAGAATTGTATGATTAAGATTGGATTTATTCTCATTTTAAGCCTCTAAAACACTATTTAATTCATAAATATAGGTAGATAAGAATTTATATTATTCATTAATTACATGTATGTTACATACTTCCCCCCATTATAAAATTGCATCCCCTCAATTTATTTACTTATGAAATATGTGGGGGTATTTATCCCTCATTGCATTTTTAGATTCCCATGTTGCCTCTTCACTAATGTGGTTTTTCGACAAAACCTTTACTTGATGAATAAACTTATTTTGCAACACATTCTCCTTGTGGTCAAGAATCTAGAAAGGTTGTTCCTCATATGATTGATTCTCTTCCAGCTGAACTAACATGGGACTCAAAACATGATATGGATCTAGCATGCACTTCCTTAACATTGAAACACGATAAACATTGTGTACCTGAGATAAGCTCTAAGGTAAATCCACTCGGTATGCAACTGATCCAACTCTCTCTAGAATTTTATATGGTCCAGTGAGCATTGAACTCAACTTTCCTTTCTTACCAAATCGCAGCACACATTTCCATGGTGAAACATTGATAAAACCATGATCACCTACCTCAAAAGATAGATCCTTCCTCCTATTGTCCTCATAACTCTTCTTCCTACTCTGAGCTGTTCTCATGTGTTTCTGTATTAGATGAACATTTTCTACCAACTCGTCTACCAATTCAGGTCCCATCAACATCCTTTCACCTACTTCATCTCAAAAAGATAGAGTACGACACTGATTCCCATATAATTCCTCAAATGGTGCCATATGTATACTGGAATGAAAACTGTTATTATAAGAAAACTCAACCAAAGAACAATGGTTGTCCCAACTTCCCTGATAATCCATTGAACAAGCACGTAGCATATCCTCCAAATTTTGAATTGTTCGTTCTGAATTCCCATCTGATTGAGGATGAAAAGTTGTACTAAAATTTAATTCAGTACCCAACATCTTCTAAAGGCCTTTCCAAAAGATATAAGTAAACCCAAGATCACGATTAGATACAATGGAGAGAGGAAATCCATATAACCTAAATATCTCTTTAAGATACAAATGGGAAAGTTGATCTAGGGAAAAAATATCTCGTATAGCAAGGAAGTGAGCAGATTTAGTAAAGTGATCAACAATAACCCAGATTGTATTATTACCTTGAGGTGTCTTTGGAAATCCCACAACGATGTCCATGGATATATTCTCCCATTTTCACTCTAGTATTGGTAAAAGTTGAAGCATCCCTTTTGGTAACTTCTGCTATACTTTAACCGATTGACAAGTCAAAAACATCATAGTAAAATCGGAAATTTCTCTTTTCATTCCATCCCACCAGAAGTACTCCCGAGGATCTCTATACATCTTAGTACTGCCTGGATGAACTAAAAACGGAGAACTATGAGCTTTACATAACAACTCTATCTTCAACTGTGAATCACATAGCATACACAATATCTTCCCAAATCTCAAAACATAGTCATTATCAATGTTGAATTCAGCCAACTTACCCTTCTGAACTAGCTCTACCATTTTCTCCAACTCGTTGTCCTACTTCTATGCTTGCTTAGTTCTGTCTGATAGAGAAGATTTCCTGATACCTGAAACAAAATAGAAGAACATCCTGCACCAAAAAATTCTATGCCAAATTTCATCAAATCCTTAACCAAAGTATCATGTTCCAAAATCAACATTTTTAATGAAGTATTACTTTTTCGACTTAAAGCATCAGCCACTTTATTTGCATTTCCTAGATAGTAATTAATTATACAATCATAATCCTTGATTAATTCTAGCCATATCCTCTACAATATGTTCAATTAATTATGAGTGAATATATACTTTAAACTTTTGTGATCAGTATATATTTCTCAGTTTACTCCATACAAATGATGCCTCTAAAATTTTAAAGCGAAAATAACAGCAGCTAATTCAAAATCATGTGTAGAGTAATTTACCTCATGTGTTTTCAAATGTAATGAATAATAAGCAATAAAATGATCATTCTGCATTAGGACGCAACAAAGTCCTTTCAATGAAGCATCATTGTAGATAACAAATTCACCATTCCTGGAAGGTAGTGCAAAAACTGGAGCATTCAACAATCTTCATTTCAATTCCTGAAAACAATCATCACAATCTTTTTTCCAGATATACTTAACACCCTTCTGAGTTATCATAGTCATTGGAATAGATAACTATGAAAAATTTCTAACAAACATTCGGTAATAGCCTGCCAAACCAAGGAAGCTACGAATATCAGTTACATTTGTGGATCTTGGCCATTCTTCAACAACCTATTTTTTCTGGACCAATAGTTATCCCATCTATAGAAACAATGTGACCAAGGAAAGAAATTTGCCGCAACCAAAACTCACAGTTGATGAATTTCCCATACCATTTATTTTCTTTTAAGGGTTGCAAAATAACCCTTAAATTTGTTTCATGCTCCTATTTACTTTTAGAAAACACAAAAATATGATCAATGAAAACAACCACAAACTTATCCAAGAACTCATGGAAAATTCTATTCGTAAGGTCCATGAATACATTAGGTGCATTGGTTAGCCCAAAAGTTATAACTACAAATTCATAATGGCCATATCATGTACGAAACATGGTCTTATGAATATCTGCTTCTTTTACCTTCAACTAATGGTACCCCGAGCTCAGGTAAATCTTTGAAAAAAACTGAGCTCCCTTGAGCTGATCAAACACATCATCGATATGAGGCAAAGGATATTTGTTCTTAATAGTGATGTTATTCAAGGCTCTATAATCATGGAAAAGTCTCATTAAACCATATTTCATTTTAACAAATAAAACAATAGCACCCCATTGTGATGTTCTAGGTCGAATGAATCTTTCTCTAATAGATCTTAAAATTGCTCCTTCAACACTAAAGGATCAATTTGAGCCATTCGTTAAGGGGGTTTTGAAATTGTCTTAGCATTGAGAACTAAGTCAACATTAAACTCAACTTCTCAATCTCGTATTATTCCAGGGACCTCATCAGAAAAAAATCAGGATACTCATTTACCACTGGCACATCAATAATCCGAACCGTTCCCTTGTTTTCAACAATATGTGCAAGGTAACATTCATTTCCATATTTTACAAGTTTCTCGGCCTCTTGATATGTTATCAAAAGTATGGGTTCATTCTTGTACACAAACTGAAAGTCTTTCTGAAAAAAACGTCTTCAGCTCTACAGTCAATCTTAGCATGGTAAATAGAGAGTCAATCCATACACAGGATAACATCAAACACTACTAGAGGTAAAACAATAAGGTTTCCAAGAATCTTCTTTCCATGTATAAGGATAGGAAGATTCTTATAAATTCATTTTTCCTCAACATTCCCCCTGGTGTTTTTACCACAAGTTCAGGAGTCCTTTCTTGAGATGGTATTCCCATTTTACATGAAATGTTTTCAGAGATGAAGGAATGTGTACACCCTAAATCAAAAAACACACTAGCATAATCTGAAAAAACAAAGAAAGTACCTGATACCACTTCATTTGATGGCCCAACATCTACTGAAGTAGTTGCAAAGGATTTCACCACCCCTTTATGCTTGTAGTCTAACTACTTCCCATCACTCAAGCTCTTTGTCTAACACTCATTGTCATAGTCACCCATCTCATTTCACTTGATACATTTCACTAACTGTAAATCAAATCTGGTCTTACCATCACCCTGATCTTTTTCAGTGCAATCATGAGCCTTATGTCCCATCTTACTGCATTGGTAGCACTTCCCAGAATTCAGAAGACATTCCACATCATGCCTTTTACAACATTTATGACAAACTGGAAACGTAGTTTTCTTACATTTAGTCCTTTTTAAAGAATTATTTCATTTCTCCTGCCACCTCGGTCTATTCTTCTGATGGTTGTTATAGAACACTTGATCCTCAGTAAAATCCATTTACACATTTTCAGCAAATTGAACATGCTTTTCATAACTCTTTAACTCGCGAGAATCTGAATCCATTCGATATTTTGGCTTTAATACTGAGTAAAAACTATTGATTTTACTATCAAGGTGTCAGATAAAATATGGATCATACCATGCCAATATAGTGATCCCCTCTTCATAAGAAGCCACTGAGTCGTCCTCTTAACTCAATTCTAAGAATTGTTTTTCCATCCTATGACAAATAGCCATAGGAAAATACTTTTCAAGAAACATACCATTGAATTCATCCCATTCAAGAGCATCAATCTCATAAGCGTCCCTGATATTTTTAACCATCGAACACCACTGATCTGCTTCAACCTCCAAATGGTAAATAGCAAGACTAACCTTTTGATTGTCTGAACACCCCATGACATCGAAAATATTCTCTAGTTCTTTAATCCACCATTCAGCTAGAACATGGTCAGATGATCCTCTAAATGATGGGGGATGTTGCCTCATGAAATGTTCCACCACTGACATGTTCCTCTACGGTTGATCTGGCTGATCTCAGGCATGGATAACACCACCTTTTATCGCATGAGTCAACTACGCCATTACTTCAACAAACTGTTCAGTTCCAATACCGACCATCTCAGGATGCTGATTTGGAAGGTTATTTACTTTTGTATGCCTTGCTAGGACTGCTTCCCTATTTCCTCTGCAGAAAACCATTCTGAACAAACATGTCTTATATTAAGCAACATGGAAATATTCAAATGCTATATCATTTCAATTTTACCACAAAAAATAATTTTGGAAAATCATTTAATAGATTTCTACCTCCTAGAGTTATCTAAACCTCCCTCGGATACCAACTATAAGGCACCAACCTTAGACATTACTTAATCATTATTTATTACAAGATTACACATTGAGGATATTTTTCAGTTTAGAGTTTAAGAGAATTAGATCATAAATCATGCATTACATTCCACATTTAATCAAATTGGTTACATAAAAGATAGTATTAAATTTTTTTCCCATCAACAGAATCATATTTAAAACAAAACAAGGATTCTTTCATGACACTTCCTTGACCCTATCACCACATCGTGTAACTTTCCCTTGACCTGTGAAAAAATTTTCAAAAACATGGGATGAGCATAAAAAGCTTAGTAAGGGATATAAAAGTACGAAATGAAAACATTAGTCCTTGTATGAAATAATACTTTACTCATAAAACATAAGAATTTTAACATATCTCATCAAATCATTAATAAATAATATAAATCATAAGACTTAAAGGTAACATGAGGCATTCATAACATTCTTACGTTGGGAGTAACCCTCATGGTTACGTTTGGAATACCCATCATAGTATATTCCCTAAATCTCTTCAGAGAAACCATAACGTTTAACCCCTTTGCGTTACCCATTGCATTGAGGAGCTATATCGGGTTCACTTGCCCATATTTTCTCACGAAACCACCCATATTCATAAACAATGCCCAAGAACCATAACATAATCGTATCACATAAAACTTGCATAAACGAAACATAACATTTCCACATTTCAATCACACGATATCAATACAACACATTGATATAATAAAAACAATATGAAAACCATTTTTAATACCAAAATAAAAGAAAATTAAAACATGTTATTTATTTTCCATTAAAAAAAGATTATGGCTTGTAGTGGAAGCCGAAACTCAAAAAATGGTCACGACGGAGGAGAAGTCATTGTCTCCGCATACGTACGACAAAAAGAAACATTCCATTTTGTTGTTTAGTAAAAGCTTCATAAAAAAATATTTTGTTTGAATAAACGTAAATGTCAAAGGGGTTTATACACCATATAAAAGATAGTTGTGAATAAAACAAAATATGGCTCAATTAAAGTAGATTGAGACGATGTCCCTTACCTCAGGTCCGACTTGACTCGATCGTTCTTTAATCTAATGAATAATAAACTTGAGTTAATTTCTACTTGCTTAAAAACTTTTTTCAAGTTCATTATTCTTTATATATCACTTTTTACCATGTCATGAACACTATGTAATTATTTATGTTAATAACGGTTGTTTTAACGATCATTGGTACTTGAGTCAAAAATAAAATCATTATAATTACATGTTGTTCATGTATCCATTATATCAAGAGTTATATTCATGATGTAGATATCATATATATCATATATATCCAGTATATACATGCATTTATAATATTACATAACATTTATAGGTATGAAATGAAATCCACCGTTCATGGAGATGGTAAGCCATATGTACGCATGAACGCTACATTCATTTCTATTTCGTATTTTATGGAATGGAATCATAATTATATAAAGGTATATTATAATTCCAGTATAATATCATATATAATATCATTAACTCAATCCTTTATAAATCCCATATATGGCATTAACGAATCAAATCACTTTGAGGGGGAGGTAGTCCGCACGTCCTAAAATGAAGATATCGCGTTACCCACAACAGAAACCATAAAGGTATGCAAAAAATGAAAAATACAGAAGATTAAAGAAAACATAAACATATTATAAATCATATATATATATATATATATATATATATTCATCTTAATGGCCACCTTTTAATGTGTTAGAATAATATTGAAAAATCATCGTTTCGTGAGGCAGAAATTCACCATCAACGGAAACAGTATGCTCTTTAACAATTAGATGACGGTGTGTGTAAGTGTAGCTCGAATATTTATTATAACAAAATCAAATTATATTGGAGATACTGGTGTTGTTACAAAATGTATGAATATAAAGAGTTTAGGGGGTTGGTGAAGCAAAATAAAACAAAAGAACATTAGAGAAGACTTTACCTTTAAATCGGGTATCTCTTCTTGGTTTGAACCAAAATGGTTTCTTGAAAAGATTTTTGCCTAAGGTAAGGCTTCTATGATGAATAGAGGGATTTGGAGAGATAAAATGTGTAGGTATTGGCCAATCCAATGGCTTGAGAAGTGTGGGTAAGGAGGTAGAGGTGGGGGCCTTTTATTAGAGGAGAGGAGGGGCACTCTTGGAAAGGTATAAAATGTTACTTTATTTTCAAATGGGTTTCGAATTTTAAAGGTTCCACATTAATTTATTTCGAGGAAATGGTGACAAGGGATCTAAATATACTCATCCAATAGGTATTTTACAAGTGTAAGTCTTAGATTTTAAATTATCGTTTCATTTTATTTAAATTTTTTATTAATGAGGTAATCGCTCCATCAGCATGATGTCATAAATAATTTAATTTATTTAGTGTCTACAAATTAAAAAAAAATACCTTAATGTAGGAAATATTTTTATCTTTTTAATGACTCTTTATAGTCCAATATATCATTTATGTAAGAAAAATTTAAAATGTTTTACTTAGGTTATACATTCATTGTTATATTTGACTTCCTTTAAAAATAAAATGAAAAAAAGTCATTATCACAAAAAAGTGAATCCATGGGGTCCACAAATTTGGAACAAGGCATCACATGGTAGGCCATGACACAACCAATATCATTAGGTCCCATGTTGGGGTAGTTTTGTATTATTATGATATTATTTCATTATCCTTAACTACCTGATTACTAATTAATCAAGATAATTAAAGATAATTACCATCATTACTATTCATAATGTCCAAAAACAAAAGAGTCTTAATTAGATAATTTGGACATTCTGAATCCAAATATGGAATCCATTTTTCCAAATTAAAAACATATACATTTCTATAATTAATTTAAATATAATTCTCATTGTCAAAACAAATAGCGGGGTTTTTTGAAATAATATCTAGGAGAAGTTTGGCACCTGTTTATTCCCAAATACAAAGTGAAATTAATCCCAATGAACACCATTGGATAACATGGTAAAAATATATTCTACTTACACATTAAAACCAATTTAAAATAAAATCTAACCATATAATTAAATTAGATGAAAATGCACTTTTGATGTAAAATGCAGTATTTTTCACTATTCATTAAAAAATGATCATTGTCAGAAAAATACCAGAAACTTATCCAAAGTAAATTTCAATGTCCCAATCATAAATAATAAGTTTATTTTGACAAATAGTTCTTATAAAATTGTCAAAAGGTTGATTTAAAAATGTTTCAACATCAAAAGGCAGTAAAACAGTCTTTTAAAAATATTAGTGAATTATATGCTTAAGATTGGATTTATTCTCATTTTAAGCCTCTAAAACACTATCTAATTCATAAATATACATAGATAATAATTTCTATTATTCATTAATTATTTGGGATGTTACAATAGTACATTAAAAGAAATATATTTCCATTCCAATAACCTGAAACCAATCATACTACCACATCACTTTATTCAGACATAAGTTGAAATGGAGAGTTAAAATCTAGTGATGTGATGATGTGTGAATATGTTAATTTACTTTATTATGATTAAATGATTCCAGATATTTTTAATCAAATAGTAAATGTGTATCATTTAATGAATATGAAAAAAGTTGCATAATTATTTTTGAAAATTATTTAAGAAATGACATTAAAAATTTGAATAACCTAGAAAACTTCTAACACACTTGAAATTTATAGTACGCAGTGCTAAAATATTTGTTATATCATATAATTTTTTACCTAAATACCCATCATAGTAATCTTATGAAAATAATAAATTCCATCGGTAACCATGAATTTAAATTTATACCCATTTAAAAAATTATTTTTCTTTATAAATCATTCAAAAACACATTTCATGTTTTTTAAATATTTCTCATTTGTACTACCTACAATGGAACATTTTTCCATTTTAAACTCAATGATTCTCTAAATAATGTCGTAAAATATGGAAATCATACATATTTAGAAGGTACTTGAAACACCACATAATCCAAATGGAATTCTCCAGTAAGAAAATTCCATAATGGGGCATGTGAAAGTGGTTTCATCCTTGTATTATGAGGCTATAAGTTCTTGGTTGAGACTAGAATAGAAATATTAAAAATATGAATATTTTTTTTTCACTAGCCCCTTGAGAAATTGAAAAGAAAATACAATAGAAATTTTAACATTTCTAGATGAAAAATTCATCTTTAAATAACTGATAAAAACATTAAACATGGAACTATTTATAATAATAATTTTCAGATATTCATCATTGGGCCCCATAGATAACCCTTCATTATTGTGTAATACATGGATATGAATGATTCATGACATACTAAAAATGGGATATATAATCCTTGCAACAAGAAACATAATAACCTCATATCTAACAACATTCTTTATGGTGGGATTTATCCTTCTATGAAACTCAACTACTAGTTAATCCTCAGGTTCCATAAGATTCATATGCATACATAATGTAGGAATAATATCCTTGATATATAAAATGGTACATTATGTGGTAGTTTTATAAAATTTCAATAATGATAACCATATTTACTATATTTTTTATCTAATTATACAGAGTTGATGAAATGAATTTAATATTTTTCACCAAGAAATTAATATATTTTTTCTTATAGTATAGGTTTAAAATGAATTTTTAGTTCCATATCAAATGATGGAATAATCATATTCAATGGATGTCCATGGAAAATAACATATTTATTAAGGTCAGTTTGAATATTATAGAAATTATCAATTTCATGTTAATAAATACCCATTTCCACAGTACATTCCGAAGTGGAAAAATTGGTACACTTAATATATATTTTTTATTTTAAAATCTTTTCATAGGAAAATTTATAATATTGTTATAAAATATATCCCTCAAAAGAATTAAAATATTCCCCACCATTGCTTAATGAATTATTTTCACCCTCATGATCTCTGTGAAATTTTATGAGTTACAGAATAAAAAATTCTTCATCATGATAGTTCTCTAAATCATGAATAGTGATATTGTCCAATTCTAGATGATTATATAGATTTATATTTATAAAATATCTATATTTATGGAAAGAATTAATTTCTTCACATATAAGTGTTTCTTCAACTAAATATATATATATATATATATATTCCAAATTTAATGATTCATCAAAATAAATCTATTTAAAACATGAATACTTTTCAGTAAGTTTTGGTTCCATTACATTCTTAAACATGTGGAACTCTTTGTTTTAAACACAAAACATAATATTCACAATATATATTCCCACATCGATAATATCTCCTCCCATGGATAAGAATGGTATACCAATAATGATATTCTCTTCTTCACCAAAATACATTTCTAGTATAAGAAACTTTGTAGGTAAGAAGAGCATATAAAATAATAAAATAAATACATCATCTATTCTAATCGGATGATTAAATGAGTAGTCTTCCATTTGAAACACAACTATGGTGGGTAGAAATTATTGAAAACTCAAATGTAGGAATAGTGAGAAATGATGCATATTTCTTCTTTCACCATGGTCACAACGATAGTTCAATTAACCACTATCTTCATGTTTTTGTGAATGAAAATATTCCTGATATCCTTATCACATGGTGGAGATTTAAGGAATTTCATTTCACTCATCTATGATGATATATGTAGTATAATCATCAATTGATTTATTATTTATATAAATTCTATTACTTGATTTCAAATAAGTTGTAATATTAATTTAACCCTAGTTGAAAATAGTTTGATTTTGGATTTTGATGAAAATCCCATGAAATTGAATCATATAACGTTTATTATACATTGATTTTAATATTTTAAGTAAATATATAGTAATGGAAAAATTCATATGAATATTAGGAATCTCCCTTATTTCAATAATTTTTTATATTCCTATTATTCTTTCACATTTTAGAGTAATTTTTATCAAGATTTTCTAGTGGAACAACATGATTTTTCGTGAGTTATAGTAGTGATGTCTGTACATATATATTCTGTGGTTCGTAGATTTTTTGTACATACTATTCCAAATTATAGGTTTGAATGTTCCTGGAATCATCTATAAACTCTATTTGATTCTTTAAGATACTCTTAGCGACTAAAACAATGAAAATATACCTAGGATTCATATTATATATAAGTGGAAACATCACATTCAACCTAAATTTCTATTTAATAGTGTGAAATGAAATTTAACGTTGATAATTTCAATAATACATTTCTATACAATAGAGTCCATCCTACTCAATATTTAATATTTATTAAAACAAAAAAATTTCTCAAAAAGTAGTTTGATATTTTAAAATTAAATGCTTTGTTGTTATTGGTGTTTTGGTTTCGGATGTTGATTACAAGAATGTAGTTATTATATTATAATTACTTGTTAATCCCATGAATACATCATATTATTTCTATAACCAGAGTTCTGGTTTTTTTAAAATATTTCATCAGTAGCTTGAAATAAAAGAGCACATCCCGTGAAATTAACATATTGTTCTGTTTTTTTAGGCACATCAATGTTTTGAGTGATGTAATCTGTGTGACTCAACTTGAAAAATTTAGCACACTACTCTCAATGTCATTAATTTTGATATCGATAACCTACTTATTTTACATTTGGATTGTATTCTAGTTTATTATTGATTGAATGTAAAATTTAAATTGTTATAGTTGACAATTCATTTCGATACCAAAACATGTATTGTTTCCTTCAATATTTACTATTAACTTTCTTCAGATTTTGTGTTGAGATTGGAAAGAAGTATTAACACAAATTTTCCTCAACTCTGGATTAGATTTATAATTATCATTTATCATTGTAGAATAGTTAACCAAATTCTCTTCTATATAAGGATACCCTATAAATAATGTATTCATTAGTAGATGTTATTGGAGATGATTATAGAGTCAATACCTAATCATGTCCCTAATTCAATCCCAAGAAAGAAGAGTGACATTATAATATTCTTAATAATGTGTTTTTATTTTTTTGAAAATCACATTTGTATTTTCAGATAGAATTTTATAATAAATTATGTGTACACATTCTCCTAGTTTTCAAAAAAAAATCATTTAGAAATATGAACCAATAATTTGAATTTCCCAAAAGAATATAAATAAAAACACAATCATCCTAATATTGTACTCATTATAAACATTCAATGTAAATGTTTCACACTATTATAAATGTTCTTAATTATTTCTATTGAGTATTCATTTGATAAATCATTATATTTAATAAACATCGAAAAATGTGACTATTGGAGAAAATAAATATTACCTCTGGGATATAAACATACAGAATATGGGTTGCTAGACATCCAATGTAGTTATAACTCCCTCACCCTATGTATTTCAATGTCATTTTTTATGATTGAATCACCTTGTTTCTTGTCATTTTAATCATTATTAATTTCTAATATAATTTCCATTTTAATTTTTTTATTCTAAAATTATCATATATATCATTTGATATGAAAATTTATAATCTGTAACATTTCTAACGAAGAACATGTGTACATTCCATAGAGGTGTTTTCAGTAGTAAATAACATATAAATTTTTAACTAATTTTAGGATTCATGTTTTTTAACAATGATTTTTTTATTTAAAATTTTTGATATTTTTTATTATATATATTTCATTTTGGATTACTTGATCCTTCCCCATAAATGATTCAAATAATTTAATGTTCAAGTCATTTATTTCATTAATTTTTAAACCTGAAAACTATTTGTAAGAATAAATAAACGAATTGTAGTCATTAGGATAGAAGATGAAATAAACTCTAGAAAATAATTTAAAAAACAAATGAAAAACTCAAAAACTTCAAAAAAATTACTATAATTCTTTTTAATGAATCAAAACAAAAAAATAAATGATGGAAATAAATACCATTATGCTAAAAGTTTGATGGAATTTTTAGTAGCTGATAATAAGAATGAATTATCGGGGGTTCATTTTCCAGTAATATTTTTTCTCTATTTAGGTAAATTAAATTGAAATAAAAAATAAAAACGACAGTAAAAATATTAGTTGAGTATATTAAATAAAAAAATTAAATTATGTTATTCATGTAAAAATCTCGTTGGATTTCAAATGAAATTGAATCGAATAAAATATTTGAATCCTTTCAAAAAAATTTAAAAGATGAACTCTAACAACCTAAATTCAACGCTAAATGTCTAGAAAAAGTATTTCTAAAATAAACAACTAAAAAATTAAAAATCATGAAAATATGGATGAATATGAAGTAAATAAAAAATCGTTTATCATATGATCTTAAATGAACTTGTTCATTGTTTACAGCTATAAACTTTACTCGAAAAAACAACACATGATGGTTTTTTTCTTCCATATAATGGATATACATACATAATGATTTCACCAAATACCTATTTTTAATAGTTAAAAGAACCCTATTTCTTTACTATTTCTATGAGTCTATCAGCACTGGCATAATATCCTCCCAGTGTCCTTCTGTCACTTCCATGTTACAATAATAATTCCCATATCAAGTTGTGTCAATTACTCTGATAATTAAGGAACCATTTTACATGCATTAACCTGTAAAATGTATCCATCTCTTCATAAATTCTTACATCTCCATTCTCATCTTGGAGTCTTACTTTTACTCAATTTACCCATATAAACCAATTAGATAGTCTTCATTGATAACCTTTCAAAAAACATTAGAGATTGAAATTTCATTAATATCACCAATAATAGATGACCCTGGTTTGTTTTTATAAATATCATCAAGAAAATGATCAGCTATACACAATGAATTTACCTGGAGAATATAATTAAAGAAACAATAAAAAAATATACCAAAATAGAAATTTTCAAATTCACTCAATAACATCATAATTAAAGCATCATCCTTCAATTTTGAATCTCATTGAAACACATCTTTTAAAAAACAAGGACATATAACAATAGTGTTTTTTTTCAATCTCAACAAAGAGGCTGAATTTAATTATTCCTCCACCTTCAATTATTGTCGATTGGTCATCATCAACCGCGAGGGGGTCTAAAAATTATTAGTGATCGATTAAAAATCCATTTTCTGGTCTATTGGAATAAGAATAATCGATGTTCATCCTCTCACTAAGGGGTGATCATCAGCCTACTTTAGGATGATCTTGATGTGGAAAGACCAGTTTGTTTCTCCTTCTTCATATAAGTAACACATAAGCTGTTATCAAAAAAATGGAAGTGCAGAAAAATAATTATCAAAATCACATCATGACATAAAATTTCATATTACATGGGGTTGTAATAAACTATTAAAAAAATATTATTCATCTATAACATTAAAACTACATTTCAATCATTATCCTGGAATCTTGGGATCGATTTTCATTTGAGAATCATCACACCTAACATGGTGTAAATTATTATAATGCTAACCCAAATGAACACATTTCATATTATGAATTTTGTCTCTCATTGAGATCTCTATCAGTGAAAATCAAAATCCTTAATCCTTAATAGATAAATATTTTTCATTTGGAACGTTTCAATTTCCCCAAATGTACGTGGAGAATTTTATATCCCCTGGATTCATTGAGTTTGATGACCATGAAATATTTGTAAGGGGATTTACCTAGTTCCATCTTTCACTTCATGACCATCATTCCATCCTTCTTGCAATAGAAACCTTAGAAAAGGATTGAGCACATGAATCCACTACTATTCATTGCAGCAACCAAATATTCTCTATATTAACTTCAATGAATTATTTCTTTTAATATTTTTCTTGGTCATTAGCCATTTGTTCTGTTAGAATCATCATAAAAAATATATTATATAAATTTCATAGATGAGAACTTAATTTGATGAACATATTCTATTGCTTGGATTTTTTATCTTAAACCATGGATTTAACTAACAGTCCTCAAAAATCCCTTGCGATAATAACTAATGTATCACAAAACTAATCCAATATCCTATATTAATTTATCATACACATGATAAAGAATATAATTCCCATTGAATTAATTTTCGTCACTACACATGAAAACAAAATCAAAGTTATATTGAAATAAAAACAAGGTAATAATTTATTAAATAAAAAACGTGAATAAACAAATATAATAAGAAAAAAATTTATGTAAATAAAAATTATACTAAAATAACCTTATTTAAAAAATTTCTAAAAATCAGGAAAAATGTTATAATTATAAAGAACCGAGAATTTATTTAGGAATATTAAAATTCAATTTTAACAAGAAATAACCTAATAAATTAAATTAAACATAAAATAAAAAAATGAAAGAATACAAAAATTGTTAATTCAAAAATATAAATACACAAATAAATAAAATATTCAATTATCTGGTAATTATCATGAAAATAAATCATCAAACTAAAATAAAACACTAAAATAAATAAATTTTTATCAAATATATGTCAAAAAACAATAACGATCTGGAAAAATGAATCAAATAAGAGCTACAACATTTTCCCTAGATACAATATTAAAATCCTTCTATGAGGGTCATTTCACTATATCCCTATAGTCATATATTAATTATACATAAAGGGAATAAATTACTCTTTCAATGGGTATGATTGAGTGTAACATAATTAAGATTCTAAATAACTGTTATCAGACTCCCAATATATAGTCATCAAGATACATGAATGTGTGTTTTAGTAGCTAATGCAGGAGAATACCATTAGGATAATATCCCTTATATATTTTTGGGTGGGAATTCAATCCCATGGAATGAACTCAATAGATAATATGTGTTTCATATCAATTAAATTGAGGAAATTACAGTATTTTTAAAATTTAAGAGGGTTATGTAGATCAAAATTTTCCTCTATGTCATGATCTTGTTAGTAGAATCCAACCATGAAAATTATGGATAAAATCATAGTAGATATGTTTGTTCCAAAATTAAAAACATATAACAATTCCATCATAATCTAAATATGCTATGTTATAATTTTATGGTATAATTATACACCTAAATTATTAATGTAAGATTAATATCCTCTATATCATATACATAATAACAATATATTCACACATCGTGTGGTCTAGAGGATAGAGGGGGATAAGATGAAAACATCCTCAAAATCCTTTTGTTAACATCATAGGGATACAATAATGTAGTTTTTAGCTCTTAATTCCCTTAGTATAATTGTACACTCTTTGACTGTATATCATTTTATGTTATAAAAATTCCCCTTCATCATCCATTTCTATTTAAATAAATGAATATCCCAATGAATATCTCATAGATGCTCATATATCATTTTATTATGTTATCTCAAAAAAAATTTCTGATCATAGATAGAGAAAAATATTTACAACAAGAAATGATTTGTCTCACTATGTCTGTCAATGAGAAAAATTATATATATATCTTTTCTTAATATAAATAGGGATGTCTTTTCATTGATCTATACAAAATTACATTACCTAAACACTATGTGGATACTAATAATTTGTGATTTCATGATGATTGTGGTGGATTTAATATTGTATCCAAATCAATGAAACTAAAAAACATGTCCTATGTATATTTTTATCTATACAGACATAATCTGATCTCATGTTACTTGATAAAATTATGTCATCCCTATCAGAAAAAGAATATGAAAAAATTATATTTAATGAAAATCATATTACTCTATCATTATTATCTGAAGGATGAATTCCTAGTTCCAAAAAAAATTATCTATATATATTTATATTTATATATGTGTTCATTGAATTTTATGATCATTGTATCATGGATATTTATTAATTATATAACCATATATCAATGTCCCCCAAAAATGTATATGTCACTAAATTAATTGTAGCCAATGTGCAATATTTCTATAATGTAGGAGTGTTTGTATTTATGAATTTTAGTGACACCTATCAACAAACCATACACATTATCATCATGCATCATATTTACAAAATAGGAAAATGTTCTATGTATAAATTTATTATCATGTTTAAAAATCATTGTGAATATATATATGATCTAGATGTATTTTTTCATAAACAAGAGAAATAATAATGGAGGTAATACCCTTGAAATATTTACATAGGGTTACATCATGATTATTTCTTATTATCATGGTATATCATCAGGGTATCAATGTTAAACATGGTTTGACCAATGAAATATTTCATAAGTGTCCTTCTATAAATTTGAATGAGAATAGGGAACTCTTCTATCCTATAAAATATATTTTATCAACACCCTTACAATTATATTATTTCGTATATCAATGATTATTAATAATGGAGACATCTTAGAGTGGAATGATATTTTCAAAAATATATTATCAATCTCAATATGTATCTCAAAATTTCATATCTATTTATTCTACCATTTTAATAGTATCCTATCATCTATTATATGGAAAATCAAGAGTTATCTCATGACCTATCAATATATAGATTTTTTTTGGTATTGAGAAAAAACCACTATTATAAAATTAGATATATTATAGGGGGCTACTAGACCAACTTTTATTAAGAAAAATTTATTGTAATTTATTTTAAAAGTGATAATGTTTATAATTACATATAGAATCTCATTAGTCGTTTTATTACCATTGTGGATCCCATCAAGAAAATCAATGATCCCCTAATGTTATATCAATGCGTCAGTAATTAGTAGTAATAATATAGTAGATTGAAATATTCTCCATGACTACTATGTCATCTAATATGTCATCTTTGGCCAATTTTCCTTAAACACAACCTACACCATAGATTTAATTAATGAATAAAAGGGATCCATGTAATGGGTTTTATTTCTAATAATGAACCATTTTAAATATGGGATATGTATTTTTATAATTATTTTTGAATACTGAATTGATGACTTGTGTAAGATATAAAAATTAATGGAGGATGATTATTATTGTTAAACATATCCCAAATAAATTTATATATTCTATATTACTTCTTGTTATTATAGTAATACATTAATAATGAAGTAGAATAACATGTCGTCATAGTAGGCATTGAGATGGACTTGAAGATATGAATATCATGATTGTGTATCATGGTTACGTCTATGTTGTTGACTACTAATATTAATAGTCGATATGAAATTAGGGAAGATAGAAACAATTATTTGATAGATGATCCATATAATGTGATACCTATAAATAAGAATCCAACCATTATTCTAAATATAAAGAGATATAATCTAATTGGTAGAGATAATATTTATCCATTAATATAGATTGAAATACAATAAAATCTCCTATAAATGACGATTTAATGTAGTCCTCATTGGATTTATTATATTAAGATACACCTTTTCCATCAAGCAAGACATCAATCTAGATGCATGTAGTTTACATCAGTCTAGATCCATTCTCACCCATTAAATATAGAGGCATGAGATCAACAATATATAAATGGGGTTAGATTAAATTTTATTCATTAGTAAATTCCAATTATACTAGATAATTTTTTATGTCATCAAAAATCACGGATTCTATAGAATACAAAAATATAAACTTTTCAATTTTTCATTATTGAAAATATTTTATGTAATTCTATAACCACAATAACATCTAGTAATTTCATTTAATAAATTATTTCAACTAATTTCATATGCATAAGGGTTAAGGGTTTATCCCCATGTAATTATAAATAATTTCTATTGAAAAATTCATGAATTTATACATATTTTTTAGTTTCCGTGTCCCTTAAACATTATTGAGTAGAAAAATAACCAATTTCAAATCACAGGAGTTTGAATGACTATTTCAATAATAAAAAAATAGTCCATTCATTCATGAACTATTATGTAGTTGAAAATGGATTGATTAAGGATTTTCTCTTGACAATTAATAATAAACTCGGAACACTTCTTAGAATGGAAAAGAATTATTCACCCAGAAAACAAAAATATACAATGTGTTAGTTTAACACCATAGCCTTCGTTTCTATGAATGTGATTCTATATTCAATCGTATGTTAGATAAAGGTGATCGTATCCATTCAATACCAACTTCCTTCTAATATTACTATTATATAGTATTATTTTTTGAATGGTAAATGGTGAAAATGTATTCATATACTTCATATGAAATTAAAATTCATTATTTGAGTTGTAGAAGTATTCAACATGAATGTTTTGTTGCGTTCAATTATTTTGTGTAAACTAGATCTAGCCCCCAATACTATTGTGATACTTGGATGTAATACATTGATAAATGAGCAAAAAAAAAAGTAATAATATTTTTAATCATATTTTGATATAATGAACATTTTCTATATAATGATCAACAATGATCATATTTTTCCTCCCAGAAATGCATGGATTCACAAAATTAAAACTTATAATTATTCATGATGTTTCATTCATGTGTAAAATACCTGAAATTAAATTTATTGTATAAATATTCATCATATAATAGTAAAGGACATGGTTATAGTAATGGAATCAAGACATTAAATTTTATAACCATTGTTCCAACTTAAAATAATATATAATATGATGTACCCGAAGACTATAAAGTATTAAATTAGTCAAATTCAAACCTGAATCTATGTATTGTGATATAAACATGAACAATGTGTGTAATAATTAGCCTTGTAATTTTCCCTGATGTGGATAGGGTAAACATAGAATTTCCTGTTATTTTCCATAATGAGTATAAATAACATGAACATAAATAATAATGTATAAGTCATTAATATTAATTTTTTATATACACCAAGTTCTATGGTAGGATTTATTATTGAGTTTCAATAGTTCAAACTCTACCACATAATGTACCATATAACCTACATCCCAAAAATATCTGAAATGGGATATGGGAATTATCATCTGTAATACAGGTCCAAATAATTATTTGAGTTTTCAGTACACATTCCCTTTGACCTTTCATTAGAAAAATTGTCAATATTTCTTATAAAAAACATTATGTTGGTCAACTGTTTTTTATTTCATTATATGTACTGAGATTTGAATAATTAGACTAAGATGAATGCAAAATTTTATTCCCCCAAATTGTCATTGATCAAGAAAATGATCTTATTAAATTTGTGTTTAAACACCTAATGTATAATTATGATATAGAATAACGCTCCAATTACTATTTTTTGTGTCACTTGTTTCCGAAAACATGGGATATGTGGGGATATTCAAAATCTCACACTTTAGACCAACCAATCATTATGATAAAGTATGAACCCAAACTGGTATATGGTTTCCTTATCCATGATGTTTTTTCACTATTAGAACCAATTATTTGGTGAGACATAATTATGTATACATATGTGTGTAATGATCCACATATCAGGGGATATGTACTGACCCCCAGATCACCAATATAAGATCCATTATAAAATTATAATAATATCATAGAAGTCATTTTGATAATTATACAACATAAGTTAAATTATATATTATTCAAGGTTTCAAATTTCAGGGTTACTCTATACAACATTTCTAAATGATTTGTATCAATGAATAATTCCTGACTATAGTCTGTTATTTATGACCTTAACCCTCATATGGTGTCCATTTTTTTGAACCATATTCTTGCACATATCATCAATATATAAAAATATTACCCTATTCAGAATTGGGTCCTCCATTTTTGAAACCATGCTTTTTTCAAATTCCACCATATCTATCCTTAGGTTTAAGACATCATATATGTGTCATATTCCATAGTTTCAGAGACCTATAAATATATATGTGAAAAATTCATTATGAATATTTTTAATCATATTTAATAAGAAGGTTTATTATATAACATGGACAAAAAATAATATTTAATAAATCAAAATATCCATCATTTTATAAAACGATTAATCCTAGAAAATCATTATTTTATTATAGAATTGATTCTAATTCAATGAATCACACCTTTATTAGGAATGTTAAATTTCCTGAATTAATATCTTCTACAATATAAATCTTTAGTAAATATAGGTAAATCTAAAATTAAAGTGAAAACAATAATTAAAACACCATATGACTAAAATTGTTATGGTAGATAAATCAATGCAAAATGTACGTAAAAAGAAATGGAATAATTAGAAAAAGTTTAATAATTATCATGTGAAGTATAACATCTCTATTGTAAAATTTTTGAATTATGATGTATGATTCATGATGAATATATATAGTGTTTAAATAGAAATGAATTCATTAGAATATATAAATAAAATTACCATTTGATTAGTAATATGTTAATTGGAATAGTATTTACATCATTGGAAACAATGTACATGCCAATCGAATAGTAAAATATATTTCTAAATATAAAATTCTTATTTTATATCGTAATATAATTAAATAAAAGTGACTATTATGATAAATTAAATGTTTGAAAAAAATAAAATCATATATTTATTTTATAAATAATATAAGATTTATCATCATAAAATTTAATTATTATAATGAATTTAAATGATTATAATAAAAAATAATTTTAATAAAAAAATTCATAGAGAAATATATGTTTTTATAAATATAGTAATAAAATTCTATGGAACCATAATTTATATTTTTATGTGTTATAAATTTGACCATTTAAATAATTTTATTTTTCAATAAAAAATGAATTATTTTAAATATTAATCATCAAATGTTTTGAAAAATTTCATTATAAATTTTTTCTGAACATTTTAATCAGCACTGGAAAAATATATTAGGGGTTATTATCAAATTTGATGAATTTTTTTAATTTTTTCCAAATATAAATAGATGAAAATTACAATTTTTATAATTTTCTAATAATAAAATAACTACATTAATAATGGGTGATATAATGAACCATTTTATTGACTTTATATTAACCAATTACCATATATTTTCAATATTATCATCACCACATGTGGACTTGTTGAAAAATAATAAACTAAGTATTTTTATAATCGAAGCATACCTCTCCTACCCTTAAATATAACATCCTCTACCACACCAATATTCCATACAGACTCTGTTCCCTACATTACCAAAAATCATCCCGAATATCTCTATAAACATCATACCCACATTCAATGAGTTCTATAATTAAAAATTTCTCATTACATGCAGTTCATGTGTGAAAAAAATGAGTTATCAAAATAAAGGCAAGTTAATAATCTCAATAAAAGACTACTAAATTCATTATTTCATATGATTCCACTAATATTTTTTCTCATTGTTGTTTTTATATCATTTTGTAATTTTTGTTTTTAAATTATTTTCAATTATTTTATAACCATAAAATAGCATCCTTTCATCTTTTTGAGTAGTGAAAACATTCCTCATATTTCGGATTGGTCCCAACCATTATGTATGATCATTATAACATCAAAAATGAATACATGTCTTGTTATATAAATAATATTTACATGAAATATCATCCTAATAAGTATATTATGACTAATTTACTTATTAGAAATATTTGAATATTAATTGATTTAAATTATATGATTCTACATAATTATGGTTGGTAGAATAACCTAAATTAAGTAGTTTTATAACAACAACTATTATTACAAATTAATATACCCTATTAAATAAAACACATGTATAATTATGAATAATTATATATATATATATAATATCTAGAATATTATTTCATTTCATATTAGGATTTGTAGTATGATTATATATTGACATTAATAATTATTCACAAAGAGAAGTGGATTATGACGTGGAATGAAAAACCTCAGGAGAGTAAGAATAAATATAATTTTAGAAAAAATAATTTTAAATATAAACCAGTGATATTAAAAAATTAACGTACATGAAAATCAGAAATATTAACCTCTGGATCTGTAGTATGATTTAAAATTGACAGTCATTTTTATTGACAAACTAAAGTGGTTTATTAAAATACTTAATATTCAAAGATTTAAATAAAATGAATATTCTTACCTATGTTTAGAAAAATCACATATATGAAGTAACAGTATAACGAAAACATTTATACTAAATGAATAGAATGTATAAATGAAAACATAACTTTTATTAGTACAAGTTAAATGTATAGAATATATAGAATATTATTTCATTTGTCGTGTAAATTTTTAATATGATTATACATTGAAATTCATATTTATTTATAAATTGATGTGGTCATGAACATGGAACAAATAACCTCAAGACAGTTTGAATAAAAATTATTTCAAAACAAAATTATTTTAAATAGATGTTACTGATAGTAGAAAATAAATATAGAAGAAAATAAAATTTATTTACCCATATATTTTTTGTATGATTTAACATTGACATTCAGAATGACACACAATGTGAGGTGGTTTAGAACATGAAAAAATTACCTCACGATAGTTAGAATAAATATTAGTTCAGAGAAAAATGATTTTAAATAGAAGTTACTGATTGTAGAAAATAAATATACTGTAAAACCATTCATAATAATTTAAATAAAAAAAATTAAATTTTTTTATTTTATATGTTATTTAGTAATACTATGAAATTCAAGGATGTGAGGTAAGCCACAACCAAAACACACTATTTTATTTGAGGTTATGAAAGTTTTTTACTAAAATAAAAATTATTACTCTATTATTCACATGTACTTCATTTATAATATCTATATGTACTTCATTTACAAATTTACATTGTTGATAACACATTTCATTAGTTTTTAAGTACTTTATTTTAATGATCCATTGTAAATTTAATTTGTTATACATGCACTATTAAGGATAACTTATATATTCCATAAATCAATTCATGAACCACATAATTTAGTTAATTTTAATATATATGGTTTATAATTAAAATATTTTTATTATGGAAATAAATTTATTTTAATTTTTATTTATGGATGTTATGATTATTATCCCCTCATGATGGCCTTATTAAATGTTTTCCAAAGACATCACTGAAAAAGTTTACTTCCAAACCAAATTTTTTGTTAATATTATATCTTCATGTATCTTGGATGTTGTTTTATAGGATGTTTCTTTTTTACACATCCATGAATTTAAAACATGTTTTTAATAACATATATCTTTTTAATAATTATTATACCTCATTTTATGCTATATATCAAGACTATATGTACCATTTCATTTATCATGGGGCTTTATTATTCTTAAAACCAGTGGATTATTTATTAATGTGGGATACATATTCATATATATTTTATGAATATTATGGGTGGCCTCAAAAATGTACATCACCCAAATTCATTGTGTAACTTTTCTTTATCTTTTCATGAGATTCAATGTGTGGGGTGTAGGTTATTTTCCTTTCATACTCTGTTATGTGGTATTTCATCATGCCTTGTACAATGTATAAGATGTCATGTTATATATTATTGGAAAACATATTTAATGCCATAAATACATGATATAATCATTTTGATAAAATTTTAATTTTTATTATATTTTATAATCAATTATTATGTTATCAATTATTTCCCCTTACCTCATATATATTAAATGACTTTGCAATTTACTGTCATTATAACCATACTATGATTTATAGAAAAACATATTTTTTGTATGCCCAAATATTATCAAAAGTTGTATTATAATTTATGAAGGTAGATAAGGGACCCTTATATTATGTAAATAAATATTATATATACTATTCTTTAGTTGATTTTTTTTATAACTTCTCTCCCATGTACACTAGGCCAACAAATATTCTCAATATTCATTGTGTGTTTATGATTAAAATAATATAAAATTATTAGTAAGAGATGGGGGACCATATAGTTGGTATCATAAAATAGTCTAGTTATTTTTAGTGTTTAGGATTTAAAATTGTAAATGATAACCATATGTATTTTCTTATCTTTGGGAAACATTATATTTTATTAAAGGAGTTTATAGTATCTATGCAATGTAATTTTTATCTTAACAGTACATGTTGATGTGGTTTTCACAAAAGTCCACTTTGATATAATATCTGTGAAAAATTGATTATGTGTGTTATCATCATCTTCACCTTTTTATGAGTCATAATACACTATGGACTCATTAATTTTTAGTCACAAACTATATGATTTGTTTGACTAAAATTATTTTCATAGATAATGTTGAATTATTTTGAGAATTTTATTAAGCACTCTATAAAATGTTTTTAAAGAGAATTTAATAAATAAATGACCATGAATTACATAAAATTTTAGTGGGATAATAATATTTTATATAATACTTTATATTTACTAGTTATTTCTCCCATGTTCAGAGTATTAATTTTATATATTTTTAGTTATAAAATTCTCGTCAAAAAAATTAGTTTTTCATTGAAAATTTATAAAAAATTTTATTATCGTGTCAGAAACATATGTTCTAGAAGATGTGATCATTTCCCAAATGAAATGCATGATATGTTAAGATTATAGTTGAGAACATCGTTGTAGAATAAGAACAACTATATAATATTCTCAATAACGAAATAAATCATATCAAACACCCTCTATTTACAAAGATTGAATAATTTCTAGTTGATCCATTTATGTGGTAAAGTCTAAATAATTTTAATGAATCTTCTTATAAGATAATTAATGATCACTGATTTTGATACAGTTATATAATATTCATCGTCCCCAAATGCTCTTATTCAAATAAAGTCACATTTACGATAAATTGACTAAAGGAAGAATATTATTGGTGTGGAATAATTAGGAGTACATATCATAACTATGGAATTTAATATATATAATTTAATGGATTATAGAAAATTTTTTCCATGACAAAATTTCCCCACACTATTATTTTAAAATAGAGAGGGAATTCATTAGAATTAAGAATGATAATGAATAATTAATTAGGTATTCTAAAACTAAATTCATAAGGATTTCATGATTCTCCTTTATCATTAGCAGTGATGTTTTTTGAAAGGATGTCGTAAATTCGCTAGGTCAAAGGAATGTATTAGAATGGATGTAATAATCCTTTTATTTTAATTGATTAAGTCTTCCTATCAATAAACATGATCCTCATCATTTAATCATAGTCTAAGAATTGTTGATATTATATCCTGATTTTCAGCTTCAAAAATGGTCGTGGAGTAGATTGGGAGTCACGAGAGTTCAAAAATCATTAATAGAATCTATTGAGAGATTTTTTGGGTCATCCATGTTTCTCTCTACCTTGTGTCTTGATCTTAGCATTTCAATTTTATTGGGACACTTGTGAAGAATATTTTTTGAGGATATCACATTATCTATGAAACACCATGATTAGTGAATATTCTGAAAAAATTATCATTGGTGGGTGTCTTTACAAAAATATTGGAACACTCAACGATGGTAATTAAATAATTATTGTATTTCATCATATGTTTATGTTTTGGATTTACATCCACTATAGGTTCAATTTTCACATACATGATGTATTGAAAATAATGTGTATTTTTTTATAATCCTAACAGTTAATATTATTGCATATCTAATCTCATATAAAGAATATAATGTTACCCTGTATGACTATAATATGTACAAGCCAAATCTAACAAAAATAATAGTTCTAATTGGTTAGGGAAAAGATAATAATATTTTGAACACTCTATGATGAATATGATGTTTATGTGTGGTAACATACTTCAAAAATAATGACATATTTCATGAAAAATACCATAAAAATGGTCTGAATCTAATTATTTTTATTATAGTTTCAATTTAATGATGATTATAATATATTTAATCCATTATTCGATCCCATATCATCTGAAATAATTCAAAAAATGAAATTGGTCCTTTAATCAAAATACATTCAACATGAATTTTTTAATTAATAAAATTAACAATATGAAAAACCATAGGGACTTTTCTCCATCTATCATGGATTCCCTCACAATGGTGCTAAACTATATACCATTATAAGATTCATGTATTATTAATAAGAATTTTATTTACCAAATGATTATGAAACTTTATAGAGTTGTTGATGGGGTCATTGATGGCTTGTTATGGTACCCTGATTTCTCTTATTGGGAGAATTCTAACTCTGTATACTCTGTTGATTGGGCCCCTCAGTTTTTCATGGAGATATATCACAATAAGTATTTACTAGTTCCCAAACAACCATGAGAAATTAAAATGTAATTCAATCATAATTTAATATTTAATATAGATTGGGAAATATGTTTCTTCTTATTTATATCCATGTCTTAACTTAGAAACTCTATGGCAATGTATAGTTCCCTACAACAGAGTTCCCAAGGGATCTGTTGGGGAATAGTCCCATCATGAGAGATGAAAAAGATATTATGTATTAGTTAGAAGGAATTTTTTTAAGGAATACAAAAACATAAAAAATTATATTATCATGTCATTATTCTTGAATTCATATTTATATGAAATATAAATAGTATCATATATAGATTCAAACATTATCGGCGTATTGAAATTAATATATGTTTTACACAAATAGAAATTCAACATCCATTTGGGGTCAAATCATCCTACCAAATGTATGTCTCAATCATCAATCCAACTACACAATTGTTCAATGGAAGAATGGTGAAAGGTAGTAGAAAAATATTTTTTCTCAATTCATAGTATGTAATTTTTGTAATCATTGGTGATTATTTAATTATTAATCAAGACATGTTGGTGGATAATCCCATCATAGATATAAATGTAGTAGTTATAGTTGTTTTCATGTTTCATATTATACATCAACACAACCCATGCGTTTGAAGGTTTTTCTCTTATCATTGGATGTTTAAAAAGTTTAATGGTTGGTCTCTTGACCCATGTGTCATTTCAAAATTTAATCACCCAAGAGGCCTTATTAAAAAATTGTTTACCTAGGAATATTTGATCATGTTTCATTATTTAGGTGTTCAAACAATTTTATGTAACCAATATTTATTTCAGTTACCTTGTTGTAGCTCGAATTAAATAAGAGGACTGAGAATAAGAAAAATGAATATCGTGCACAAGTAAATTCAAGTTAGTTTTTGTGGGGGTGTGGTAACACCATTAATCAATTAAGGAAATAAATTTTACTATGCTCACAATATAAATTTACCTCATCCTCTTCTACAATTACATTCACTAGAAAATGGAAAATAATATCACGGGAATGATGGAGTTCATTGTGGAACTATGAAATACTTTAGCTTAGAAATAAATCATATTCAGTTATATTGGTTCATATTCTGATTGTAGAATTTATTTTCTATTAATTTTTTGTATTATGTAATGTTATAGATAAATTTAAGGTTCTCCTAATTGAATCCCCATAATTTAAGCTTTTTCATTGTGTGTGAACCCATGTTATATTTATCTAGAAAATATGAAAGTATACAATCCCTTAATCTATAGTAGGAATACCAAAATTTTCCTTTATATTTAAATATGATTCACTAGGGTTTCAAAATTATCATTTAAATGGGTTACCTTAGACACCACATATGCAAAAAAATCACACCATCTAAAAGAAAAAATACACACTCGATTATCTCTTCACCTATGTCTATAAATTCCACTTTAGCTAGCCAATTATTCACAAAATCTTTTTCTATAATACAAATGTGGGTTAATTAAGTTATATTAATGAATATAATATCATGAATGATATCTTCTACTAGGTGCTTCATGCACTAGGTTGAAGTACCAAACACATAAACAATACAAGAGAATATTTCACCAATCTCCTCTCTATAGAGGAAAACTAGATAGAATCCTGAAAAATATTCCTAGAAACCATAAACTTTGAACAAACTATATCTTCAAACATCCAAAATAAATGAAACTATTTTTTCTTAACCACAACAAGCGAAATACTTTTTTCCCATCTAAAACCATTCTAATCCATTTCCCATAGTCATCACTAGGGAGAAGCACTAGGCCTAAATATCACTTGGGAGAAGAATTATCTCTTATCAATCACTAGGTAGAAACACCTATTTGGTCCGACAATTGTGTGAAACACCCAATTATGCTTCATTTCAAAGGTACCATGTGATTAAAAATAATATTATTATAGAATTCCATTTCATGAGGGCCATGATTTTGCTTATAGTTATCAGGAAGTCCACAAAATTTACATATTCACATGATTTGGGCATGAATAATTGTTTTTTATAGTTCATCAATATATTCAATTTGTAAATGGAGGTTCAATAATATTCATTCAAAATATAATATAACTTAGGTAGATCACAAATATGAATTCAATTTATTATAACGGTACAAATCTAGTGGACAATAAATATATCCCCTCATTATACCCATGTTGTCAAAATATCGTGATACAAATAAATAAACCATGCCTACATAAGGATTATAACATTCCAAATTGTAATAACTATTACTGTAACATGAAGTGGATCTCCAGTAGGCTAGAATAATGTTCTTGATTTCCATAATCTGATGTTAAGAACTCAGGTATCGAAAAATGACAATGGGAACATTATATACCTGAGTAGAAATATGATAAGAGTGAAAAAAATGAAACCACATAAAAAAATATAGTGATATGGAATATTCTAGGAATAACAAAATATAATGTTATATCCATTTAAATAGATCATATTGTCTAGATAATCAGTTAGATATCCATCATAATTGAACTCAATAAAACCAAGGTTACTTCTCCACATAACAAAATATTACTACCATCACATCTAGTTATATGAAAAACTAACTAGAAGATACATTCTAAATATAATCCTCTACCCTATAATTATATCTAATAAACAATGGAATCACGCTCACGTAGGAAGATACTATGTGATAGAACTAATTATTATTAAGCAACCACATGATAATCATTACGATTCATATTTATGTGCATCCATTAGTTCTAATATGAATCATTTTTGTAAAATATTTATAAAAGAAATCACTTTCATGTATAAAATCTTCCATTTTCCTATTAATAATGATTATATATTAGAATACACATTGGAATCTGAAAAAAATTATATACCTGAGGAAAAATAAAACAATACAAAAAATAATCATAAATATTTTTTTCATGTGTGAATAGTGGGGATATCATGTAGCAAAAATGTAATATTCACACATAGAACCCAAAGAATAATAATAAACTAGGCTATAAAAAATAATTAAAAATTAAAATCTAGATTGATGAAGTGAACTCTAATGCCTGAGAAAAATGGTTTGTTGGAAATTATACCCACTAGAAATTATACCCACTAGAAATTACATGGTCATTGGATCCTACTATATTGATGGGTGACACCACTATAGATCACATATGACTAGTTTTCCACCATAACATAGAATATCACCAATTCTCTTTTACATTAACATAACACTAAAGAAAAATTTTCCATTTTTAAAAACATATTTCAAGGAAAACATATTTTATTTTCGTCCCATATTTTCACTAAACATTGTCTATAGAAATCCACAATATTTTTTATTCTGGTAAATTGATTCCATTAAAAACAATCCTTGAGCCGTTCTATAAAATCTATATTAATCATTATGAAGACAAATTCATTGAAAAACTATCTGAAAATATTTCAATTACAAAAAAATAACAAATTATTCTCTAAATGATTTTAATTCATCACATCAATAAATATGGACTATTGGAAAATAAAATGGGCATAATGAATGTTGTATAATAGAACATAAATTAAGACAAAAATGTTAATATAAATGAGAAAATTTTTAACAATGAAATCAGTGATGGGGAACAAGTAGATAAAGTCACAAAAAACTTATTTCAATATGAAAAAATCCATTACAATAAAACATCAATAGTTACTTATGGACATGAATCATGTTTCACCTCTATCCTGGTATGGTAAATCATGAATTTGAGATACATATATGGGAAAAATTAGTTTAAAATAGGTAATTTATGTAAATACATCTAATAAACTACCTTTTCATTGTTAAATATAGAATGATTAACCAGGACCTAAATGATCATGCAAGAATACTGTGTTTTACAAATCTAAAACACTCACCCCATGGCTTATTAGCATCCCCATGACCATGGTGTATTTACATATGAATGTTTTCCTGAGCACTGGCCATGTCATGCAGCACTCATATAGTAGGAATCATTTTCCAATACTAATAGGGTGAGCAACACCATACACGATCAATGACCACACCTTGTACTATCCATTATAGCTTTAATGTTTGGCACATGATACTTTCGGGTCCCACATGACATCCACCACCCTCTTGATCAATCACATTTAAAATAATTAAATTTAAAAACAAATTATACCACCAAATCCTTAAAAAACTCAAAAATATGATTAAAAATGGAATTACATTGATATGAGTGGATCCATACAAAATGAAATAATTCGATTGTTTCATCATTGTGGACACACGATAACATTTATAATGGTTTACCAAAAAACACAACAACATAACTAAGACAAAAAATATCATCTATTAATGAATTAATATATGATGTTAGATCACTTTGTGAAATTTATTTTCAGCCTATGTGGAATCATTTTCAATCCCAACATACTACCACTTAGTCATGTGCAACTGATCTATCCAGAATATCTTCATTTTGAAATCAAGAACATATCAAGGAAATAATTCAAATGAGAAGTTAATTTTAATCAATATAGAACATTCCTTAGATGATCTACAATCTCAAATGTTACAACATAACGATGCTATAATTTTCCACGCCTATTAAAATGTTTACACAGAAACTGAGGTGAAACTGTGAGGAAATATCGATCACCTTACACATAAATGAATGGATGGTGATGCTTATTAACATATGATTCTTTTGTGACTTATATATATAGTTAAACATTTCATGATCAGTTAAACAATATTTTTTGGCATCATGATGATACTCAGTCGAACCATATATCATCATTTAACATATTCCAAATGTTGATTTAATCTATAATTTCACCCCTACAATTGCTCAGTAGGATCCATCTGGATAGATACATGATAAATATAATTGTATGAATACTTAAATAATGGGTTATGTATCACCAATGATACCCTATAATCAATAATTCATGTCCAAAATTGGTCTTAATGAATCTATATGTCTTTATCAGACTGGCTATCCATATTTGGATGATAAACCAAGCTCAAATTTTATTGAGAACCCATGGGTTTATAAAACCCCAAAAAAAATTGGGATGTCAATTGGGGGATCTTGTGCCAAAATATAGACAATGGAACACCATTATCTTTTATAATATCATATATATATATATATATATTCCATGAATCCTCTACCATTATTTACTCTTTCATTTTTCTTAGGTGCACATATTTCTTTATCAAATCAATAATCACACTTTTATAATCATTACCACTATGAGTATATGGTAGAAAAGTCACAATGTATTTGAATCTGTGTCCCAATTTATTCAGGATAATTAAAAGTGGATTTAACAACTTATATTACATCTATCTTAAAGAATTGATACAATAAAAAATCAAGAACTGAGATTTATAATCAAAAGTCGATTGCCTCCTTATTTTCTTACAATATAAGAATCTCATGTCAAGATATATACTAGTAGCATCAGACTCAATTTACCCATTGTGTTAGGGTCCATCATCAAATATTTAATATATCAGTCCCATTAGAACTACCATGTAACCACATTATTCTATCACTTAATCTTGAGACTGAGGCCACTCAAAACATGTCTCCATATAATGTTTTGTCTAAAATAATGAATGTCCACATTTTCATGCTGTGAATGTCGAATATGATCATCGATAAATGATCTATCATGATCAAAATATTGTTATCCCAATATTTCAAATATCCCTCCATCAACGTGCATCTTAGAAAAATATTTAATCAAGCACCACTCTACAAATAATAAATTCACTACCTCAATTAGAAACCTTCTTTTCAATCATTATTACGCCATGTTCTATTTATCACGGGTGAATGAAATATAAAAATAAATTATATCAATATATTCCTTCCAATGTATATATATCTAGATCCATTTTCATAGATTGTAAATAAACATTGGACTCATGTAATCTAAATACATTATGAACTGCTCCCTAATGTGGTTGTGGTCCCATTTCTATAGGGTCTTCACCACTATCAAGAATTCAACATCATGAATATGATAGTGCTTATATTGGGGGAGTTAATGACGATATCCATTACCCATTACCTATCTCCCCTACAACAAAACAGAACCCAAACACATACATGATGTTTCATAGTACACATCAAATAAAAATACTATAACATTATGACTCATGATTTGAGATTAATTAAATCTCAGATTCAAATCCATTATTGATTTCATAAAATAATCTCTCTAAAAAACTCAACACCCTCATTTCATAATATTATCATAGTAGATGTAAAAATTGATATTATTCAAACAAAAAGTATGTAATTTCCATTTAATCCCATTAAACATAGGATCAAAAGACTATTATTGGGATTCTTCCAAGACATCATTGAATGAATCTTTTTTGGATTCAATAATAAACCAATATTTGAAATCACATTACCTAGAATATTGATGTCATGAATCATGAACATAAAGTATAATATTTATGCATAAAAATTATGATCATTCATGGACTCAATAATGATTTTTTTATATAAATTAAAATTCTTATTAAATATAGAATAATTTAAGGTGTTATATAAAAACCGATTATTGAATAAAAAATTCATGGAACACTCAATTTATTAAATCCAAAAACTCTGAACATGAATTATTATTTCCAAATTGAGTCAGTAGATACTCATAATCTTAATACCCACATCTAAATTTATATTTGAAAAATCATTCTCCTAGACCCTCAGATGATGATAACTAGATAACAAATAAAATTTCAAAAATAACTAGGCTCCCATGACCTGATAAAAAGGTCTAGAAATCCAAATTTGGGGATAGTTGTTCTTAACATCCTTTAGGATAGTTTTTTTGTAATCAAAATATCATCACAGACTCATACAAACCAATATTTAAAATATAATTTGTGATTCCCATATATAAATTATAGGATGAATAAATCACATCATGAATATTTATTCAAGATAAAACAATCATTCATTTTATTTACTGGGTGACATATGATACAAAGGATAAAAGATTGGAATAATCCCCAGAATCAATTATATGACACGTCAAATTCCAATTAAGGTAAAAAATAGATAATTAATATGAAAAAACAATATGATACTCACTCACCATTGTTTAAATACAATCATATATTTAATAATCAAAAAAATCATGAAGAATATCTAAAACATAACGTGATATCAACTCATAATAAGGAGAAATTATAGCATCCCTTCAATATATAGGACCACCCCCACCTTGAAAGACATGAGTCAATCCATCAGAAAAAAAACTGACAATGAAATAAATCATTTTCATATTTATTGGTAATCAGCATATCAATTTGACTGATAATATCAATATCGTATTGATAGAGTAAAAGTATTATCTATATGGTTCTATGATTTATGATTATCAATAGATATTTCAATCATTTAATACACAAATTCATCATATTTACTAATTTAATAGAAAGGGTTATCATTACATTAATATATTAATATCACTAAAAAAACACATGAAATAATTCCTTAACAAAAGATTATGTAATAAAAATTTCATCTGACATTATAGTTTCTCATAACTCTTTTCTCATTTGGTGCATACTATTCCTCATCGATAAGTCTATCCTCATTTTACCGATTCATAATAATATGACCTTCATACACAAAATTTTTATGAGGTCTATCCCCATTTGTTATATTATATCTCAATTCATTTACAATAGTTATGGTGTATCCAACACTACTATCATGTGATTTACTCTCACAAAAAAGATTAAGATGCAAATTTACCCAAAACATTTATAAATAATAGGAGTATAATTTTTTATTTAATTGATTAATATAAAAATATAAAAATTTATAAAAAGTGCCATTGAGGAAATGGAATGACAGGAAAGAATGAATAAGATAAATAAATAGAATAAATAAATTTCTATGCATATGTAGAATTTCCTTAGTGGATTAAACCATGTTTTTTACCTTGTCGTTTCACCCAAGTGGCCTCACACGTGAATTTTTTACATTTATGACATAACACAATTTGATTCAATTATGGTTGATTTATCATATTTTCAAGTCATGTTTCATTCACTTACCATGAGTTAGATCAATAAAATTATGTGAAGTCATAGTCAAAAAATTAATATCTCAATCGTGTGAATGAAATATTTATAAAGTAGGTTATGAGGGAGGACACTATTTATAGAGGCATAATTTCCTCTTACCAACATTCACAACAATGTTTCCTCAGCTTATCATGTGTGCAAATTTCCTCTAAAACCTGCATGAACAACATGAATGAACCTCAATTCATTGTGTCACTAGAATATCCTTTAACATAGAAATATATCATATTTATTTATATGGGACTATATATTAAGTGGGGGTTATTAAATATGTTTCTTTTTTAAAAGGGAACATTATTTGAGGAGTTCATGTGTCCCTTACACATGCCCCATTATTTTACACATGTAATTCGGTGTGCTTCTATGTAATATACCCGAAGACACTAGGTATACACTTCCATATATTACCCCTATAAGATCTACATGGATTTAACAATCCATTGAAATTAATTTTCATTGGTTATAAAATTTATAATTTAATTAGAATACCTAGGTTACCACTTTTTTAGAAGGTACCCATATCCATAAAGTAAATGACACACGTAGATATATCTTCATGTTGGTCTCTAGAATCCACTCTTTGTAACAAATGATTCTTAAATAATAAGGTAATTTTCATGAAAGAGGGATTATTAATTCATATTAATCCAATATTATCAGGAAATACAACTTCATCCATATTCCTTAAGTAGTATGGTGAAGTACACATCAAATAAACCATACAAAAATGTCAAAAATATATTTCATCCCTCTTGTACTACACTAGGTAGAAGCATTCCTGAGATTCCAAGAAACCTTATATCTAATAACCCAAGCTTGATGTACATGGACACTAAATTTATTTTCAGGAAAACATTTATTCCTTACCCAAATATAACCCTGAAGCCCATATTAGTTTAGTGTATTTGAAAACTAAGAACACAACCTTATGACTTGGGGAATGACAATAAACATCTTCTATAAGTATCATCCCCTTTAGTTTTCCTACCAAATACCTTTCTTTATATCATGGAGAAAATAAAACATAAAAAGGGTGAGATCAAATTCTCAGTAAGGGTAAACATGGAGAACATTAAACATAAAATAAATATAATAATGTTAAAAAATGAACATAAATTTGGAATATCAAAATCTCGAGTCATTAAATAAATTATGGAATTTTTAAGTCATAAATCCTAAATAACCCTCAACCATGACAAATTAGGATTGTCATAAAATAAGTGATTAGGTTAAACACGTAATTATATAATATAATTTCCATATTATTGAAGGCTCATTTCCGAGACCATAATAGTGGAAAATTCTACTATTTAGAAGAGTTCACTCAGCTTTCCATCCTTGTATTAGTGAACTATTTTTAATTTTCGTTCCATTAATGTATTACAGAACCCAATTTACATATCTTTCAAGTCATGTCAATATTGTGAGATAAATCATTACCTGATAAAATTGAGGGAGATATAGGTCCCATCAGTCGCAGAATTAAAACTATTCATATGTGTTCCATAAAAATATAAGCCATTCTTCATAAAAAACCAATTAAAAAATAGGTTTCTTAAACATTATTACATCATAATCCTTACAAAATAAATGGATTTCATAAATATAATTCGTTCATAGAAAAAATAATATCATAGTAATAATGGAGATTTAAATATAACAATATTTAGATAATTACATCACATATGGAAAATAATTTGGATAAAACACTCCAAATTAATTCTTGAGAGAATATGATTTCTAATTCAAAAACATTTTCTTTTCAAAAAAAGAACAAAAAATTTAAAAAAATTATTGAAAATAATATTGAAATATTTTAAACTAAGATTCATGTAAATTAGGCATTATGATATCATAAAAATCCGTTCAGGCAATATAATTTTGAAAAACATTATTCTCTTTCTTTTGTTGGAAATTTCCAAAAGTAACTTGTATCAGAAATGACCAAAGATTCATTTTAATAATATTTTAGAAAAAATAACCAATGGGTAATATTAAAATAAAAAAAGTTGTATAATTATTGAAAAAATATTTTCAAATACGTATTTTTGAAACATGGATGTGGATGATAATTATAACATAGTAAATACATACGAATAAACATTCTTGGATAATAATGAGATTGAAAAATTAACACTTACTTTACATCCAATTTCCTTTTTATGTATCTACAACTCATGTATAATGATTTAGACGATTTCATTAACTTATCCCATAATCATATAAATTTTTATGATATCATATACGATCATATTATCATCTATCGGGTAATAATATTTCATTGTTATTCTTTATTTGGGTCTAAACTACTTTATTTTCTTTTGTATATTTTTCCAAATAAGTCCATTTTCACTTTTTAGATCATATTTATATTATAAAAAATTATATTAAAAAAATATATATCGTATTTATTTATTGATTACATTTATATAATCATGATTTAATGCATATATTGTATAATGAATCATATCACATTGTGGAGATAGTCGGTCGTACACACACACGAGCCATGATATCATTCATTTAATTATGAAATAGTATCGATGTGGATGTAATATATATTTATATTGAATAAATAACTTGTTAAAATAATGATATATTGTTGTTATTTCCTTAATTATATTTATCAATGTCATGTTGTGGTGAAAAGAAGATAACACCACAATGTGGAGATGATAAGCCATATTTATGCACACGTGTTGATTTAGTTTTTCAAAGGATACATAGAATGTAGAACATGGGTTTTACATATTATTAATAACATATATGAATAATAGTGATATTATAATAATTAATTTATAATGGAAACAACTCAGTAAGTGGATGTAAAAGAAGAAATAATTTAAATGAATTAGTGGAGAAGATTACATTGTCTTCAATGAGCTCTCTCTCTGTATCCTCTTAAAAGCACTAGATTTGGACTTTTGATAAGACCAAAACATTTAGAATGTTATTAATGAAGTTGATATGGTAAAGGGGTAGGGTATAGTTGAGCTTTAAGGATTAATGTGATTACAAATTGTGAGGGATGACGTGCCATTACATAATTAAGGTGAGGGGCACATTTTGATTCATAAAAAATATTAATTTATAAAAAAATAAAAAAACATCCAAAAACCTCAAAAATGTAATAGTTTAGAAGCATTGATGATATAAGGTTGTAAAATATTAATCCAATAAATTCTGTACAAGTTTTTCTATCAATTTAAACATGAATATTTTAATATAACACTTAGTTATTCTTTTTAAATTTAATTAATAAAATATTTTTTTAAATTAAAATGGATAAATATTTACCAATTTCTTGTAATGTAAATCATACATAAATAATTTGTATCATTTTTTACCATATAATAATTATTATCTTATTTTATAAAACATTTCTTGATTTTTTTATTTATTTCAAAAAACAATATTTTGACAAAACAACAATAGTGTCCATTTTGACACTATTCCATTCATTGTTTTTAGAAAATATAATGATAAGATTTTATCATCGAAACCAATATTTTATTATAACTATATGGGGTTTATATATTATTTAAAATTACTTGTATATAATAATTAACTAAAATTATATTTATTTTCATATTTTTAATAACAGTAATTTGATATTTCAATTAATAAAAAAATTCTATTTCTATATTGTGTATTTATTTAATATATTAATTCATTGAATAATAATTAAAAACAAAAAATTAAAATGAATATAAATATAATATATTTCATATGAGTCTATTTATTCGAATTTATCTCCTAAAAAATCCCTCATTTCAAATGATATACTTATTAAAATCGGAATGTGGAAACTTTAAAACCAATTTAAATAAAATTATATATGTGTCACAATATCTTTTATATGGCTCCGAATGGACACTAACATGACCCTTGGTGTATTATGGTCAATATATAATCAACATATATTATTAGAGAAAGTGTTTTGGTATTTTAATATTTATTATAATTTTAATAAAATTATTTTCTTTATTATACATAAATTGAATAATTTCTATATCATCAATTTATAATCATTTATGGTAAATATTTATTTTATAAAAATTGAAATTAAATAATATTAAAAAATAAAACAATTAAATTTAAAAATGATATTTTAATTCGAATATTTATTCCATATAATGTTATTTTAAAAATTATATATTATTTAAAACATGAATATGAAATATTTAAAATTTTACTAAATAAACTATTATAAATACCTTAATATCATTCTAATTCCCCCATAATGTTAAAAATACATTTATATTTGGTAAATATGTTCAATAAGATAAAAATATAAAAAACGTTTCTAGATACCACCCATTTTATAATATGTGGACACTTAGTAGGTATTAAAGACAATGAGAATTACACTTATGTTTTTCTGTGTTTTAAATATTATTTAAGTCACATTCATGGACAAGTGTCCATAAAATGACCTATTTTTTATACTTACGTTTTAAGGGATGAATTAATTTCATCAAATGAATTTTTTATTTGTTTTCGTCATTTTATAGAAATTATAATTTTATTTCTAAACTAAATTACCTAATTTACCCATTACCATGGTAACAAAATTTACCATGGTTTCTCAACATATTGGTAAAAAATAAAATTCTCATACATTCCAAATTTAGACCTCTAGAATTAAAATTTTACATCCATTTTTTTCAAAATTCAAAACACAAATTTTCATGAATTTATTTTAAAATAAAACCTATAAAATGTAACGAATAACAAATTTTTTTAGATGAATTCCCAATTTTAAAAAGAAACTTTTTTTTAATAAATTCATTTATGAAATCATTTTAAAAAAGTTATTATTTTATAAAAATGACATAATTAATATTTAAAACCAAGAAAAAACATAGAATGTAATTAAATTAAATGAAAATAATGTTTTCAATACAAATATATATTTTCACAATTCATGGAAGCATGAATCATAATTGAAAAATACCAGAAAATCAACCAAATTGATTATTTATATGAAAAATTAAAAAACATTATTGTGTCATGTTTATTATTAAAAATAGTCACCAAATATAAATAAAATTGGTGGCCATCAAATGACATGAAAAGTGCCTTTTATAAAATAATACATTTTTTATCAAAAAAATTAATTTGTTCCTATATAAGTTCGATAAAATATATAAGATGAATTTTAAACATTAAATTTTTTATTTTAAATATATTTTTCATTAAGAAATTCCATCATAGTTATTTTATTACTTTATATATCGTCTTATCTGTATTTAAATAATTATTCAGAAAAAATTGTATATTATTCATACCTGCCATTATAATGACTAGGTTATAATATTTAGTTTTCCACGTATATGTAGTCTTATATGAAATTAATTCTATCAAAATTAAATTAAATTATATGTTACATGATCCAAGAATAGGGTTGTGTATAACTCAAGCCAAGATGGTGTTGTGTATTACACAAACCTATCCAGGTCTAGAAAATAACACAAGACATCAAAGAAATTAAAAACTATATCTAATAAAATTTTCTTCCAATCACATTATAACTAAGGAAAATCTATCACATTATATTTCCATTTATGGGAGAACAATTTTTTCTTCCATCATTAATGTGAATAAATGTTCCCAACAACATACAAAATAAACCATTCCACCATTTCCTTATTAGGTAAAAGAAATATTCCTAACCATTTATTAAGATAATCCTTCCCAAAAAAAATAGTAACTATGCTGAAAATTTTAATATAATGTATATTTTTGTAGACCACACTGTTTTACTTTTTTTTCATGGGTACCATGAACACCAAAATTATTAATTATAGTTAATTTCATTTCATATGTATCATACTTTTGTTTTTAAATGACATGATATCCAAAAAATAATCTATATAAACATCATTTGGGAATGAAAAATAGGGTTTTTCCTTTAATTTTTATAAACCATTTTTAAATAGAGGCCCAAGAATTTTCCGCTGGGAATTGTAGAGAACTTCTAGTGATCATTATTATGTATTCCCCTATTTATTATTATACTGGTCATGAAGACATTGAATTATCCCCATATATTTATCTACATGTTCATCATGGATCATGATTCCAAACAATAATTCATGTGGGCATGAGAATTATAACTGTCTAAATTGGGGTAACTAAAAATTTCACATGAATTTTGTCACTATAAAGAATTAATCACATTCTTGATCACCATAGGATAGAATGAAGAACCATGGTGGCACATAATCAGATTGGTAACATCTTCACACTCAACAGACATTTGATAAGATTTTAAAAATAGATTATCAATATATATAAAATATATAGAATATTTAAAGAACTATAAAAAATCATTGTAAATTATATAAATTGTATCATAATATCATGAATAGAATCTAATTTCCAAAAAATTTATTATTGAGGTAACCCATGGGTTCTTCAGTACATGAAAACTTGTTAGCAGCATTTGGAGACATCAGAAGGTAACACAAACCTAGGGATCTATATTTTATTTTATTTTCTTCCCTTCACATGTATACTATAAAAACATGTCTAAAAATCACAAGTGTCGAATACTTTTTTGAGAACTAATATTTTGTCTAAAACCACTATTTAATTTAATGACAAAATGTACATGTGCATCTATTTATTTTAATATAAAATAGATTTCTAAATTTTTTTCAGAATAAATAATTTTCCCATATAAAAGTATTCTGTTTTTTAATTTAAAAAACAATCAATATTAAAATAATATATATAAAATTATATATAATTTATCAATGAGAAATAATAATATGATTAAAATATTTTTTAATGATAAATCTAAATAAGTTTTGGAAAAAATGGCCATATCAAGTACACAAGAAAATAATGTATCCCCACAAAAACAAATGGAATATGACCACCTAAGGGTGTATAAAAGTAATAAAAACAATATACAATAGTAAAAATATGAGAACTTGAATATCTTTTATCCACATTCACATGAAATGGATACCCCTAGAAATTATATAATTTAGGGAACCTCCAATATGGAAGAGGACTACATTAGGTCTTGTATATGTCTGGTATAAACCCATAACATATGGTCATCAGAATTTTCTCTTACAAAATCATTACTATAAAATCCAATTTCACATTTCTTAAATCATTTGTGAAGGAAAACACATTTAATTTCAAAATAATATTTTCATTAAAAAGGTCATACAGAAATCCCCTATATATAACCCTTGATAAATTAATCCTTTTCAAATCATCATTCATTCATTCAGTTAAGTCTATATTCATCCATTAAAATAATTTTTAAAATCATATTCGATCAAAAGAATTCCAAATCCATCAATGACCAATTTCATCTCAAAAAAATTTAAACACTTCATTTCCAATAATCTAAACTAAAAATTCATAATAACAGAATTTTTTCCAAGGGACTGAACATAGGGTAAAGAGAACATCCTTGATGGAAAATAGAACATTGTCACCATATACAATAGTAATTCAAAATGAGTAAATATAGAAATCATAATCATAGCTCTATAATAATCATTAGATTTTAAGGAAACACCGAAATATAATATAGGATGAGAGATGGAAAACATCTTCTTCAGTGGGTGGTTTATTGTGAATTCAAACCAAAGAGAGGAGGATTCCAAGTTTAGTATAAGAAAGTGGAGTCTATATAAGAGGTAAATTCCCCCATCGAGATTGAGTTGAGATTGAGTAAACACACAATGAATATTGGGTGATAATCTAGATGTATAATAATCTAAACCACATACAGCTTCCATTGTTGGAATCCCAACAGTCATTGGGTCTTCCCCATGGAAGTAGACCACGAGCAGTGACGATGAAATCCTCTAAATATTGGTTTATGTCTTATTTTCTATAGAACATAGTGTAAAAGACCGGACCTCTCCCATCCATCACATTGTGAAAATTTGGTGTTTGATGTGTTTTGGGATGTCAAGGTGACATATCCACAACACTTTTCCATATTTCCAAATCTATGAACAGTTCCATCGGTTAACAGTTCTATCGGTAACCTATAGTGGTAGTTGAAAAGTGTTCTATCGGTGAGGTTCAGTGAACAGTGTTCTATTAGTGAGGTTCAGTAAATAGTGTTCTATTAGTGAGGTTTAGTGAACAGTGTTCTAATGGTGAGGTTCAGTGAACAGTGTTCTATCAGTGAGGTTTAGTGAACAGTGTTCTATCGGTGAGGTACAGTAAACTTTTTTATATCAGTGTGGTTCAATTAACATTGTTCTATCAGTGAGATTCAGTGAACAATGTTCTACCAGTTAGGTTTTCTAAATAGTTCTATCTGTGAGGTTTATCTGTAACCTCTTTCATTAACCTATAACAGTAGGTGTATAATAATGGTAGGTTTACAGTGTTTCCAGAATAGTGAGGTCTATTGTAAACCTCTATTTATAACCTCTATCGATAGGTGTATAGTAATGGTAAGTGTATAGTAAAGGTAGGTGTACAATGTTTCCAAAATGGTGAGTTCTATCAGTAACCTCTATCAGTAACCTCTATTGGAAGGTGTACAGTAATGGTAGTTGTACAGTAATAGTAGGTGTACAGTGTTTCCAGAACTGTGGGGTCTATCGGTAACCTCTATCAGTAACCACTACCAATAGGTGTACAGTAACAATAGGTGTATAGTAACAGTTGGTGTACAATGTTTCCCTCTTCCTACAGTTTCACCTCTTTGATGTTCCCATTGACGTAAAATAAATTTAAATCCTTATTTTAAGGACTCTTAAGGACGATTCAAAGGCCATAAATCCTTTATTAATTATTCTTATGCCTCAGGATGTTTTTACATGGTCAAACCGTGTGGGTTAATATGATCCGCCTTTAATGGGGAATTAAGTGTATATTAAACTATCGCCCCATTAAATCATCAAAAGGGACAAGATATCTTCCCCCTTGTTATTTATATTTTTTCTTGGCTATGAGATTATATAACCATTAAATCTTTCCCATACCAGTTTCCTAGTCAAATATTACTCCTCTTATTGGTTCTTATTTGTTTTGATGCAACCAAGTTGTATCGATCAATCGAAGATATAAGGTATGTTTTATAGTAATTCCTTTGGGGATCATCTTCTCTGGTTTCTCATTTCCATATTATAGCATGTAATCTCCAGGATTCCAATGGGATTTTTCTTGGGGCATGGTTGGTGCGTTCGTACAGTGGCATCCTCTGGTGGATGCAGTTGTCGCGAGTGGATGACCGTGACCCGTTGTGTGGATAAACAATGGGAGGAACTGTTTGAGGTAGGGGATTCATTACTTCTCTTTATTTTATGTGAAACTGTATCTTTATCATGTTTTATCACACTAGATGACATTGGAATTGACATAATAAAAATTCAAACTAGATAAATAAATTTCTATAAATCATATGTTATGGCCTATTAGTTTTTATAGATTGTGTGATATGTATGATTGTTATTGATGGAAATTGGTAAAGAGATTAAATAGAGATTAAGTGATAATTTTTAAGGCTAAAGATAAAGAGGCATGTAAATGAATCTGATTCTTGGTGTAATTTAATGTTAAAAAAATTGGTGCAGTAAGCATGTTCATTTATTTGTGACAACTTATTGTTAGTTTTCCCGAATTTAGAACCAACAAATAATAAATCAGTTAATTCAAGATTGATTAAAGGAATTTTGGTTGTTAAAAGATAATTTCTTCCAGGGTTATGAGTTACCCTGTTGTTTGTTTAAGGGGAATGAGCCCAATTCTGAAGATATTTTTTTACTGTTGCTTATGTCTTGATCTGATCATGGATGGTTGTGGTAATGTGTGGAGTTATGGAGACCTTTTTGGTTGGGGTAGCAGTGGACGAATAGAGTGGTGAGATGCATTGGTTTATGCATGTGGGTGTCGAGGAGGACACTAGGGATAATCGAATAGGATGGATGTGATATTTGGATTGTTTCTGTTTTTTATTGGTTTTTTATCTGCTTTACTTTTTCCCCACTACTCAATAAAGCAGGTCTTACACACACTTCTTCCGAAAGGGCAATGACATGTGGGGTATGCCACATGATTTCCATGTTTAGCTTCTCAAGTAAGGATGAATATATTCTATTTCTATATGTTGCAAAGACTCTACGGGTAGTACATCTAATCACAGTATTGAACGCCCTTGTGTTTAGTAGCATAGAATATTTTTCTAGAATGCCAGAGTGTGTGGGAGAGTAATTCTATAACGAATAATTGAATAAATGGTGTTATGCCATGGGGATGGAGTTTCTGGAACATAATGAAGTGGTTTTAATTTTGAAGGAACAATTGACTTTGGGTCTGATGATAATGAAACATAATGTGGAACTTTATATGGTTAATTAATGTTTTAAAAATTAATTAACGTAATGTGAAACTGAAAAAAGGGAATGAAGTAATCTAATAAAGCTCTTTAAATGGTTGTGTGCATATAGGATACCAAGTTTTAGAAGTAGCATCCCGGAGTTTGAGAGACGTTAGCTGTAGTGTGTCTAAGACTAGGTTATGCCCACAGTGTGGTTGTGAGTTTTAGTATATTCTATAATTCTTCAGTTTTCATACGCTACTCCACCCTATCAGTAAGGGAAAATGACTCCCTAGGGATTCTGAGCCCTAGGGTGTGTATTACCCAACATTCAGGTGGGAGGATAGATGGTTTACTTCCCCATTGGCTCCACTCTCCTCTCTTGGAAGTTACTGGGGGTGGCAGGCACATTGGTTAGTTTTCCCCATATATGTGTGTAGAGGGCTGTAATGGATTGTGTATATTCACACACATATATTCTGGATATATTTTTCAATGGACTACTATAGGTGTAACATGTATAGGTTTTGATGGCTTGATGGTCTTTACTCGGTGTATGGGCTGTAATGGATTGAATTATAATACCCAATGTATGATACATGTTATGCGAGCTATGGTGGATCCTGAAAAATACCTTTGTTACTTTGGTGTGTGGACATGGTGTATTTGTTGCACGAGGTGCATATTGCGTTTCTTCACCCAGGTGTCTATGGGCAATCCTTTTTTGAGAGAGATGTTCAGGGCGTGCGGCATTGGGGAAATGCAGATAACTAGTGGGGAAGTAGTAGCGGGGTAACCATGATATTTGTTATTATATTATACACTCTTGTATGTGTTACTTAGTGAGTGTAGCCATGGTGAGGTTGGGAGCATAGTGTATATTTTTAGGTGACGAGTTAGTTCCACTTACTGTTCACTATGGTTTAACATTCTTTCTTTACATTTGTATGAGAGGCTTCGGGGAGGATCCTACAGAGTATACTGTTAAACTCACCCTATTAATATATAAACAGTTTTTCAAGTCACTTGTAGAAGGTTGGAGATCAAGGTGGTTTCTACGAGCTTGGGGTTGTAGGAGATACTCGGGCTTGTGGTCGCTACTATTTTTACTTTATTTTGGGTACATGCAGTGTTTCACTTCCATTTGTAGCACTTTTTCATGAAATTTCATACATGCACTTGGGTTTCTTTTATATTTCAATTCATAATGGGGGTTGGTTGGTGTATATCTTATCACTCTCATCTGCATGTGTTCTCTTTGTCGGTAATGCCTCCAATTTGTGTGTTTATTATACCATCGGTGCTAGTGGCCAACCTAAGGCCTACTAGAGGTGGGACTCAGAGGTCATTATCTCCCTTCTCACATTGTTGACCCAGGAGGGGTACACATTGTGTAGAGGGGGTCGTGATAGAGGGGTGTCAGAGGTCTGGTTAAGGGATAGAATGGAGTTTAGAGTTAGGCACTGGTGAGGCTGCATTGGTTGGTAGGGAAACTATGTCATTCATGATTAGGAAGTGAGGTAAATACTTGAGACTAGTTGAGGCATAGGCGTTTAGGGCCCCCTATGATCTGATGTACGTATCATTATGTTTACAATGGCTACTAAACAAGGTGATACTAGTTTCAAGTTAGAGACCTTGGAAATGATCATGAATCATTTATCTTTATGCCTGTGGTTGAATGGGTAGACCTTGGGATATGTTAAACTAAATGAATAAAAGAAAGAAATTAATTAATTAATGTTGATTCTTCCACATTCTAGGTTTAGGAACTCTAATAGTTGTTATTTTATAGGTATGGCTCCAGGTCTATGTCCTTGTCATCTTTGCATAGAAAATGACAAGTTGGTTGTTCCAGCAAATCGTTGCAGGTTAGAGGATGACGATGATGAAACATGGAGGAAGAAACTCTATGAGTTTCATCTCCAATGGTTGTAGAAGTACAAGGGTTCTGTTTTAGATGTAGTCATGGAGGACTGGTTATAGTAGGTCAAGATCAGCTTCAGTTTGATTCATTCATGGAAGTAGTACAGGGTGTCATTGGTTTTGACAATGCTGTATGGAGCAACGAGGAAGTGATGGTTCTTGTTCCTCATCGATCTCATGGGAGGAGTTCCGAGACAGGTTTATAGTCAAGTTTCTTTCATTGACAGCGAAGGTATCCAGTCTCCAAGAGCTTTTTACCCTTCGATAGGGGAGATCCATTGTTCGATATTTTGGAATCAGTTTCAAGAACCTTTTATGATATTCTTCAAACCTGTTGCTAGATGAGGTGGTCAGAGCGAGGCATTTCAATGAGGCTTTGCGTCTAGAGATCCAATTCTTGGTCACACCATTTATGTTGAAAACATATCTTGAGGTGCTGGAAAGGGATTAGTTTATCGAGAGGACTTCATCCAGGACAGTATCATCATGAGAGGGGAATCGGGTTGATTCCTCATGAAGCAGAGCTATGGTCCGAGGTTCTCTGTTTTCAGGGCAGAAGAGTTTTCATTTAGCCGGGGGAAGGTCCCAGACCTTCACATCTCGTTTCTCTAGATCCATTAACTCTATGGACTATTCCAAAGGATCATGCTCTTTTTTTCTTGTGGTGGACATGGTCATCAGCAGCGAGAGTGCCTGGCCATTCAGAGCGACCATCGTGCACCGGGCACTATGCTCAATGTTCCTCCGTTGAGGTAGTTCCAGTCGAGGAAGCAGTAGCCAGTTGCACCAGCTTTATATCAGTAGAGGGTAGATGTGGAATGTATAAGAGATCCCCATGATGCTCCCCGTCCTCAGAGAGAATATCATGACCGTGTTGGTGGTCATAATCAAGGATAGAGAGGCCCTGGAGGAGCTCTTGGTATGTTTCATGCTCTAGCATTTCCCACTCTAAGGGACCCATACATCATTTGAGGTATCCTTTCATTATTTTATACCATGGTGTATTCCTTATTTGATTGAGGAGTTACACACTCCTTCATATCACCTACCCTTGTCCATGCATTGGGACTTGAGGTTGAGAGGTTTCTAGTGCCCTTGGAATTGACTACGCCAGTTGGAGGTCGAGCTGACTTGTTTGATGTATGTAGAGACTGTGAGATACTGTTGGGGCAACACCGCTCTTGGGAAGATTTCCTATTTTTACGAATACAACTATATGATGTCATCCTCAGCATGTATTGGTTGTATTCAATGCAGGATATCATGGATTGCTTCAGGAAGAAGGACATCTTCATTGGTGCGGATGGAGAGAAAGTGGTGTTTGTTAGTGAGTGAGATCTTCGGATGGGTTGTAGGTGTGTTCTATACTTATCTTCCATGATGGATTAGATGATGCAGTTTTCTTCAGAGGTTCAGTAGTTGGAATTTCCTAGGGTCGTAGAGGAGTACCCTAATGTATTTATAGAAGAGGTTGAAGCATTACCCCCTCGACGAGAGATCGATTTTAGGAACGAGCTACAGACAGGAGTGTCTCCTATCCCTATGTCCCCATATAGGATGGACCCTTCTGAGTTACAAGAGCTATGCATACATCTTGATGGTATGTTATGATGAGGTTTTGTTCCACCATGTGTGTGACCATGGGGTGCACCAGATTTGTTCGTGAAGAAGGACGGCAACAGTTTGTGGTTGTGTGTTGATTATCAACACTTAAACGAAGTGACAATAAATAATTGATTTCCTCTTCTGTGAATTGATTTTTTATTTGATCAACTGAAGGGTGCAAGTTTGTTCTCAAATATCAACATGCATTCAGAATATAATCAGTTGCTTATGAAGGATGAGGATATCACGAAGACTGCTTTTCGTTGTAGTCATGGGAATTATGAGTTTGTTGTAGTGTTGTTTGGCATGATGAATTCTCTAGATGTATTCATGGGATTGATGAAAGTTGTGTTCCATGAGTTCATGGAAAAGTTTGTGGTAGTTTTCATCGACGAAATCCGTGTGTGCTCCACATCTTAAGAGGAGAACGCAGAGCATCTACATGCCTTTTTGGACATTTTTTCGCCAATATAAGCTTTTTGGGAAGTTGTAAAAGTGTGAGTTTTGTGATTGAGAAGTCTGTTTCTTGAAGAATGTTATGTCCCAACAGGGAGTAGTTGTGGATCCATAGAATATATAACCAGTTGTGTCCTGGGCAGCCCCCAAGACAGTGTCAGAGGTGCAATGTTTCCTTTTTCTCACAGGCTACTATAGGAGGTTTATAGTCGATTTCTCACAAGTTGGGACTCAATTAACATCTTTTACTAGGAAGGATCAGACATTCATATCGACTGATCAGTGTCAGGTAGGTTTCAAGTATCTAAAAAACAAGTTAGTAAGTGCTCTAATCCTTTTTTTCAGCTGAGGGAGTTCATTTTGATTTTTTCTATGATGCATCACATCTGGGGTTAGGTTGTGTTATCATGTAGGAGAGGTCAGTTGTTTCTTATTGGTCTCAGTAGTTTCCTCCCCATGAACGCAACTATGCCACCCATTATCTTCAGTTTGTAGCCGTGGTGTTTGCTCGGAAGTTTTGGATACATTACCTCATTGTTGAGCACTTTGTGGTTTTCACTGATCATAAGAGTTTGAGGTATGTTTTCTACTAGTGTGACATGAACTTATGACAGCATCAGTGGATGATGTTCTTATAGGAATATGACTTCGAAATATCATATAAACCTGGAAAATCGAATGTTGTAGCTGATGCGCTGAGCCGAACGTCACGTAGTGATGCTGTGCTTGAATCTGGTGATTCCTGGAGAGTAATGGAAGAACTATTATCATTTCATATAGATATGGAAGTTTTTTGGGGTAGATGTTTTCTTTTTTAGATGATGGTACAATCATCCCAGATGAATAAGGTAGAAGATTCCCTGTTTGGGGATCATGAGGTGGAGGTCTTGAGAGACTGAGTTGTTTGTGGAAAATCCCCAGATTGTTGGACTAAATAAGAAAAAACCTATTATTGTATCATGAATGGATATTTATTCCCTTAATGATGAGAATGACGGTTCTCAGAGAGTTCCATATTTCTCCTTTAGTAGTACATCCAGGAGTGATAAAGATGTACCAATCCTTGAGGGGCCAGTTTCGGTGTCCAGGGCTAATGCATGTGGTTGCAGAGTTTGTGTCTCGATGTTTAGTCAGCCAGAAGGTGAAGGCCGAACACCGTTTTCCTGGTGGTCTCCTCCAGCCATTAGATATTCCCCAGTAGAAGTGGGAGTAAATATCAATGGGATTAGTTATTGGTTTACCTCTTGCTCTATGAGGAAATGAAGCTATTTTGGTGGTAGTGGATCATTTTGCAAAATCGTCCCACTTCATAAAGGTCAAGGAGTCGAGCTCAGTGAATGTTTTGTCGAGGAAGTATCTAGAGGAGGTGGTGAGACTTCATGTAGTCCCTAGGAAGATCATTTCTAATCGAGATCCTCATTTTTCCTCCAAGGTGTGGAGAGGCCTATAACAAGATTTTGGTTCTTAGCTATGCCTTAGCACTGATTTTCATCCTCAAATGGATGGTCAGACAGAGAGAACCATATAGGCTCTTGAAGACATGATACACTCTTGTGTTATGGATTTTAGTGTCTCATGGATAAGGCACATACCCTAGGTGGAGTTCACTTACAACAATAGTTTTCACTCCACCATCGGTATGGTACCTTTTAAAGACTTGTATGGTCAACCATTCCATTCTCTGTTGTGCTGGACTGGGGTAGGAGAGTTAGAAATTCTCCGACCGGAGCTAGTAGAGAATACAATAGAGATGGTTCAGGTGACTCTTGTGATAAAGAAGATAGTGCAAGATCGTCAAAAATCATATGCTGATCAAAGAAGGAGACCCATAGAGTTTAATGATGGGGATCAAGTGTTTCTCAGTGTGACTCCCCATCATGGTCAGCGACGATTTGTTTGTGGAAGTAAGATTTATCCCCGGTTTGTTGGGACGTTCAAGGTGTTAGCTTGTGTTGGATCTGTGCCGTATCAAGTACCACTTCCCCCACAGTTGAGTCAGATACATGATTTTTTCCACGTTTCACAGCTCTGTCGTTAACTTCATGATGACTCTTACATCATCATTTGGGGAGAGATACAGGTTTATGATGATGAAACCTTTGAGGATCTACCTGTGGAGATCCAAGACCGCAAGTAGAAGGTGTTTTGTGGCCATTTTATCCCCTTAGTTCGTGTCTTGTGGCAACACGGAGGAATCGAGGAGAGTACCTGGGAACGTGAGTCACAGATACATGCTCAGTACCAAGAGTTGTTTGATGTTTAACTCTTATCATGTAATGATGTACCCTTTGTGGTTATACCATTCATATTTTATTTATGAATTTATTTTGTTACTTCTTGTGGCTTGCTCTCTTTTGAGAGGTATCTCGATGAGTGGTTGTATGTAACCCATTTCTTTTTTTTTATTCTCTTTAGGTGGGTTTTAAATTCTGAAGGACCAGAATGTTTTGATAGGTATCTGATGTAATGGCACAGACCTCTCCCATCCATTACATTGGAAAAATGTGGTGATTGTTGTGATCCGAGAGGTCAAGGTGACATAACCCCAAAATTTTTCCAAATTTCCAATTCTGTGAATAGATCCATCGGTGAACAGTTCTATCAGTAACCTACAGCAGTAGGTGAACAATGTTCTATCGGTGAGGTTCAGTGAACAATGTTCTATCGGTGAGGTTCAGTGAATAGTGTTCTATCGGTGAGGTTTAGTGAACAGTGTTATATTAGTGAGGTTTTGTGAACAGTTTTATAACAATGAGGTTCAGTAAACAGTGTTTTATCGGTGAGGTTTGGTGAACAGTGTTCTCTGAGTGAGGTTCAGTGAAAAGTGTTCTATCGGTGAGGTTTTGTGAAAAGTTCTATCAGTAAGTTCTATTAGTAACCTCTATCACTAACCTATAATGGTAGGCGTACAATAACGGTAGTTGTATAGTGTTTCTAGACTGGTGAGGTCTATCGGTAACCTCTATCAGTAACCTCTATCAGTAGGTGTACATTATTTTTTGGTGTACAGTAACTGTAGGTGTACAGTGTCTCTAGTACAGTGAGGTCTATCGGTATCCTCTATCAGTAACCTCTATCGGTAGGTGTACAATAATGATAGGTGTTTAGAAACGGTAGGTGTATAGTGTTTCCAGAACGGTGAGGTCTATCTTTAACCTCTATCAGTAACCTCTATCAGTATGTGTATAGTAACGGTAGGTGTATAGTAACGGTAAGTGTATAGTGTTTCCACCCTCCTATAGTTTCACTCCATTGACATTTCCTTTGACTAAAAATACATTGAAAGGATTATTTTAAGAACTCTTAAGGATGATTCCAAGGCCATAAATCCTATATTAATTATTCCTATGTCTTGGGTTGTTTTTACTCGGTCAAACCATGTGGGTTAATGTGATCCACCATTATTGGGGAATTAAGCATATCTTAAACCGGCACCCCATTAAATATTCATAAGGGACAATATATTTTCCTCCCTTGTTCTTATTCTTTGTTCTCAACTATGAGACACTATAATCATTCAATCCTTCCCATAGGAGTTACACAACCAAACCTTATTCCTTGGATTGGTTCCGCTTTGTTCTGATGAAACTAAGATGCATCGATCATTCTTCGATTTATGGTATGTCGTATAATTGTTCCTTTGGGGTCATCTTATCTTGTTTCTCCTTTCCATATTATCTCATGTAATCATTATGCTACTAATGGGGTTTTTCTTGGAGTTTTTTTGTGCGGTCGTATCATGGCATACTCGGGTGGATGCAGTTGTCACGAGAGTAGGATCGTGACCCGTTGTGTAGATAAAGAACGCGAGGAACTGTTTGAGGTAGGAGATTCGTTGCTTCTATTTATTTTATGTTCAATTTTATCTTTAGCATGTTTTATCACACTAGATGACAATGGATTTGAAATTATAAATATTTAATCTGGATAAATAAATTGTTATCGATCATATGTTATTTCCTCTTGTTTTTTCTAGATTGTGTGATATTAATGCTTGTTGTTTATGGAAATCAGTAAAGAACATAAACCATGATTAATGGATAATTGTTTTGGCCAAAGATAAAGAGGGATGTAAACTAGTGTCGTTCTTTTTGTAATTTGATGTCAATCAAATTGGTGTAGTAATCATGGTCATTTATTTGTGATAGCTTACTTTTAGGTTTCCCGAATTTAGAACCAATGAATAATAAATTGGTTAATTCAAGATGGATTAAAGAATTGTTGGCTGTTAAAAGATAATTGCTTGCAGGGTTCTGAGTTGCCCACTTTTTTGTTTAAGGACAAAGATACCAATTTTGAAGATATATGTTTTACTGCTTCTTGTGTTTTGAAGTGATCCTCGATGGTTGTGGTAATATGTGAAGGCATGGAGGCCTTATTTTTTGTGGTAGAAGATGATGGCTAGAGTGGTGAGATGCATCGGTTTATGCATGTGGGTGTTGGGGAGGACACCTGGGATGATGGAATGGTATGGATGTGATTGTTGGAAACTTGCTGGTTTTTTATTGGTTGTTTATCTTCTTTAATTTTCCCCACTACTCAAGGAAAATGGTCTTACTTCGCATTCTTTCAAAAGAGGCGAAGACACGCGGGGTATGCCACATGCTTTCCGTGTTTTTCATCTCAAGTATGGATGGGTATATTTTCTTGATATATGTGGAAAAGACTCGATGGGTAGTACATATACACACTGTGTTGAGCCTACTTGTGTTTAGTAGGATAAAATATTTTTCTAGAATGCATGGTAATGTGGTAATTTAATTTGATAATGAATAATTTAATAATTGGTGTAAACCAATGGGGATGTAGTAGCTAGAACATAATGAAGAGGTTTTAATTCTGAAGGAACAATTGACTTTGTGTGTGATTCTAATGAAACATAATGAGGAACTGTTCATGGTTAATTAATGTTTAAAGAATTAATTAACATAAAGTGGAACTAATATAAAGGGATTTAAGTAATCTAATAATACTCTTTTAATGGTTGTGTGTATATATGATACCAAGTCTTAAATGTAGCAGCCCGGAGTCTGAGAGACGTTAGCTGTAGTGGTTCTAAGACTAGGTTATTCCAATAGTGGGGTTGTGAGTTATAGTATATTCAGTACATTTTGTGTTTCTATATTCTAATCCACCCTGTCAGTAAGGGAAACTGACACCAAGGGGATTCTAAGCCCTGGGGGTGTTTTACCCAACATTCTGGAGGGAGGATGGATGGCTGACTACCCCCTTTGTCCCCGTTCTCCTCTCTTGGTAGTTACTAGTTCTAGCAGGAACATTGGTTAGTTTTCCTCATATATGTGTATAGAGGGTTGTAATGGCTTATGGTTATTCACACACATATATTCTGGATATTGTTTTCTATGGACTACAATAGGTGTAACGTGTATAGGCTTTGATGGATTGAGTATCATTACTCAGTGTATGGGTTGTGATGGATTAAAGTATAATATGCAACATATGATACACGTTATGCGATATGTGAGTGCTCCCAGAAAATACCTAGATACATTGGTGTGTGGAAATGATGGTTTTGTTGCACGGGGATCATATTGTGGTTCTTCGCCCAGGAGTCTACGGGCATGCCTTTTGGAGAGAGATGCTCAGGTCGTGCGACGTTGGGGAAAAGCGGCAAACCAGTGGGGAAGTAGTAGTGGGGTACCCTTGATATTCTTTATTATATAATATATTCCGGTATGTGTTACTTGGTGAGTATAGCCACGGTGAGGTTGGGAACTTAGTATACATGTTTAAGTGATGAGTTAGTTCCACTTTTTGTTCACTATTCTTTAGCATGCTTTCTTTACTTTTGCATGATGGGCTTCGGGGAGGATCCAACTGGGTTTACTATTATACTCACCCTATGTATATATAATCTATTTTTCATTTCACTTGGGGAAAGTTAGAGATAAAGATGGTTTCTACTAGATTGGGGTTGCAGGAGCTGTTCGGACATGTGGTTGCTGATGTTTTCACTTTATTTTGGGTACTTGTAGTTTTTCACTTATAGTTTTAGTACTTTTTCATGAAATTTCATGTATTCAATTGGGATTCATTTATATTTTAGGTTTGAGTTGGAGTTTCTTGGTGTCTATCTTATCTCACTCTTCTTCCTGTGTTCTCTTAGAGGGAAATACCTCCCATTTGTGTGTTTATTATTTCCTCGGTGCTAGTCGCCAACACAGGGCCTACTGGAGGCCGGACTTAGGGGTCATTATTTCCCATTTAACATTGCCGAACTAGGAGGGGTACACTTTTTATGGAGGGGGTCGTGACACATAGGGTGACCCATATCACTCTACTCCTTTGTCCATTCTAATTTCTCAACATTATGGCCAGACCGTTTCACATAAGATACTCATAGGCACACCATTCCCCCTACCATTGTTGTGGTATTACCCATGTATTATTGGAACATTCCAAAAACATATTTTATTGCACCAAATCATTCAAAAAACTAAAGTAGCTCCGCCAAAAAATATTGATGTGAGATTATCCATACAGGATTTCATAGCTCAGGGTGTGATAATTCAACCCATTTTATTAGAAATTTATCGCTATAAATAGTTAATATCATGAAATAAAAAAAATACTCTAGTTTAACAAAAATTCCTCACCCTTCTATTTCCAATTGTTTTAAAAACCAAACACCAATATCACTGGAACCAATGTGATTTTTCATCCATAAAAATTTTATCCTATCATTTCACTATCATTAAAAGACATTCAACAACTATGGAAACAACACGAATTTAAATTTTTACCCACTAAATAATGTTTGAAATATACAACTAGAACATTTACATTTTGGAATAATTGAACACAGAAGGGATATAAGTCAAAATATCGGCTATGAAATATAAATAGGCATCCTTCTTTATTTTCTATTTAATCATAAATGGCATGTGATAATGAGGTGTAAACATACCATTCCCCACCAAATGGTTTATCCCAATCTGATGTGAATTTATGAAGAATAGCAAATAAACATCTACCAAATTCAACAGATGATGATGTTGTTCGACATGTGATTTCATTGTTATAATATTCTATTGCATCCCTTTTCAGATAATTTAAACAATGTCAATTATCTTCAAGATAAATCTCAATCCATATATAAACCATTCTATAACCTCTTCCAAACATAATGGTTATCTACTAGTCCTCCCTTAAAATTCCTCAAATGGAACCATATTGATATATTCTTGATAAATTTTATTTTTAGAAAAATAAACTATGGAAAACATTTTCTCCAATGATCCCACAAATAATGTGTTCCTTCTTGAAGTACGCTCCAGAATATGGATGGATTTCTTAGTCTATCCATTCACTTATGGATAATAAACTATCCTCAAATTCAACAGAGAAAAAATCCCTTATAGTAAACCACTCTAAAACAAGGATGTGAAGTGAGGGTAACATTGTAAAATAGAATCTGAATCACTCCATGAATTATAATAATATCAATGATATAAATATTCATATAATATGCTTCTTTTAACGAATATTTTAGATGAATAATGTTCAATGATTTGTTGATTTAATCAATAATCACCCATACCACATCCTTACCACTAGGTGCTTGAGGTAGACAATTATACATTTCTATGAAAATATCATTCCATTTCTACCCAGGAATGTGTACTCATTGTAGAAACCTAGTAGATCTCCCATGCCCAGCAATTATTATTAGAAATTTAAGGAACCAAGGCCCAAAATCCAAAATCGTACACCTCACTCCCAGCAACCAGTAATTATATTTTTGGTTATGATACAACATAGAATACCAATAGTCCATGGAATAATTGGGTCATTTTCAATAATCTATAAATTTTTAAATCAATTCTATTGGAATATCCATCCCACACCAAAGGGGAATCACTCCATCGAGAGACCGACACTACTCGCACATGGTGTCTCCACCATTAATACATATTCTAAATAAGTGATATTTCATATACACAAACTATGAATGTAAAATATAGTCACCAATAAATAATACAATATAATAAAAAATTAAGGAATAAATTTCTATATTCTCTCCCTTCGTCAAAGTACATTTAAGAAAATAATCTCATAATGAACCACATATCCACTGATTCATCCAGTACCCTAATCAAAAACCTTCTACTCAATTATTCAACAACAAAAAAAAATTTCCTTATGGTTTATAAAATATATAATTTAATTGTATAAAGATACTAGAATTAATTTATCTAAATTTGTTTCAGATCCCTCTGAATAAAGATATACTAAGAACTATTTTATTATAGATATTTTATAAAATTATCTACAAATAGTTTGTGGTACCACATCTAAAAAGTGTGCATCGCTAATTCCAATAGAGTATTATGAGCGGGGCTATAAATTTCATGGATTTTTAATTGGAAATATGAATAATCAATTACCTCCATCACTTGTTTAGAATAAAACCTAAACTCATAAAAGAGGTGTCTCAGTAACCATAGTAGAAACTATCTATATTGTGATGAATCAATACTGGCACGAAATTCAATATCAAATTGAACATATTGAAATATCTCTCCGACTTGCCCTCCAACTGAATTGTACCCTTATTGATTATTTTTATTATACGATATTCAAGCCCTCAGATGTATCTGACATAATTTTTTGTAATCCCTAGAATGTCCCACAAATTTTCAGTTGTCAATCACATTTAAGGGCATCTAAAAAGACATCACCACATGAATCTTTTTGAGATCAACTATTATAAAATTTTATGAAATTATAATACCCATATTTTTCTCCTCTGATATCCATAAATAATATTTTCATTGTTATCCATAAAGTATATATTATTGCATGGTCTATAGGAATCTATTCAATGTAATTGTAATACAATTCATCATTCTAGAATAAATAAGTATATCATCTACCAAATACTATAAATGAATATATAAATTGATTAACGATTCAATTCATTTAATTTTCAATATAAATGATGAATTACTATGTGAAATTATGTTAATAGATAAACATAATTTTCATAAATAGTAATGAATGCCATATTTAAAAATTATTTCTCTCAAACCCTTAGATGTTTTTATATAAAACAAATATAATTTTATTAATATCATTGAGGTCCCCAGAGTGAATAAAAAATGTGATCAATCCATCTATGGGGATAACTATACATAATGGATACGTAGTTGTATTCATACTATTCATCACAATATCAAAGAACCCCATCTTTTTTCATTGCAGTGATCATTGGGGATTAACCTTTTTAATTATTATGATGACATTATACCATAACAATAAGATCCTACCGAAAAGAAATTAAATAATTTAATTTAGTGTGTTTTATGTGATATTAAGGTAATTTGATATTCCACGTCCCGATAATCTTGTATATTGAAAACTCAAATTCCCTCAATAGGTGAAGCATACAGAATTCATATGAAAAAACAAGAATACTCTGCATCCAAAGTTTTAAGGGGAAAATTGATTCAGATATATACAATACCAAGAAAATTCTATGTCAACAAAAATTTGATCTTATGAACACTAGGTGAAACAACAACATCCCACTAATCTATGATACAAGTAACCCTCAAAGATAGTAGTGACTTAATTGGAAAAAACACAACAAAAAGATGATAGTAAAAAAACAATGACCTATAAGTAATCAAAAACAATATTCTAGTGATAAGATGAATGATATCCTCACCATGATATAGAATGTTCTATATGGTTCCAATATTAGTGATCATCACATGATAATAGAGAAATTTGGAACCCTGCTACCAGGAATCCCAATGGGGTGAATAGATTTATCAAGAAATGAAAAAAAACCAATCATAAGAACCAAACATCATTTTTTTTACAATATAAATTAATGTGTTTCACCAGTACTAAATAAGGCCATAACTATAGATGATTCAATAATAATCACACCTCACATGATAGAAATTCCTAACCTAACTCTAATGTTTCATACTCTATCTCATAAATAAATATAATATCATCCTTCCCATTTGGCACAACATAAGCAACACACATGGAATAAGGTTGATATCATCCACCCTTTTACATTATATCTGAATTGAGTCCCCTTAGTTAATAAGGATTATTATTTTATACTATGGGATACACTTTCAAAAAAACATTGAATATGATTAAAATTTCCCCCCATGTTAAATAATCTTAGATGTTCCTTACAATTAGGGTTTTTAGAAATATCCATCATAGGTTACAAAACTTCTCACTCTTCCCTAATGAATGTTGTGAAAAACTGCTACAACCTTTGTGGTGGTCATCCAACATTATCTCAGACTATAGGGAGAACTATAGCTACCTTTAATTATCAATGATTCTCTAAAAAGTGAAATTTTTAAAACTATATCTACCTAACCAGTAGCTACATTAGATACTACCTATATTAAGGTATGTATGTAGATAAAAATAAACACATATCAAATGTCAATCCTAATACCCATCTCAATAATACATGTATTGAAGTTGTTGATGGAAACATGATATAGAGACAAACACACAAAATCAGAAAACTGTGTATCATAATCCATGTTATATTGATCACTATGTACAATTTAATAAAACTATTCTTCCATCACTATAAATATTTTATTTGGATCAAATAGTGACAATATTTCTTGATGGTTTCCTTAGTGAGATCTTCATAAAACCTGGATTTTATATAAGATCCCACAACATCCTTCCCTACCCTATGCAATATATGTATTAAAACCAACCAATAATTATTTTATATTTTCTATGGAGTGTAAAATCCTCTAAACACTATCCATAAATTCATTTGATTCATGGGGTCCCATTACCTATTGATTTATCATTGGATCCAACTTAGTGATTTCTGAATCATTTTAAAAACATCATTCCAGGGAAACTTTGGGTACAAAACCCATGTTGTGGATACATTAGACTATTGTTCCCACCCATAATGAATCAACCGTATAAATATTTTATGGGGATCTAAATATTCAACTATATCATTTAGATATGTTATTCTTGAATAATCAATAATTTATAAGTCAGAATGGATTAAAAATATTTATTAAAGAATAAAATTACATTGTCTAATAAAAAATTTTGTGTTCTAATTATAAGTAAGTAGAAACTAAAAACTAGGATACTAGAAAATCACAGACATCATAGTGTGAATCAAGTCATTTAATGAAAGTGAGCTGGAAATTAGATGTCCCATTGTAAATTTTCATATATAGTAGTCTATTAACTATAATTTCAATATATCATAGAAAAAAGAGGGTAATTAAAAAATAAAATTCATAGGGTATAATGGTAACATGACCGTTTTATACTAGTGATCCATATAATGACACATGAGAACTAATAATGTCACACATATTTTCTCGTTATAAGGTGAAAATAGTTTTCCTAATTACCACGACATGGTGAATATCATTGGGGTATTATACAGAGAAGATGAGAACAAATTCTCCATCAATAGACATGATATGTGAATAAAACATTGTATCATAACAAATATAAATAAATATTAAGAACAACCAAACATTAAATGTAAATCCAACAAACCTGGTCACAATTTCCCTATATGAAAAATGAATGATAATAAAAAGGATCGTGAAGAAACACTTGTGTCTATCTCTTCATGGATAGATTCCCCCTACAAAACAACCTAGAAGATTTCAAAATGAACAAGGATATCCATCCATTATATTATTCTCTTCCGTTTACATGTATCCTAAAAAACCAAGTATAATATTCCAAAAGAATATATTTGGGTGTTATAAATAAATTATAATTGGATAAAACGTGTGAATCTAAAAAATATCTACAATTGAAAATAAATTAGGTCATCAATAAAATAAGTTATTAGATAATTTCTGGGGTAATATTTTACCCATACATAGTAGACAATTTATTTATCATTTAAAAACCATTATATTAAAATTACAAAAGAAATATGACATAAAATTTATCTATTAAGCTGATAACAATGAGTCTCAATGGTTTCATGAATTAATTTACTTATAATGTGGGTTATTTGTTCATATCAAATAAATATTTAAATATTGTATCCCCATATCAAAAGTGGGGGAAATTTACAACACAATATTTTACACCACTATTACTAATAATACATAACATATTGTATATGTGAACACATTTTTCAATGAACCATATTCCCTCATAAAGGACAATATCTAGAAACCATGAAATCTATAGAACCACCACAAGTGAAAGGTAACTCCAATTGGCCTCCCATATGTCTATTTTCCCAATATACCTAAAGGTAATCCAAATTTTTACTTACATCAATATTACATTCATGAAAAAATCACTGCATTTCAAAAAATATTATTCAATTCAAACCCATATTTATTCACAAACATACATTCATAATACATTTTATACAAAAATTAATACATTATTATTGGATAAAAACCCACTCATGTACCAATCATCGTTTAGAGGTCCATAAAATATTTATTAATCATTTGAAAACATAAATCATAGATGATACTATCAAAAAATTAATGGGAATCAGTGGAAAATGTTATCCCACATGTATTTTAAACGATGGTTTTTAAAAATTTAAATTCATTGAAATCGAAAGAAAATAAGTAATAACCATGGGAATACTAAATGATAGACACCTGTTAAATAATATTAAATATAAATATATTTATATTTACACTAATAATTAGAAATTACTATATTTACTCCTCCTAAACCTGGATCTATCTGAGTTATTATAGTGTAGCACTGAAACACAAAACATGAATTTTATATGAGATAAATTAACCAAATCATTCATAGATTTATTGATTTTTAATTTAATACAATATAATTATGAGTATAATAAAATATTGTAAAACTAAATGAAAAAACCCCTCAACATGATGACACTAGGCTGGATTAACATCGCACAAATTATCATGTGATAAAATATAATCTAAAAAAGTTGAAAATACCATCATCATTCTCTGGTGGTGACACCAGTTTTAGTGTCATATCCCATGAACTAGGATCATGGATGGTGAATTTGATTTTTCCCTACATCCCATGTCGATGTGGTTTAGCCGTGGTATCCACCTTCCCAATGACATGGATTTTTAGGTGCAGTACACATTGAGACCACAATCACTCCCAAACTAAGGCTATTATTATCACTAAAAATACATGTGATCCCCACTAATGCACTATTAGTTCTTCAATATAACCATATGAACCATTATCCTTATAAGTTAATGGCCTGCGCATATTCGTGGTTCAATACTATTGGTCAAATTAATGATCCATAATCTCGAGAAAAGACACCCTCTTATGTGTAAGGACCAATAACATCCTTATGTGTCCGTAACCACTATGAACCTTCATTAAATTAATTTATCCCTCAATTTATTAAATTACTAAAAAAATTATACATTATACATAACTCGGGGATATATAGGTGAAGTATTATTGATAGACTAGTTTGGTAATTCATCAACATAAACATGTGATATATATTTTTTATTTTAATATATATAATGTTCTCATAGATCCCTTTATACATTTAAAAATTAAAATTATATCATAAAGACATATATATAGAATTTGGGGATCTATAAAGCCTAAAAAGTTTGTAATCAAATTAGAGAATTAATATAAGTAATAAACATGTGGAAATAGGATTATCATGATAACATAAAATGAGAGAATAATATATAATAATCCTAAAAAATTGATTATGATGATGGGATCATTATAACATGGAATAATTGAAATTTTATAAAAAATATCACAGGATTATAAGTATAATTTGTGCCATTCTAAAAAAAACTTTTGGTAGTGTTCTATGAAAACTGCTTTTGTAGCCCACATGGTTACTCAGAATATGAACATATTATCTATTGAATTTGGGGGATATATAATTCTAATCCAACCAATAATATTAATAAAACATAAATTCATATTTTCACTATATATATTAATCACACATATGAAATAATCGTATGAAAATAAAATGAATAAGGAATTTGTTTTCATAGTATTTCTATATAAAAAAACAAAAAGAAATATTATAATGATTTTTAATAGATAAAGGATTAATGAATTAATTGATGTTAATGAATGAGTAATAAAAAATGGCAATTAAAATAATTTCTATGTGTAATTATAACATAAAATGAATGGAAAATAATATATTTAAATGAACTTCTTAAGAGGATTCTTAGGATCCCTCTCTCTCTCCTCCCCACACACAAAAACACAGGAGACATTATAGGGGCGAATATAAGTCTTAATAGATATAAAAAACAGTCCTTAATTATGATAAGAGTAAAATAATTTATATAAAATATAATGAAATAAAAATAATATTCTATAAATTAATTTAATTTTTAAAATATATTTTAAAATATATTAAATAAATTAGTAAATGTAATTACTCATGAAAAAAGTAATATATTTTTAATTAGGTCTTCATAATGAATGAAATTACAAATGGAACCCTAAAATATTTTGTTTCTCTAACAAGAAATGATTTTATAAAAAAAATTAATATGTGATGGGAACATATATAAAAAATAAAAAATAAAAAAATGTGAAAAATATAGTGGAAATTTGAGTTTTAGAGACAATGGTATAACATTAAATAAAAGAGGTTGGATCTGATTTTACCATTCTCTAGGACCTTGAATATCTTGGTAATGGACTAGAAAATAAAAAATAATAAAATAATATAATATAAATACATTATAAATAAAAAAATTTACAGTATTTTTTATTATATTTTGATCACATTTTAACTAATTATATTTTGACATTTGGTTTATTCCTAATCATTGTAGGGCCTTTATTCATTGTTCCAAATCTACATCCCTTTCTGGATTATTTTCAATGTTCATTTGAAATAAAACTATTAAAATTTAATATAATGAAATTTATATTCATTCAATTACTGAAGATTAAAATTTTTCCCAATATCATATATAGGGATAAATCATTCAGTATAAATTTTTTCATTATAGATTTTTTTCATTTAGTTAGTTCTATTATCCTTCATGAACTAGATTAATTTTATTTATCACAATGATTATTCCATGATTTTAAAACATAAAATATGTAATAAAATATATTATCTCAATATATTAAAATTCATATAGGAAGAATCCATGAAGGTGGTGGTGAAAAAGTCACTTTTCTTCCACAATTATGGAGAACCAACCAAAATAATTGTGACATATTAAATTTAGAAAAGATAATATATGTTTAGATTAGGGTTACACAATTTTTATAATTTCAATTATTTATATTTATAACAATTATTTTATTAATAATTAATGTATTAAATAAATTTTGGGAGGAATATGAAAAAAATAACTAATGATGTATTTTATTATATTATTAACACTTCTTCGTGATGTTTACTCCTACGAAATAAATTATCAATCCCTAAAATGGTCAATTTGAATGAAAAATTCGTTGGATTTGGAAAGGGTATTTGGGGAGAAATTTGGGATTATAATTTTTATGTTATGTAACCTAGTGTTTTAGATTATAGGGGTTGTAATGGGTGGTATTCACAATGGTAGGAGATAAATATTATTCAATAAAATATTCATGTGTTTATTATTTTTTCTCATGATTATATATTGTTATCATTAATCTGTATAAATCTAATAATTTTTACTTACATAATTTAAATAAAATTTTCAGACATCACCAATTTCGAAATTAATCATGTATTTATCTCAGAATGTTATGTGTTGTATTTTTATAAATATTATAGTTCCTAAAAATTCGCCCTTTTTAGAAAATCAATAAAATCAACCGTATGATAAATTTTATATGTTGTTTCCAAAAATTAATTCCACATTAGAAATATATTTCTCATGATATTCTAAATTTAATATTTAAATAAAATCCATATTTATAGAAAAATTATAATAGAATAATAAATTATATTATTTAAAAATCTAATTATAGTTTCAAAAAATTATATGATATTATTTATAAAACTACATATTACCTCAAGAGTTTTATAATTATTTTTAAATAAAAATTAAAACTATTTAATTTATTAAGAAAAAAGTTTCAATTATAAATCATATTCATTTTCTATAAACAATAATATTACTTCATTAGGAAAAATATTTATTTCAACAAATTGAAAAAAAATTATTTCAAATTATTTTCATATTTAATAATTTTTTTATTTCAAAAATAATGTTTCTTATTTCATGGTTAATTTAAAAATATTTATGACTATCATATGACCATTCCTATGATCATATTATTATTTTCATGGTGAAATAATGGTTATATCATAGTTTTCTCAATTTCCGTGAGACAGTATATATACAACATAATTCGAAGTCATCACCATTATTTAAATCCCTTAAAAAGTAGTTATACATCCCTTGGTAATAACAATGGTAATCTTATAGATTTTATTTCTTTTAATTGTGTTAATTAAAGAGGTGATCTTAGTGTGATTATTCAGTGATATGGTGTTTTCCTTAGTGTTGTCACTATTTATTTTTTTATCTTCATATAATATCTATTTATATTTTAGAAAGGAAAATTCCATTGTGTGTAATGTTCACATTATTTATAATAGTATTTATATGTGCATCAATTATAAATCATATTACAGAATTCATAGCGAAGCATGTGTTCTTAAAAAAATGAAGAATTTTTTTTTCGTTACATTCTTCCACACATTAAAATTGTTACCCATAATATTTAATATCATACATTATGCTTAAATAAAATGAATATATTTTTTATTCACTACTTCTTTATATTCCCATGACGTGTCTACATATTTTGTCACATCCAATGTACTTTTACATTGTGATTTGGGATATTGTGTTGAATAATGTCTCTATAGTCCAATATCTTCACCATTCTCTCTACATAATAACACATCTCTCCTATAATAATTTGGCCCATATAATGTATTTCTTAGTGGTTTTTTTATTCTTATTGATTTTATCCAAAATATCAGTTCAAAATATATTCTCTTATATAACAGTAGAAAAACATGTGGTCTTCATTCATTTAATTTCCTTGATATCTTATGATGAAGACCTCTAAATGCTTGTTTATGGCTATTATTGTATGATAAATTTACCCAAGGAATTTTTTGATACTGAACATCTATAAATTCAATGATTATTCTCTAATCATTTCCACAGGATTCTAATTTTTTCACTCTGGTTGGCCTTCATTCTCAGGGATATGTACTATTCTAATATTATAATCCATGTTTAGAGAATGTTATATATGATTTTAGATATATTTATGAAACTCAAATCTCAATAAGATACAACCTATATTGTTGTATCTTGTAGCCTCATCTTTTATATATTGTATTACCATTTATTTTTATTAATTTATATGAAATAGAATATGGTTTTGAAATGTTCACTATTTGTTTGATTGTCAACCACAACCAATATTACATTATTCATGTTCATTTTCATTGGTTATTAGTGAAAAAAATCCACACTTATGTTCTCACATTTCCATGAAGATATGGGTAATGGTTGCATCATCCCCTTAATATTTTGTCTTTCTTTATTTACATTCTAAATACTTAGGTACATGATGTGTATTCTGAAATCTTTTTCATTGTATATATTCACTAATAGTTCTTTCAAAAATTCATACACATGTTTTCTCAACCATTTATGGATAGAGAATATTGAGCTCTAAAATTTTCTAATAGCTAATTCATTAACTAGGGAGGGATAATATTCATTACCATGAATGAATTCTCATTAATCATTTTCTTAAATTATTAACTTCAATTATTTCCCATACCATATTATATAGTTTTTTAATCTACACTTCATCCTATGTAGCACTATTAATCAAATCCATGGTTGATGGTTGATAATTCATTAGTTAGAGGTAGGATGTGGTTCCATCCATTACAATTCCAATAACTATCCTTTTTAGGTCAGTGCAAATTATAACCCTCTAAATTCTCATCATGTATAATGATTCATGATCATTTCTACTTATGTACAGTAACAAATTTTTTTCTATCTTATAATGATATTGGATCCAGTATCCATCATCCTTAATTATCTTTAACATACATTTTTGTGCATATTTAGAAACTTCTATGTGAATATATTTCTAAGACTCTATTTATTTGAACTATATAACACATCTCTATATATATTTAATGGAACAAAATAATAAATTTATTTATTACTGCCACCAAATTTAATTCTTGAACCAAATTGTTCTTCCCGATGATCTTCAATGGACAAGAGTTATAGTTTACCGCATTATCATTTGTAATGGGAACAAAACCTAGTCACTTATTTATAGTATCGATGTATATCAAATATCCATCCCCACTTATGTGTATAATATGAGTTCATGTTATGTGATTATCCTATTTTACAACTCTACAATGCACTCTTCACATTCATCAGACTAGAAAATCGTTATATATTTCTATGTAATCTTTGTCAGAGGCTTTATAATAATGAGAAAATTTAAAAAACACCAATAGTATTAACATAACTCCTAGAAAATGTTGTATATACTACACAATTTCAGACTAGGATATTCTTCATAACCATATTTCTTCAATGTTTCTATAGTTACAAAGGTACTAATTATAAAATGATTCATGTTTGATTGATTCCACCCATAAAAACACTTATTAACTATACAATTTTTGCATATTTTCCTTTTTGAATGTCATCTGTACAAAAATAAAATGCACCCCATATTACTCCATACTTTAATAGTATGTTATATTATCATCTATAATGACTACCATATTTTTTATGTTTTCTATAAATACATTATTAATAATATTTTTTTATATTTATAGATAATTTTTGAGTCTGATAGGAATTACAATGAAGTTATAGGGTCCTTAAATTGAATGAAATGTTCTCTTAGAAAAAAACATTTTTACAACTGAGAGGTGATATCGTTGAATAAAATAAACATTAATTAATTACTATGTCCCATGTGGATGATTGAACCTAATGTGAATCCATGGATGAAGATACATGTTCAATATCACAATTTGAGATAGTTTCTGATAATTATTGTAGAGGCACCAAGAGACTTCAATATTATTGGCAATGGGGACTGACACCTCCAATAATGATTCCCGAGGTCATATATTTCCATTTTTAAAATCATCATGATGTTAATTCCTTATTTAATCTACATAAATGTGGGAATTTATAGGTTGTATTGGATTCCAATATATCTCCAACAAAAAATTTAATTTAGAACACAACTTATCCAGTATGTTGATAAAAAACTTATTGGAGAATACATAAACGTTTTAACATATAGTTATATTTTATTTAATATATTTATTCTTCATTGTCTCAATAATTTGAACCAAATATATGTATTATAAAGTAATAATTTTATTTGATTAAATTGGTTTTCCAAATTATATTTTTCCTCTTCCAAAAATATGTGTAGAAACAATGTATTATTTTTGTACTCGAATGTGATCTCAATCTAACAATAATTGATTTGGGCTCTGTATATGTATAACTTGTGACATTCTAGTGTAAAATATTATTATTCCAAAGGATGTATGACATGGATATATGAGATATTCAGTCCACATATATTGAATATTTGGGAGATATATTATTCTAATGAAATAATATCATTAATTTCAATTCCATATAATAACTCATATTCAGTGTTATGTGTTATATTTTAAAAATTATAATTAAAATAAATTATAAGGAATATTTCTTATGAACAAGAATCAAATAATATATTTATTATTTTTGAAATAAGTTCTAGTGTATCTATCACAACTTCTGTCATCAGTGTCATCCTTAGGAGTACATATAACTTATTCTTGTCCCTGCTCAAATGACCATATTGGTTGATATCATTAATTATATTTGTAAATCACTTGTTATAGTGTATTGGTTTTCATAGAATAGATATTCAATTTTTTCCCACAATTGAATAATTATTAGAGGGTCAATTGAGTGATTTTATTCTTCCATCAAATTAGTGGGAATCTTCATCACTCTTAAGTCTTCATAATCTTGTTTAACCTCTTTTCCACACATGTAAAATGTCTATATTCCCTTTTTGAATATTCCATGATTATTTATCACTTACTGTTGAGATGTGTTTATTTTGGTTTTTTTATTCATGGGGATTATTTTATGATCCTCCGTGTCAAGAATACATTATATTTTATTTCTCTAATCCTACAAGACCCCTGATAATCACCAATTGCAATCCAAACTTCTACGGAAAATGGTATGAAATTTCAATTGATTTTCTCATAGGGTTACCTTGAGGTCAATGAGGTTGTGATTCCCTCTAGGTGATCATGGATTAATTAATTAAAATGGAAATATTCTTAATTATCAATTATTTGGGGATAAAGTGATGTTTTTTCAAAGAGGTATGTGTCTAATGTGGTGAAGTTTCATGTTTTTTATAGGTTAATTTTCTCTAATGGGGAAGCATGTTTTACCTCTGGAGTCTGATAGATATTGGATCATGGTTTTGGAACTCAGTTATGCCTCAGAACTACTTTACAATCATAGATGGATTAGAAAGAAGAGAGGATTATGAAAATAAAAGAGGTTATATTGTGGGAATGCGTCTTGGACATTGGTGATTCTAGTGAATAAATACACAATTATTTGAGTTTTCTTGTAATAAATGATATAACTCCTCTATTTACATTGATATATTTAACGGATTTTACAGGTGACCATTCCATTCACCATAATTATGGATGGAAGTTGGGGTGGCATTAGTTCTTCAAAATGATGTGGTTATGAGTGTGAATGAGAAGATTCCCCATGTTCATGATAGATTAAAAGCATCACAAGATCAAAAAGATTCTAATACCAGTATTCAATGGAGGCCCATGATTTTTGAGGTTGTAGAAACCATATTATTAATGGTTTCCATTTGACATAGTAAGAAGTGGTTTGTAAGAGATTTTAATATTTATACCATGCTTGTTGGGCCCATTGAGGTGTTAGGGAATGTTGGCTAGGTGGGTTATCGGTTGGAGTTGAAACCATGGTTAGATATGATCCATGAATTCAACCACATCCTTCAGCTTCATTTGTATCTTAATTATGACCCCCAAACCATTTAATGTGGAGATTTTGATATTAAGGTATATAGGTTCTTCATAGCATTATATTATGCGATCCAGGATTTACAAGAAAAGGTGGTTCATGGAAAACCATTCCAATGGATTGTGTGTTGTGAAAGACTGGTGACAACGAAGTAGTGTACTTTAAAGTGAGTGAAATAGATTCATTATATTACAATGTGATTAAACCTGTTTAGGAGAGTCAGTTCCACCGAAATTGGATAATATCAATACATGGAGGACGAAATTACCTCAGTCATATATTCGGGGTCAGTTTTTTCAATGGTTGTATAGGTTATTGGATTGGGTTATATATAGGTTAGATGGATGTGGTGGTATTTCGTTATAGAGATTTTTTTTCTAAATATGTTTTTTCAATTTTTTTTAGCATGTCTGGATAGTGGTATTGTTGAGAAGTAATGAGATCCTTGAGAGGTATCTTAAAGGGTGACTGATCAGATCCCTTTATTTATTGGTTTAGTTCTAGATTATAAATTTAGAGAAACGTTTGACCTCATGTCTAGTATCACGGGTCTGTCGCCGCAACATAGTAGCGCTCCTCGCCATGGGTCTGCTACCCAAACACTGTAACGCTCCCCCTAATAGCCTACAGAGGTACTTATCATGTCGAGTACCATTGGTCTGCTACCCCAAAACAGTAGCACTCCTCCTTCATTGGTCTGTCTCCCCAACATAGTAGTGCTCCCCACTGGGCTAGTCAAGTCACTCTGAATCGAACCAGACAAGTAGTCATCTGGTATCAGCCAGCTACAAGATCCCCATACTCAGTAAGATCATCTCTGGGAGGATCTGCTCTGTGAGCTGCTGATCTATACTTCCAAGTGTCACGTAATCTCTCATGGAAGTATCTCATGGGACCACCTCCTCATAGGGGTCTCAATGCAATAGACGGTACGTCAATCAGACACTCGGTCTGTGAGTTATTAGAATTTCGGTTCTAGGGGCCCGGTTGGATTTCATGTACAATCTAACCTAGAAAAACTCCAATTGCATCCAAACGTCAAGTGTAGTATTCGAAAAGAACCATCTCTTCAATATAAATGCAACATAGTCGACGAAACGTCAATCGGACGTCCAGTCATTATGTTATAAGCGTTTCCGCTCCGAGGGCCTGGCTGGAATTACGTTCATTCCAAACCCGTCCATTTTTACAAAGTCATCCAAAACTCACTTAGGGTATCGCAAAAGGACCGCCTCTTCGCGATGGTCCCAGTGCCATAGATGGTGTGCCGATCAGACGCATGGTCATGCAAATATTCCCAATTGAGCGTACGGGCCCGACCCATTAGGCCGAGTGGGATGGCTGGTCTGTCCGACCCGGTTCAGCGGGTTCAAACCAGCATGGGGTGTCGGGCCGACCTAAGGAAATGTGACCCGTCCTGGTGGTAGGTGCAGCCCGTCCTGAAGGCAGTCGGGGACTGGCCAGAAAGGGCACCGCCCGGCCCGGCGTGGCATGGACCGGCCCGGCCTGGTGGGGTTCGGCCTGGAAGGCTGCGGCTCGGCCCGAACTGGCAGCGCCAAGAAGCACCCCCTCCCTAACCAACTGACCATCCTTCTTGGGGCAAGCGGCCCGCTTCGGCGGGTCGTGGTTCATCCAGTGCGATGCCCTCCTGGAGTCGTGGTTCTGCTTAGCCCGACCGACCACCAGCCACCTGGTTCACCCGCTGAGTGGCCCGTAGAACACGGGTCGCGGTCTTCCGTAGCACGGTTCCCCTTGCGGTGTCGCGGTCCTCCTTCAACCAGGTTGGATTTAGATGGCTAGTTCTTCATCGGCCGAGCGGCCTACGGTTGTGGGCTGCAGTTCCTCTCCATGCGGCGAGCATACAACCGCCACTTTTCCTCCAGTCATTGTCTTCCCATCTGTCACAGTCTCCATTGAAAAATAACAAGGATCAATGGAGGGCCATCGGGCCATGTTCGTTCGGCCTTCTCCCTCTGCATTTGGCAGTATCACATGGCCAATGAGAATCCACAGTTTTAATGAAGGATGAAGCACAATTTTATTCAATTAAAATTGGAAAAATCCCATACCTTGGAAAAGATTCATGGTAGTCAAGCATCGTCAATGACGGTGTGAATTCTGTCGTCGTCAGAGTGCACCCAAAGAAGAAGTGGCATCTCCTCTCTAGTCGTCGATAAATGAAAAGATAGAACATCGTCGTTATTAGTGAAATATGAATTCTTTGTCGATGAGAGTGGTTTTCTTTATTTGAGAGAAGAACAACATTCTCTATTTCTCCATAGCTCCCACGAAAATTCCAGCACAACAAGTGCGAAAATAATATGATAGAAAATCTATTATTTTATTCATACATGTTATTCAAAATTCAAAAAACCTAATTAATTAATTCAGGAGTTAGAAATCATTGAATAACATGTGTTGGAAAAAATTAATGTGGGATAGAGTGGGAAGAAGAGATCACATGATTAATTGGGCATTGTCACAATAATGGAATGGAAGTAAATTGGGGTGGCGTTTGAATAGAGTTATGGGAGATGAAAGGTGGGGGCTCATGTGGGTCCCACCTCTCAAATATCCACACAAGGGATGTTGGGTGGATGTGGGCCCCACCAATAACTTCCCATGGGAGGAATTAACTTCCACAGATATATAAAATTGTTCTAACAATTTTATTTAACTATATTCAATTTCCCCAAAAATTAACTCTCAACCCGCATAAAACAATACTATAGTAAACATCCACTTAAGCAATTATCGGTGTTGCAAGTTCATCGGTGTCCTCGTATTTCAATTCCAAGAACCAGTTCAAAAGGTAGAAAACCCCGAATGTACGTTCACTGATAGTAGTTGAAAAAACATTAGAAATTTATTTCGGGCACACAGGGCCTCAGAATCAGGCGCAGTCAGAAAACACAGACTCAAAAAATTTCTAAGAAATTAAGACAAAAAATTCCATGAAATTTCCGGGTCATTACAGTACTCCCTCCTCAGGGATTTACATCCCCGTAAAGCTACAACACACACTAGGGAAACTAATGGGGGTATTGAGCACGCATCTGAGCATCTTTCTCCCATGTGCTTCCTAGGTGGTTTATGTGCTTCTAGTGAATACACAAAAGAGGAATCAACCGTCCTCATAGGACCCACTTCCGTCAGCATAAGTGTGATTATCAAGTCTCCTCCCAACGGTAACTCCGGATATGAGGGTCAGGTCAACAGCTTAACCGGAAACTCTATGTCTTGGAAAAGATTCATGGAAGGAAGGAATGATTCATATCAATGTATGTTGTTACGGAATGATAGTAGTAGACACATATCATACTTTGAATCATTCCTAGAGCCCTGGGGTCAAACTCATTGACCGCATGAAACTATTATCTTCCCCTTACCTCCTTCTCCTTGAGCCTGGCGAGGACTACAAAGGCTGGTGGTTGTAACATGTCAAAAAGTACACCACCTCATGATACTATCCTAGCTCTGCATACACATCTGCTGTTCTACAGATTCATCTGTGCTTAACACTTCCTCTTCTTGAAGAATTTTACAAGCCCAAGTCTCTAAGACTAGTTCTAGTTCCATAATTTCCCACGGCTATCATTTTCTAGCTGTATCCATTCATCCAAAGAGCATTCAACCACAATGGTTATCTCTAGCACCCTAGAATAAGTTGGAATGCATAGAGGAAAAGTTTTGGATCAGATGTCCTTTAAACACACCTCGCTATGAGGTCCGAGCTCTAAATAACTGATTTTATCATAGCCATTGTGTACCATGAAAGATTATTATGCCTCAATAAATACTCCGGTACCAACATGTCATCCTTCCGAAGCTGTATAAGCTCTAGAAAACACTCAGCCACCTCCGCAAGCTAGTCCTCAACCGCCTGTCAGTCAGGGTCACCTTGAAACCTGAGGGGTATCTGATGCTGAAACACATATAAAGAATTTAACCTATATGTTTCATCTACCTATACTACTAGTTGTAACTACTGACCAACAGGTAGTGATATAGCTAGAACACTATCTGAAGGTACTATCTCAGGCAACAGACCATGTTCCAAAGCCTCATCACTATGCGGACCAACCTCATAGTTACTCACTAAGAAACACTAGTAGCTAAGATCACCATCAACTCTACTAGTGTCTAAACTAGGTTTAGGACTATATCAATCACCTCCAACTAGTCCACTACTGCCTAGGAATCTGTCTCGCCTCGTAACCTTGGAGGCCTCTAATACTGGAACTCATGCAATGCACTCTGTCAGCGTGCACCGTCCACTAGTACGGCTTGTGACACATGCTTCCCAACGAGTGGGGGTGCTGTTGGTACACCACTAGAAGGTGGAAACATATCAAGGGGTCCCTGCACCAAATCCTCGTTTCTCGGTGGGTCGTCATCATGTAGTCTATTGGAACTCCAACTGACTGTCTTCATGGAGGCATCCTGAATAGATGCGATACTGTAAAACCATTTAAACCTAGTGAGCTGACCTGGTTGATCTGACTGAATGAAACTTTTGAAAACACACAGGTAATCACTGTTTACATGCACAGAGTTGGAAATATGAAGTCAGGGTCCTGGTGTATGGATATGTCGGCCGCCGAATCAATACTTGAATCCCTGAACTGAAAACTACACTCGGTAACCCTAACACTATTGCTTTATAGAAATAAAATATCATAGTTCTATGTTATATGGTAGAACTGACCCCTCGGTACCAATTTTTCAGGACACGTCCCCCGGGACCCGTATTGTGACTACCCCAAGTCCGCCTTCCAAAGGACAGGGGATGGAGACTAGCACTAAAGGCGTAACTACCTAAAAACTAGGAATGCATTGCATTTATAATCATAACACATACAATACCAGAGTACAAGAGGAATAAAATAATAAATAATGCTATAAAAAGTTTGCTGAAAGTAAAAAGGGGCCGGAATTACAAGCCCAATAGAATGTTACTGCTATAATTGAATTAAAGTACAACAGAAAAGACAAATAGCTGAATGGTTAAGCAGCTCCTGGGTCATCCTATAGATTCTTACTAGAAAGTTAGTTACAGATGTCCTCCTCAGCTCGATGTGCCATCATGCCAACCTTCCACCTCCGGGTACCGTCCAGTCTTCGAACACTCAGCCTCGGTCAACATTTTCTATTGTCTGCATCCAACACAACGAGGAGAAGGCATTGCTCGTGCAGGGGTGAGTATAACGATACTCAATAGTAACCCCAAGACCCTCATGGTCTCACAAAATCCAAAAAGGATAAACCACAGAGAAAGATCTCAACAGATAACCTTTATAGAGTTATATGACCATACATATACCTAACTTATCAAGTAACCCATATCAATCATGAGGTAAACACAAAGGTCATTGACTCAGCTCAAACCAAGATTTTTATTCACGATGTCGAAACCACGGCTACTAGAGAAATCCTCCTCTATCGAGCACAGTATTCCTGTCATGAATTTGAGGTGTTACTCGCTATCCTTAGACTGCTGAGGTACTCCTCCTGTCGAGTACCACTGGTCTTTCGCCCCAACACAGTAGCTCTCCCCACCATGGGTCTGACACTCCAACACAGTAGCGCTCCCCCTAGTAGCCTACAGATGCACTCTTATTGTGGAGTATTGTAGGTCTGCCACACCAACACAGTAGCGCTCCTCAACGATGGGTCCCTCACCCCAACACAGTATCTCTCCCCACTGGGTGAGTCAGGTCACTCTGAATCGAATCAGACAATCATTAATCAGGTCTCATCCTGGTACAAGGTCTCTGTACTCCATACACTCATCTCCAAGAGGATATGCTCCATGATATACTGATCGATACTTCAATGTCTCAAATAATTTCTTGTGGAAGTATCTCATGGGACCGCCTCATCATAGGGTTCTCAACGTAACAGACGATGCTTCAATCAGACACCTAGTGTGTGAGTTATTAGCTTTTCTGTTCTAGGGGCCCGATAGGTTTTCAGGTACAATCCAACCCGACCATACACCAAATGTGTCCAAACCTCAAGTGGAGTATGCCAAATTAACCATATCATCAAAATAAATTAAATATAGTCGAAGTCACAACAATTGGACATCCGGTTCTTATATTATAAGTGCTTCCGCTCTGAGAGCCCGGTTGGAATTATGTTCGTTCCAAACCCAAATTTTTTTCCAAAGTTGTCCAAAACTCACTTAGGGTATCGTAAAAGGACCACCTCATCGCGAGGGTCCCAGTTCCATAGACGGTGCATTGATCAGATGAACGGTCTTGATGATATTTACATTTGAGCATAAGGGCCCGACCCGTTAGGCCCAGTAGGCTAGCGGTTCGGTCCGACCCAGTTCGGTGGGTCCTACATGGAATTGGGTGTCGGTCCGGCCTAAAGAAATGTGACCCGGCCCAATGGCAGGCACGGCCCGGCCCAGCAGGTTGCTACCCGTCCGGCCACGGCTCGGCCCGAAGGGACCGAGCGGTCCATGGAGGGAGGTGTGGCCCCCCGAATGCCCGAACCGGTGGCACCAAGCAGTACCGAGCTCCCTAATCGTCCGGCCGATACCGGCCGACCTTCTTGGCACAAGGGGCCAGCTTCACCGGGCCGCGGTTCATCCAGCGCGGTGCCCTCCTCGCGTCGCGGTTCTACTCAGCCCGCCCGGCCACCTTCCTTCCGGTTCGCCTACCGAGCGGCCCGCGGAACACGGTCCATGGTCTTTTGCAACACAGGTCCCCTTTTGGTGCTACAGTCCTCCTTCTGCTCGATCGAATTTATTCGGTCAGTTCTTTCACGGCCAAGAGGCCTGCGGTTGCAGACCGCAATTCCTCTACACGGGGCCGGTATGCAGTCGCCAATTTTCCTTCAATAGTCACCATACCTTCCATCAACATCGCCATTGAAAAATAACGGGGATAAACGGACAGATGTCAGGCTGTGTTCGTTCGGCATGCGGCCTCCGCGTTAGCCGGTATCACATGGCCAATGAAAATCCATGGTTTTAACGAATGAAGAAGCACAATTATATTCAATTAAAATTGGAAGAAAACCCTACCTTGGAAAAGATTTATGGTATTCAAGCAGCATGTATGATGGTGTGGATTCCAACATCGTCGCAGTGATCCCAATGAAGAAGTGTTGCCTCCTCTCTTGTCGCGTAGAAAAGAAAAGAAGGTGCATCGTCATTCTTAGTGAAATTATCGTTCTTCGTCGATGAGAGTGGTGTTCTTTCATTGAGAGAAGTACACCCTTCTCTATTTGTCTAGATCTCCCATGAAAATTACAACACAACAAGTGCCAAAATATTATAATAGAAAAGATATTATTTTATTCATACAAGTTATTCAAAATTCAAACAACTTAATTAATTAATTCAAGAGTTAGAATTCATTGATTAACATGTGTTGGAATACATTATAGTGGGGGGTAGGGGGAAGAAGAGTTCCCATAATTAATGGGGGGTTGTCACAATAAAAGATGAGGAGTATATTGGGGGGGAGAGATTGAAGATAGTTATGGGAGATGAAAGGTTGGGGCTCGCGTGGGCCCCACCTCTCAAATATCCACACATGGGATGTTGGGTGGGTGTGGGACCCACCAAAAGCATCCCATGGGAGGAATTAACATTGATAGATATATAAAATTTTTATAACAATTTTATTTCACTATTTCCAATTTCCCCAATAATTAACTCTCAACCCGCATAAAAAGATACTACGGTAAACGTCCCCTTAATCAATTACCAGTGCTGCGAGTTCATCAGTGTACTCGGATTTCAATTCCAAGCACTGGTTTAAATGATAGAAAAACCTGCACGTACATTCACTGAACGTACTTGAACAAAACATTAGAAATTTATTCCGGGCAAACCGGGCCTCAGAATCAGGCGCTGTCAGAAACCACAGACTTGTAAAATTCCAAGTAATTATGAAAAAAATTTCCTTGAAATTTCCATGTCTTTACACAAATTAGTCTTCCACATTTTTATTTTTGGTGGTTGGAGGTCTTTATGGGAGGTTCTAGGTTTTTTGGTTGAGTCTATAGGTGCATCATATCCTCTACAGGAAATACAAAACATGCATTTTCTATATAAACTGTAACGGTGGTTCACAGATCGTATGTGGACAAGGGAATAGAATTTATATCCATGTCAATTCATTCACATGTAATTCCAAAAATGTAATAAAGTTGGGCTTTATAAATTCATTTTTCATTGAATGGAATATATTTTCGAAATATCTGGGATTACACACCATGTAAAATGTGTACAATGTGAAACTGGTATGATTAAAGGTTTTAAATTTTCTTCCCAGTTGAATCCATCTCATATGGTCATATCATATTCCCATATTATTTTATATGAACCTAATGCACCATGTTAATATTTTATAACCTCATTCCACACATCAATTCTTTATATTTGGTGGATACCCATTTTTGATCAGTGGTAATCACTTCCTCTTTCTCATTTAGTATCATCTTGTACAACTGATGTGAATTTTTTATAGTGATGTTGTTTTTTCTTAGGGAGTGATTTTGATGTATTTTTATTAATGTATTTTTTAATGTTAATAATTGGTTTCTTATGTTCAGTAGTGGTTTTTAGGAACATATGTTATGCAAAGAAGGGCACAACAAGTCAACAATTCTATTCAAGGTGGGAAATCCCTCAATTATCTTTACTATGTATCATGTGGGAGGGTTTTTTTCTTAATTATCTATGGGTTATGGTTGTGTTTGAATTAATAAATTATAAGTAATTGAATAATTTAAATTGAAGGTGTAAAATAGGTTTGTTTGTCATGTTTTTAAAGCATGATATTATTTTGATAGGATTGATTGTATGGGATTGATGCCCAGCTGAAAATTACAGTCATTGGGGGATTTGTATATGCGGGATGATATGGGTTCCAAATTTTTTTCCTTCTTTGACTGTATTTATATTCCCCTAAAATATAAATTAGAGAAAAAATATATTTGGCTAATAAAATGGCTTCCCCACAATTATATATTGCAAGATAACACCCCTAAAAATGTGAAATGCGATAAATCCCATTTTTTACATCTATGAAATGATATTTGATGTGTTATGTGTGTGTTCGTGCTATGTGGTGGTGATTTTTAGTAGATGTGTGGTTGGGGAATATGGTGATGATGATTTAATGGATGTTCAAATTTAGAATTTTGGTGGTTGTTGGGTGTTGATGCTTTTGAGGTGGTGATGTGATTGTTGTATGGAAATGGTTTTGGTGTAGAGAAGTAGAGGTTTTTTGGGCATGCCTTTGTGGATGTGAGGTGGGTATTTCCTATAACATATTTTTGGGTTTGTGAAGAGGTTTTTTTTCACCATGATTTTGGTCAATGAAGTGATGGTATGTTTTGGTGGATGAGATGCTTTAGATCTATGGTTCATAATGCTAGATGCCCATATTTCGATAGAATAAATTATTATTACAATAATTACTGAAATGGATGAGGATTGAGTTGGATAATGGGAAATAAATGTATAATTAATAAATACGTTATGGTATTTTTGGTTAAATTTTATTGATTCTTAATAATGAAATGAACAGGTTGGATAATGGAATTGGTTTGTGGTGTGTTTTGGATTGTGTATTATGTGGTTTTAGGAATTTAATGGTGTCAATGAATGTGGGGATGCCATGAATTGGTAATTTCGTTGTTGTGAACCCATTGTTTAGGATTTATTATGCCTATAAAAATACATAATTATATATTACTATTGATTTCAATATACACCCCACCCACATCAAGCACAATGTGCTGACACCTATAGGGTAATAGAAGGGGCATTCTTCCCATCATCCCAGTGATGAGGATGGATGGGTGGCTACTAAACCATTCAAAATCTCTATTCCATTTGAGGTGGTAATTTCATAATATATGATGTTTAGAAGTTTGTTACATCATTAAATTGAGATTGAGATATCCCAATGTCTTTAGGAGACATATGATGTGTCCATTATCTGGGTTTTCAAGCATAGGTTTCTTTGTGTGAGATGTGACATAGCGCGAGAATATTTTGGTGAAATGTGATATTAAAATGGTATTGGGTAATATTATGATGGGGATATTTCATGTTAATATGAGGATTTAATGTTTGTGCATTTCATGTTCACAATACCTAACTACTCTAATTATGGAAGTGGTTGTGATGTGACAACCCATGTTTCTATGAGTGAGATGGGATGTGACCACTGTTATGGGGTGGAGTCGCATTTTTCTTTTTGAACGATAAAATATTTTCAAACTTCCAGGTTGGGTTACATTCTATTCTGAGGGGATGAGAGGTCCTAGATGTATGATGTTAGGGTGTGATAGGGGAAAATTAGGGGGAAATTATAAAGGGTATACTTTTTCTATATCATTATTATTAGGATACTATCTTAGGATTGTGTTATATGGAGAGTGTTACATGGTTAGGTTTGGTAACGGTAGATTATATGTCTAGGTTTATATTATTCGACTATGTTATCATTGGTTCATTGGTATGCTTCCTTCACAAAATGATGAGATTCTCTAGTTATCATACTGAGAATACTTGATATCTAACCCTACATATATAAGATATTTTATGGTATCTATGAAGATTATATAGACCATTATTAACAAAAATAGATTTTAATTTTGAACAGTTTTTTGTTATTACATTTTCTTTTATTTTATTATTTACTTTTGAATTATTTTATCTAAATCAATTAAAAATATATATGCACTTTGGGATTGATTTTGTTTCATCTTACAGTATTATATGGAGTTACATGTGTATGGTTTATAATATCTCACAATTCGATTTTATTATAGGGATAATTCCTACAATAACATTATATTTTTATACTCTTGGTGCGTGTCAGCAACCCGTGGACTAATAGAGGAGGGATTTTGGGGTCATTATCTCTCGCCCTAAATTGCATTATCTTTGGAAGGAGGGGTCACAAAATATAACAACAGAATAATAAATATAATCTGGAAGGGTAAACAACCCAAATATATTAAACATGTTTATGAAAACCATGTGTTTGATTATAAACTTATTTCTTGCTAGTATGCCATACCAAAAAGATATATATGGAAGCATAGTAGAAAGAATATATAATATTCTATGAAAAAAAGACCAAAATCACAATCTAATAAAATCATGAGAATTATCTCTGTCCACTCATCTTGTACTATATCTGTGTGTAGAAGATAAATCTTCCAATTTTATATAATTCTTTTTTCCCCTACAAACATCAATAAAGTGTGTTTAGGTAATAATAGGATGCCTGAATATTGATTAAGATACAAGGAACAATGAAATATAGAACTATGTAATTTCTACAAATGAAAAGAGTAGGTCACATGTATAATCAATTCATAATATTTAATAAAAATAATCATATTAGTCGATTTTCCCAATAGGATACTAAACTAATAATACATAATTCAGACTAAATCATTATTTATCAATGTATATATCACATAGTACAAATACATTTACACAGATATATATTTATGTATATTTATACATAATATATGAACGGACATATATTTTAATTTTAATATTAGCATAATCATATCCATGACCGCAAGTATATGGTCATGTTTTTCGTTCATAAATATAACAGGTTGCATTAATCTAATTTTATAAATACATAATAAAAAAATTTAACTAATCTTTCATAAATGTAAATAAAAGAAATGATAATGTAATCTTATTTTAATCTTATGTCCATTAATTTAATTGAATTTAATATTAATATCCTTCAAGGAAATCCATAAAACAATGCCTAGGTATCTCTCATGGAGTACGTAGAAGATTTATCAACATAAGAGTTTGTCCAAGTAATTCCATACAAGTAATCCAATTATTAATCACATCATGTAACAAATTCATATCCCATTGATCCTAGACGTTGATTACAAAAAAGGAAAGAAGTATTGTTCTAGGAATGATAATATATTAGATTCATCTAATCTCATACAATGTAATGTACTGGGGAATAAGGTATTTCACATCGGATATACAATAGAATATTCTCGATGATCCCAACATAGGTGTTCTATGATGAACCATTCTTTTATTCCTGACGTGTTTCAATTCATTTATAAACATCTATTATTGTTCTTGACAACCCCATTCAATGTTTTTTATCATTAAACTCTTATTCCATTAAACATGATGTAAAAAATGAACATGGATAGAAGTTAAACCATTAGACATAAACAATTAATATAATTTAGTTTGATCAATTAATTTAATAATGTTATCTAAATTTATAATCATGATGTCCCAGTGGCCTATGAACATGGATTACCATTTTTAATTGGTTTTTCCCAAATCATGATCAATAATTAAGGGTAACATATATACATTTCAAGTTGTGTATTTTTAACATTCCCTAATAGAATGTTAGCATCAATCTATGTAATTCACACTCTATGTGGAGGACTGCATCATTTTCCACATCATTGATGTTGAATATAGGGTTATAAGAATGTACAAGAATATGAAACACATTAATTATTTTAACATTATATTTAAATGGTTTGACACAAATTTCATTATGAACATCAAAAAAGTTCATTATATAAACAAAAATACATTTTGGAAAAGAACATGAACAACTAACAAAGATTGGTAGAACAAATCACTTTTTTTCCTTAAATTTAAGATAAACTTGGTGGAATTGGTGAAACCGAAAAATAAACTTAAAATATGAAATTTCATAATTCATGGATGTAGAAATAATGAAAAATAAATAAATTTGGGAAAATAATATCATTTAATTATTGGATAACCATTAGCTATCTTGTTAAACTAACTGAATGATAATAAGATTCTAGATGAAGAAACTAGATCAATGACTCTGTGGAATGGGAGGAGTATTTTGAGTTGTTGGTAGTTCTTCATGTAAAATTTAAGGTTAAAGAGATGAAATTTATTTTAAATTTCACCCACTTTTAATAGTATAAAGGTTTCTCTGTATCGATTTCCAAATCGTGTTCCTAATCTATGTGACTCCACTAGTTATGTGGCAGTACCTGTGCTGGCTAGGTACACAGTTTTGGAAATTATTGAAAATCCCATGTATCCACTCTTTATATTGTGAAACTCCCTCATATTATTATGTATTCCCTATTTTATGGACACAAAAATATTAATCTCCCTTCATATAGATATAGTTGACAGACATGGTAAATAATAATCATGCACTGACTTTGAGGCTCCGAACAACCTCTCAAAAATCTCAATCATCGAGAATATACTGATACCAAACTCTACAAAATATATCATTGGAGTTTTAAATATATTCTAAGTATAATATTGGTTAATTTTAATAGAAATTTTATCTATCTGTACATCTTTTAAAATATTAGAAATTACAACCTCCCACTCTTAAAACAACTTGTCCCCACGTTACCTTTTTAGAGGTGTTAAATCATGATCTAAGAAACAATTGAACCACTGATCATGTACATTGAACCACATATCTTAGGTAACATCCATTACATATTCAGGCTTTCGTAACACCCTTTTGGATGAATTAACCAACCTTAGGGAACCAGTGTTTTTTGTTTAATAATACAGAGTGTAATCACAAATAAAAGCATCGACATATTACTCCAAATAATCTTTACCAAAAGAATAAGATGTGTTAAAATTATAACATTGAATATACAATATAATTAATATTTTTGTAATTTATTGGTACCTTTGATGTAATTACACCAAATATGAAACTACAATAACACATTCCATGATAAAAAGGACAGACCTAATGTGGTGATTTCTTGTCATGTGTCTTCTCCCATAAATGGCCATCCTATAAAAAACAATGATGGACTTCATTTCCCACCAAGAAATACAAAGGATGGTAGTTAAATTATGTATATAAAAAACATCTATATTTAGCAATATCTAATTTTTTATAGATATGGTTTACATACATTGATATCTCTTGAATAAGAATAGGACCTAGTAGTGTGGATTCATATTCCTCTAATCAAAAAATGGGTTAACTATATTTCCAACTATATAAAAAATAATAATGATTCAGAAATATTGATTCAGGAAATCTATTATTTTATGAATATTTTAGTTATAGGTAGGTGTTTCTAATAAGAAACTGTAAAATCAATGATGGATTCATAGTCAATTTCCTCTATCATTCTTATTCTATGATCAGACATACAATGAGTCTGATGGTGATAGTATTTACTCAATAATACCTATGATCTCAATACCTCATGCAACCCCTCCTCGAACAATTTTATAAAATTATAAACATTTTCGTATATATAATAATGAGGTACACAATGAATAGGTATAATCACCAAGATTTAAAGCATCACATCCTCCTCCAATATGAATATCACAAGGATTGGTAGAAAGTGTGTGACCTTGTTATACTTATTAACGATCAACCAAACCAAATATCTTCCTCACGGGGAGATTAAAAAACTCATCACACAATACATGGTTTCATAATCCAATTTCCCATTAAGGAATATAATGTGGATATAAAATTATAACAGGTCACCGGTGCTCGACATTTACCCATTTATATGTGCAAACGCATGTATAAAACCTCCAAACATCCTCGTCATTCACAACCACCAATATTGGACTCGTATATAAAGATAAATATGGTTGTTTCTTGGATTATTTTCATATAATAGGCATAATAATATCATATAAAATATTATTTTATGTCTGTAGGAACCTTGATGTTCCCATGAATGTTAAAAATCATTTCCTCATAGATAATTAATCCAAGTAATGGTTTCTCAACTGATACACTCCCTTTTTATACTAATCCCTCAGGGTAAAAACATTGATAAATAATTACTTTTTACAAAAAATAAAATGTCACTAAGAAGGATACTATAATATACTTCTATGGATTATCTGAAATCTCCATATGTATCTCATAAAATAGGACTGTCAATTTCCACTCACTATCAGCATCATATATTTCAATTATTAGTGCCTTCAATCTAAAATCTTTTGTCACATCATTCCATTTCCGAGGAACATAATTAAATTCAAAATCGATGAACATTAATCAATAAATCCATCATTTCTACCTGATATTTTTTTAATTCCATGTAAATGTATTCCAGAGGCATTTTTGGTTTGTGTACATCACAAAATTCTCAGCTAGAAATTAATGTGATACAATACTATTTTTCATGTCAATTTTTATTTAATATAATATTTTTATGAAATTTAATTAATTATTTATTCTAGTGATTAATTGATTCAGAGCATAGAGACTATGAAAATAAAATTACATTTCATGTAAATAATTTACATGATATGTAACTAGATAGAGTTATAGGAATTGAAATAATGTCATGATGAAAGTTGTGAAAAGCTTATTCCATGAATTTTAGACCTAATTTAATATTTATATGTATTGAATCCTTCAGGAAGTGCTCAATGACATCAATTTTAAATAAAATTAATTTATAGACCGCAAATTGTATTCCCAAGATGTATATGAATCAATAGATACCCATTTATGATGAAGTTAATGGTTCCCATGGTTTCTTTTGAAGACTTTAATTACAGAACTATATGGATGTTTCTATATTAGGATTTATTTCATTTTATTTTCATTTAATGCCCAACTAATTTTGTAACGTAGTTAATATATAAATTTTTAATTCATGTGTTTCCTCTTTAAATTATATATCTATCTATTTTTTAATACCAATCTATGTTTCATCGATCTTCCACTATGATCACATTTCACATAGACATGGTATATAAATAACATAATCCTTGGCCATGGGGTATGTCTTTTGGAATTTTTGATTAGTTACCTTTAATTATATTTTTGGTGGATGAGAGATAATTTCAGGTTTATGGAGATAGTCTACCACAACTATGATCTCAAAGAAATTATTATTTTATATCATGGTTAGGTAGATTTATTTTGGTGAATTTATTTCTATATAATGATAAAAATAAGAATTATTTCAGGGAGTCACAACTCATGTATGGATATTAGTGGATAGTAGAAAGTGGTAATATAAATAAATAACATGTATTTGGTTTCTCCTAGTCCTTCATTCTATAATTTAAGTTTCTTCTACATCATAATGTATTATAATTTATGTTCATCATTGAATTTTTTTAATTCAATATTTTCCCCAAAAATCAATACTACAATTTTTTCTTTTATTCCTAAATAAAAAATTATAGTTATATTAGGTGGGATATAATTAGGGAATATACTGAATGTGATTCTATTCATGTGATACGAAAATGGTTATCTTGTGTTTTATATTTTGAAAATAAATGTTTTTCCCATTCCCTACAATATTAATGAGTCATAATGAAAAGAAGAATCCAAGAAATTAACCACAACTTAGATCTTAATATCATACATTAGATGATTCTCATTATTATCCCTTGATTAGAGTGACATGTATTCCAGGAATTGATCTCGATGGAAGTGAATGGATCACATACCAATTCCTAAGTCATCAAGATTATCATCATAACCATGGCCTCATTTTAGTATATTAATGATGTGTGATGACATCAATCTTTATTTAAATTCCATAATGGAATATTTATAATATTTATAAAATAATTATGTATAATAATTTCTTGAAAAATCCATATGAGGTACTTCTTAGGGTGAAAATTCCTAAACAAAACTATTGAAATACCCATCTAACACCATGATTTTTCATTTATAAAAAATTTTCATTGAATATTCCCATGAAATTATATCACTAATAATATATATGTTAATTTATATTCTTACCACTACAATTTTGTGACATTATTTATTAAACTTGATGAACAAAAATTCCCATTTGGTGAGATTAGCATGTAGTTGTCTCAGGATTAATATACATAGTAAAAACAAATGATTTTTCAAATTTCTTCATTGAATGATATAATACACCAACATTAATTATATGAAGACTAACAATCAATGGGTACAATTATGGCTAGGAAAATCAATTCAATAAATCCAAGATGATTATTGGGGCATTACTAAGACCGAATGGTATGAAAAAAATAATCGAACAATACTTAACTTATATGGAATCTTTTAAGTCTCATGTATGATGGACTGAAAATCACATGGTGATAGCCCAAATAAAAAATCAATATTTGAGAAAATACGCGCTTCTTGATGCTGGTCCAAGAGGTTATCTATAAAATGTATATGATATCATTACTTCACCATTAGCTGATTCAATTTCTTAATAAACCCTTTATTCATAAGGTTATCACTATTGAGCATATTTAAAATATTTTTAGGACACCATGCTGATTTAATAGAATATATAATTCCAATCTATTCCAAATCATAAAACAACTTCATTAGTTTTTAAAACACAATAGGTGAATCATGTAACGTGGAAAATACACTAGATAAACTATTGGAAATATCATAAAATAAATTCAACCACTCTAAAATTAGGTAACCCATTAAATTCATCATGGATGTCATGAAAAAGAGTCACCAGTATATGAGTTAAATCTATTTTTCATGTTCCCCTAAATCTCATAACGTCACTAGACATCTATGATGATACACTTCCATTCCCATAATGATCGATTCCAACTCCACTCCCAAGGATATCTCATTCAGCCTTGTGAATAAATGATCCATGATCAAGTGATGTTAATGAAATTATTTATGATAGAAATAATATTTATCATGATAGTGAAACAACTATTCCATCCCTAGAGTGATATTTGTGCCCTTCATCCCGAGGATAAGGAGGTTCTATACTGAAGGATAACCAACTATATCAAGTGGTGATTCTTATAATCATGAGATGATCTCTCATTTGACTGCAATGTTGTGTTATGAGTCATTACTCCATAGAAATACTATGTCATTGGATCAAAATTTCAATAATTTATAGATATATTAAATTATGTGATGCATTAGTGATAAATAAATGACACAATAATGTAGAGGGTACTATAATACTACCTCAAACCATAAATGTCTTAGTTCTCTATTTCTTGATAGGATGATGCACGACATTTATATTACCATATCCATGGCCCTAAGGTAAATTCCTTCTACACTAGGATGTAAAACCCGAATAGTGATCCAATTATAAATCATTAACACCTCAACAATATATAACACTTTGGTCTATTTAGTATGTAGGTATCCATATAAATTCTGGGAGAGGTTCGTCTGATCAAGCACTTGATTGTGGAGTCGGTGTAGACCCATTGTTACTAGTCATTGGAAGAAATGTTTTGAAAAATAGTTGACAGTTCCAAACCATGGCATAAGATCATCAGACAATTTTATCTTGAGTACACTGGGTCTTCTTACGGAATGACTTACTTCAATTGTGGAAATCCACATAAATGTCAATGTGTTAATTTTTCTTTCAAGGACCCCATGAAGTGACTCAGTGTGTGATGTTATTACATTATATGAATCTTTTATCAATATCACTACTCAACCAAAAAATAACACACTGTAATATTTCCATAGGATACACTCAGTGATGAGGGATCAGTTCAATGTCTTCTAAATTATATGTAAAGAAACAATGATCTATTATCAGATTGTGTAAACAAGACCATCATCAAAACGTATCCCTATCATCATCTGGACCCCATCATGTGTTGTTGAGAATAACTAATTCTCTCTGAGATTAGTTTAAAACTCCATCATAGGCATTAAAACATAATATGGGTGCATAAATTTCCTACTGTGGACTTCTATCTGCATCTGAGTGTAGAAGTAATAAAAAAATTCTATCTAAATTTCCTCCCATACCATGACATGTTGGTGATTATTTTGGGTACTTAAATCCCACTATGATATGTAAGTATCATGATGAATATCATTCATGATCTTTATCCTCCACTTTGGTGGCATCTAGAAATGAAAAAAGAAAGATAATGTGGCCCATTTCCATGAATCATCAGCCTAATGGACACCTTGTCTAGAAGTGGTACATGGGAAATACTACTATAATTCACTTGTATTGTATTACATAATATGTGAATTATTAATTAGTACCAATATTGACATGATTAACATTATGAAGAAAAAAAGGGCAAATATTCTCGGATCAAGAATAGTAGGGCGTGCCACATGTTTGACTAATTTAGTCATCTTTTGGGATTACATACCACAACCTACGGAGCATTGCCATCACCACAATCCAGGACCAATATATGAGGATTTATTGTTTTAATAACACATAAATTACTAGATTATCATTTTTATATGGTTATGTAATATATAATATCATAGATAAAATAATATGGCATTTATACATAATCTTTTGTAGGAGTCACACTACTATTCCAACTCTTAATTCAATATCTCGTGTCGTATAATATCTTAAAAGATACAATGAGGAACATTCAAAATACCAGTAATAAGATCATGATATTTTCAATTACAAATAAAACATGGAAGTGGTCTCAATATAAAAAGTCACTATTTCAATGTATAGTGTAAAATACTTTTATTTTGCTATTTTATACTCATTTATCGGTGAATGTTTAAAAAAAATTATAAATTCATTTAGATTTATTGACATATATATTTATAAATATATATCATAGTTTAGTATAATGATTCAGCAATTCCAATTTATGAATAAATGATATTTATAACATGAAAATGGAATATAATGTAACTATAACCTTACCCTTACGTCAAGAATTTTGATGCAACATGTCAGGAAAAATGATTTTATGGGAAGAACCAACATTCATAATTAATATTAGTACATGTGCCATAAAATTTAATTGGTATTACTCTAATAGAAATAATTTAATGTTTCATCCCATGTGGCTAGGGGTATATTACTCAATCAAAGAATAATTGATTAATTAAGGTTCCTCCATCAATATATATGGAAATAAACTATTTTGGTAGGTGCATAAATATTAAATAAATAAATTATTCTATCCCAAAAAGAACAATTATCACATCTCTAAATATTATAGTCATGTCACAAATAATCTAATATAGGAAATGAATCAATTATAAAGATATGAAATGGAATATTCATGAGATGTGAGTCCTCATGTTCCTAAAATGATTCAATAATTGATCTGTTCATGATATTCAAAACCAAGGACAATGAAAACACATAATAAAAATAAAAATAATAATGAAAAAAATTATTTACATTACAAAACTTTTACATTAGTACAACATTAACTGGAAAATACCAAAAAATAAATTTCCCAAACCATATAATTTTATCATTCCCTTTTCATGGGTAATCTAGTACTAATAACATGTTCATTACCAAATCCATAAATGATAGTGGTTTCATTTCAAATGTCCAAAATATAATATTGATAGTAAGAGAGGATTGTACCATTTCTAATCCATGGAACCTAGTTTAATTATAAGTAACTATAGTAAATAGTGTACAACATATAATAAATGAACCATATAAGAAAAAACCATCATTCTATAAAAAATTTGAAGAATAATAACAAATATCATATACAAATATAAAATACTTGGAATTTGGTCATTAATCCTATAATACATTCTATACAAATGAATAAAATTAAAAAAAACACACTAGTAGCTTCACAAGTGTATGTATGGTCCTCTACTCTCTTTCCCCATCATATTACAAAAAAACAATCATGCCAACCTAGATGATTTCCTTAATCCATACATGTATCTGAAAAGTCAGATTGTATACCAACATGAGTCCCTTATTATATATGAGATATAAATTGTAAGAATCCACCAACAATGTCATTATTTTACAAATATATACTTATAAAATCAATATAATGTTGTTATAACCAAAACAGAATAGTAAAAATTATCAATAACATCGGTCCAAGTTTCTCACAGGAAACCCAATCCATGCTACATTATTAAAATTAAGATGGAATATATTTGAGTAGATGTAAACATGAACACACACACACACACATATATATATATATATAATTATTTATATAAATATATACAAAATATGAGTAAGAAAATATTACTGTGTATATATAAATATATTATAATATCAGGATCCCAAGGTATATTCCCATGGAATCCATAAATAAAAATAATAAGTTCCACAAATATAATGGAAATTATTCATTGGAAAGAATATGTAAGAAGGCAGTAAAATATGTAAATAAAGGGCCTAATTATAGAATTTTATTTTAAATGAATGATGCATCAGTTTAATTAATTAATATGAAACATGATCATGTCCATGGAATTCCAAAAAATGTAACAACAGTTTCACTGTTGTAGCACTATAAAGACCGATCACTATGGGAGTCCATCCATGGTGGTCCACATATGAAATCTAGGTACAAGACAATACTTTTATTAAACCATAACCCCCATAGCCTTTACATAGTATACCAAAAGGTATAAAACCATTTCTAATGGAATGGTATAGTTTTAGTTCCCTCTAATATCATCTAAGGTAATCTACCATGGAACTTGGTATCCATCGTGGGTGATATAATAGAATATTATTGAGGATCTCATCCATGTTGTTTTATTAAGAACTGATGTGTCTCTCTATATTTTATGAAATAAATTTCTCAAATTATATTCAATATGCACGATTATCTTGTCCAATGTTTTCAGAATAAAAATAATCATATCTCTATTTGTGTGATGTGAAGGTTTTTTGTTAATATAATTTAATCCATAAAATTTAAAAAATCCATTTAATTCACCTTTACCAAATTAAATATTATTATTAAAAAAATATAATCATTAAAGGAAATGTGACTACTCACATGGCCTATATTTTTCATTTTGTATTAATGAAATTATATTCTATCATTAATGGAATAATACACACTCCTAAAGTAGTGGTTTGATAATATCTCAAGGTAAACAGTTATGGAATTAAATTAAAGGAACACCCTAATCAGTGGATCAAGACTACATGGACAACCTTTATGTTATAATTAATTTTTCTAGGACATCCTCAATGAAGGTGATGTACAATCATTTAATTAACATAACATTAAATAAGCATCAAATAGATGGTCTGAAACATGGAATAATGACACTTAATACGAACAATGAGACTTTATGGAAAATGAACTAGACAACCTATTTTAGTTTATTAAAACTCTCATCATGCATTTTCATCCTTTAATTTGATCTGAAATGGTAGAAATTGATAAAATGATATAAATCCCAATAAATGGGGAATATTATCTCACCTAGAAAAATTATTCTTATGTATAAGATAAATGTGCGTAAGAAGTAAAAAATATTGAAGGGAAAATGGGTAGATGTCGAGTGGAATTGAAGGATAATGAATTAGGGTTTAGATGTAGAACCTAGCTCCATGCCTTGGTGATGGGGTGGAGGTGATCAACTCATTGGGGGTATTTTTTTAATTGGAGGAAAATGGGAGAATATGTTTTTTAGAATGAAAGTGAAAAAGATATTTCTGTCACTGTTAAGAGGACAATGTTATGGCAATAAAAATTTCCAAAATATGATCCTAAAATATGTGACACTACTATTAATGTAACACCACACGCATGGGTAAGGCCCATCATTTTGGAAAATCGTGCGCATCTCGTATGGTGCCTATATAGTATTATTTGGATCCCTCCCATAGTTGGGTTTCCCATATTTCAAGATTTAGAAAACTATCCATTACCATTAAAATAATGCATAGTTGAGGCTCATGGTTATCAGAAACCATACTGCTCAAACTGGAATCCAAAAATACTAAGCTCTTGGCGCTAATCAATGCCAATATTATACAAAATTATATTAGTCTTATTATGAACATATAATGTATAATGTAGTATGTTTTGAATAGAAATTTATTTTATTTTTACCTCAATAAAAATGTGGTACATTATTCTAAATGTAACTAAAAAATAACAACACCAAATAAGTTCATGAATATCATATGATTAAACAGATCATATTCCATGGGAGATTCAATTCCAGTGTGTAGTTATGCCCTGTTGACCTATAGTAGGTCATTTATTATTTAATAAACAACATTCCCACTTCGATTTTATTAAACCTAGGTAAAACTATACTAATGGATTTATCCACTTTATTGTATCAAAAAATGAAATTAATTTTAATGAAAACGACTTGATATATAATTTAAAAAATTTAGAATATTTTTGTAAATACACAAAAAAATATATGTAATTTTTTTAATATATAGAATTACTACGTGTCTGTGAAAATTGATGGCATGTGATTTCGAGGCCCAGGGAACTCAAAACAAAATTTTGATCTTTTTTAGGTATGTTCAGTAAACATATGAGCAGTGATTTCTATATTTTGAACTTTTTTATCTGATTAAAAATTAGAGGGATCTATTCAATTCCCAGTGCTGTGATTTTCATAGGCGATGCATTACTTCAACTGACAAGGCTCAGATGGAAAAATTAATTTTTTGAAATTAACAAAAATAATAATAAAATAACTCCCTGAGTTATTTTATTTTCATCTCAACGTTGAGAGGTATATGGAAGGATTATGGAGTAATGTTAGGCTTGAATGGGAGTCATTTAATTACACGAACATTAGGTTGCATAACCACGATTTTTTTTGATTTAATGGAAAATTACTAGTGGATTATTAATGAACCACGTTAATAAAAAGGAATGTGGGTTGTTTCATACCTTCTACTGAAGAAATCCTATGGCATGTGTTTTTTTGATCGACATGAGGAAGCTCTGAAAAAACACCTATGGAAACATACTCCAACGAAAAACATGGAATGGATGAATGTTGACGAACATCTTTGAATGTGGACCCTTATTCCTCATCCGTAGTGTCTTCCATAGAGTTATACGTATGGGTTTGCCATGAATTCATTGTAAGTGTTTGTGAATCCCTATTTTCATGATGATATTTCAAATCTTCCATTGTTATAACGATAACACAGTGGGAACCGACCAATTCAAACAAGGCCCAGATCATCCACCATTTTTTTAGTTTGGTAGCATTATTCATGGGTGACTGATCCACAAGGAAGAAAGGATAAACTGAAGGCCACACATTTTTAGAGACATTTCGGGATGCCCGTAGGTGTAGTCAAAAAAGGAAATGGACCTCCAAAACATCATCAGAGGCCCGTAGAATATCCTTTTGCACGGCAGCACCAGCGACTGGAGGAGGTAGTGACCGGATCTCATTGTCTGTGGGGAGGTGGAGATGCCCGAAGGCGACGTAGAAGACATGGGGTGGCCAGCCGAAACCGACTGCATTGATAATGGCAGTGCATCACGGTTGTGCTCCGCTAAGGATATGTCATGTCTCCTGTCACACCCGAATTTTCATTTTCCATCATTTTTCTCCAAACAAATTTTGGTTATTTGATTTCTCTTGGTTTTCGTGTGTTCCAAGTTAGAATTTTTTTTTCTTATTGTTTTATTGATATAGGACAGACTTGGGGGTCTTGGATGGTATTTGGCCTCCTATTTTTTCGCGAGGATAGCATGAGGATGTGGTGTTTTGGAGTTGTATTAGTGACACTATGAGTGTCAACACTTGTGGGGTATGTTGTTGAGGTGGTTTTCACCCATGATTTGTTTGATTTTTTGGGTGAATTTTTTTTAATGTGTATCCATTATCATTGTCCTATCATACCAACATGGTATCCCACTTGGACCCCCTGAAATTGGAGGCAAAACATCACATTTTCTATTTGTAGAACATGCTGCACAGTTTGGCTGTAAGGTTTTGTAAACCGTGCAGCCAAACCGTACATGTTGTCCAGGAAATTATTATTTTTTAAATCCAATTTCACTCCTTGAAATAAACCTAATCATCCCTATTTCACACCCATTAGACCCCATAAGCCTTGGGAGGCCATCAAGACCCCCCATGCTCCCATGGAGCCCTTCATTGAAGGGGTTTTTTGGTGGGGAAACTGTAAGATTTATTCAAGTAAGTGTTTCTTTCATTGATTTCTTCCATTTCGATTGGGTTTCATTCATCTTTTCATGATATTACTCATGTCTAGAATATAGGGTTCGTACCTATGGTCTGATTTTGTAACTTATTGGTCAAATATTGTTGTTTTAGGTTAGATTTCACAGCCTTGAGGTGTTGCGGTGGTCCGGTTGATGTTTCACACTATGATTCATGGGTTCTCAAATTTGTGGTTGGTGATACATGGGTAATAAATTCTAGATGAGTCATATCTAAGGAATTCATGTATTTACCACACATTTTATACATTATCTTTTCTATGAAATTTGGTTTTGGTGACACTTGTTATGCTAGTGATTTTAAGGTACTGGTTTTCACTTAAATTGGTTGTTTTACTATTTTATTTTATTTTATGTCAATTAGGGTTGTTTTATAACTCATGTAATGGTTTTATAGAAATTATTTTGGTGCTTAAAATTCTTTTTTGATGAATATGTGCATGCATGGGGTGTTCAATGTGATATTTTAAAGGGATTTTGGGTGTAAAGCATTGTTAAAAATTGGGAAGTTGTTTTATTGAAATCCTAAATGTTTTATCGAGTGGTGTAATTGGTGAATAACATGTGTAGCTACTGTTTTGAGTTTATTATTACCAGAACATATGTTTTTATTATATAATGGATTTTGGTAACATCATATAATGGTTTGATCACAATGGGGGAAGCTCGGGTACCTAGGAGGGAGAATATGTACTAGTAAGCTAGTGATCCGGATGGGATTTGTCCCTATTTTACTGAGAGAAATGGAATAATAAAACCCAAAAAACTATATTGATTATTATTGGGGGCCACTATATTATCATTACGTTACCTACTAGTGGCTCGTTCATGAGAATAGATTTTTCAGTGGTTACTTTACACCAAGGTATGAGGTACATGGGGCCCGAGACAACCTTGTACGTAGAGGTGTTCCCGAGATTGGTGCTCATTAGAACTTATGTATTTATCATAGGAATATGGAGGTGTATTTTTTCAAAATAAATTATATTAAATTTTTTATTTAGTTGTTCTAATTCATGGAAAATTATCTTTGAAAACTATTTACATTTAAAAGATTCATTATTTAGAAATTATTTACACTACATCTTCTTTATCAAAAATGACATTCTTTTTATCTTTTATTTTTTAATATATGGAATATCTTGATATGATCATATTGGTATTAATCTCACACCCTACTTACACACCTTGTTTGTAAGTAAACATGATCTTATTAGACATAGGTGATGGAAAGGCATTAGGTGATAGCGGTTCGGGATGTTAGTCTACATCGATGGTGCAGCGTTGTGGAGATGACTTTTGGGTGATGACCCCATATCATGTGGAGTCATTGGGTATGTATTTCTGATGTTTACTTTTTTTATTGGACCACATGTATTATTTATAGACCTATGTATTCAGTTATGAATTTATTGTAATCCTCGTTTGGTGTGAATTATTCAGATTCATATTATCGACTAGTTTTGATGTTTTATGCTTTCATATTTGGATAAATCAATATCAAAAAAATTTATATGATACCCATGAACTCTTTCTATCATTTGGGAATAGGGAACTCTTTTTGTGCCTTGTCATGGGCTAGGATTGGTGCTAGTTTTTATGTAAGCCATATTTCGTTCGAGACATGTCCTAAAGGGCATTCTCTATCCCATTAGGGTGTGTTGTTTGGGAGACGGCATAAGGACCCTCTCCTTGTGTTTTTTTATTAACCAAAATGGGCATGCTTGGTGGAACCTTTTGATGTCATGTGTCTCTTTTAGTGTAAGGGTGAAGGTGTTTCAATCTTATACGAGTCTCTATTTTGATTAATGCGTGTCTCCCTTCCCAGGAATTCTGGAATCCTATGTTCTCTAAGAAGTTATTTCAATGATTCCTTTCATTCCATTTTTTCCCATAAGAATAAACAAGGGGTGACATTTGTGTGTCCTATATTCCTTTGTTTGGGTAAAATGACAGGTTGGAGTAAAGTGGTTTAGAAGTGTGTCATGTCTTAATTAGAAAACATGACATCACAATGTAATTGTTAGTGGAACTGGAAGAAGAAGTGTGGTTCAGGGGTTACCAAACCCTGACTACGAGGCAAGAGATGTTTCAATCATATGAGCACCAGTCATAGGTCAGAGAGTGAACCTGGTGCATAGTCGGGGGAAATCTCAAAGTCGATCAGACCTTTGGTCATTGTCATGTCGTCAGTTTGAATGATGGGAAAAGTCTAAACCTCTGGTGGTTTATCTTGTTCCAGTTTTTCACATTTCATAGTAAAGGTTGGAGGAACATATTTCCAAATTAAAGCAAGGGTTTATGTCTTTCCCCGGGGTTTCCATTTAATTGTTAGGGAAAATGATGAAATTTGGGCTCGTCGTATTAAAGAGAATAGTATTCCCATGGTTAGTAGTAACCGTGCACCAGCCAAGTAAATTGCGGGGTAATAGACATAAACTCCTGCATGTTATCTAGACGTTCATGATCCTTGGCCCATGTTACTATGCGAAGCATCCCCTTTGGAATGAATTCTTTGCACGGTTAGTGCACAGTTTCGTAAACTATGTAGACTAACCGTGTTGTCATCCCAACTCATTAAATTTTTGGGGCCTTTACCTTCCATCCCATGCTAGTCTATTAAGATGGTTGTTTATTATGTTAGGGATACCCATAAAGGGTCTCACATATGTTCTCTATGAAAATGTCTAATTTTCTTATACCCCTTATACCTTTGATTCTGTTCAGGCCTCCCCTATTAGTGTCTTGAATCTGTCTTAGAAATTATGTTGTCTGTGGTGGTGGGAAGTCTATTTGGGTCACCCCTTGTTAGTGACATGGTTTTCTCCTAGGTATTATCTTATTAGGAGGTAGTATCATTCATGGATATCTTTCCACCAATTTCATACATGGTTAAACGTGGTATTGGAGATTGCCTGATGGTTTCTGTTAATTATGGTTGTGGTAGTGTTTTTTTTGTGTGTTGTTCATTTCAGGTGGATTCCTTGAGCATCGTCAGGTAGTGTCTTATGTGTTTTATGGGATATATTTGGAATATTTTTTTATCATTTCACGTAAGTGTGTAATGATCTGTTGGGTGAGAATATTCTATTCAATTTTTTTGATCAACTGGAGTTGTTTAGCCTTTTAGAGGTAGGTGAAAACATGAAAAGGCAGTATGTATTGTTCTGTAATATGGGATTTGTTTTCCCATATGGTGTTTTTTTGGATTTCGAGGAGCATAATTCTTTATGGTGTGGATAATTTTCACACCCATATTTTAAATTTCTATCCATTGTTTCAAAAATAATTTTGGTTCTTGACTTTCCCTTAGTTTCCGAGTGTCCCAGGATTGAAATTTGGGTTCCTGTTATGTAATAGATCTATTAACATAGTCATGTGGGTCTTTGATTGTAGTTGGACTCATGTTTTATCTAGGGTAAAGTGTTAGGTTGTGGTGTTTTTGAGTTCAATTAGTGAACTCTTAGTGTCACCACTTGCGGGGTATGTTGTTGAGGTGGTTTGTACCCAAAATTTTGAATGAGATTTGTGGTGAAATGAATGCTGGGTTTTTTTTTAGTTTTTCACCCTTATACATGGCCTATCTTCCCCCATTGGTTATCCCCTTGCCCCCCCCCCACTAAATGGAGGCAAAACACACATTCGGTGTGGGCATAACATGCCACACGGGTTTGCCGAACAGTTTACTAAATTGTGCTGCCAAACCATGCAAGGTGTCGAGGTCCTATAAAATATTTTTGAAATTTCAATTTTTCCCTCACATATATAATCCTAATCTATTACATTCATCCGACATTAGACCCCAATATCTATGGGAGGCCTCTATGCTCCCTCATTCTCCCATGGATCCCATAATTGCTCGATTTTTGGTGGGGGAACTCTAAGATTTCTTCGAGTAAGTGTTTCATTACTTGATTTAATCCATTTAAATAGGGTTTTATTAACTCTTTAATGATATTTATCATGTACATAAGTTATTAATAGTACCTAGGCTTGGATTTGGGGACTTTTTGGTCAGATATTGTGGTTTCTGGTTGGATTTCACTTCCTTGAGGCACAGCGGTGGTGTGGTTGATGTTTTACACAATGATTCTTGGGTTTTCACATTGTGGTAGGTGATTACATGGGTAATAAATGCTATTTGATTAATATTTTATGAATTTATATTTTTATCACAATTCATATTCATTGTCCTTGTTGCGAAATCTGGTTTTTGTTACATTAGTTAAGAATGGGATTTTTAAGTACCAGGTTTTGTTAAATTGGGTGTTTACTTATTTATTTTATGTTATGAGAAATGGGGATGATTTATAACTCATGTAATGGGTTTATATAAATTATTTGGGTGATGAGAATTTTTTTTTTGAATATGGGTATGCACATGGTGTTAAATGTGGTATTTTAGAGGTATTTTGTGTGTAAATCATTGTTAAATTTATTGACGTTTTTTTATTGAAAACCTAATGATTTTATTGAGTGGTGTAAGTGGTGAAAAACATGTGAAGAATAAAATTTGATTTTATTATGACCATAATTGTTGATTTTATAGGATAAGGGATTCTGGTATCATGAGAAAACGGTTAGAGAAAAATGGGGGATGCCCCCGTACATAGGGGGGAAGATATGTACTAGTACGCAAGTGATCTGGCTGGGATTTGTCCCTGTTTCACTGAGTCATATGGATGAAAAAAACAGAAAAAACTATATGGACGATTATTAGGGATCAATATGTTATGGTTATGTTCCCTACAAGTGACTCCATCATCCGAACTGTTTTTTCTATGGTTACTTTACACTGCGTTATGAAGAACATGGGTCCTGATGTACCTAGTGACTTGGGGTGTTCCAGAGATTGTTGAGAATTGAATCTTGGGTATATATCATACTCATAAGTTTATTTCCCTAAAAAATATATTATCTTACAATTTTTACACAATTGGGCTCATTCATGGAAAATCACCTATGAAATATGTTTACATTAAAAAATTACATTCTTTAGAAATTATTTCCACTACTTCTTGTTTATCAGAAATGGAATGGTTTTTATATTATATTGTTTAATATGTGGAATATATTTTTGGTATTTTATTACGATTCGTCTCACACTCTACATACACCCCTTGAGTGTAAGTAGACTTGGTCTTGTTGGACACAGGTGATGGAAAGGATTTTGGTGACTGTGATTTGCGGTGTTAGTCTCCATCTATGGTGCAGTGTTGTGGACAAAACTTGTGGGTGATTACAACTTGTCATGTCGAGTTATTGGGGATTGATTTGATACTATTTAATTGTTCCTTTGGACCTCCTTTATTATATTTATACATTTCAATTCAGTTCAGGATTCTTTGTAATACCCGTTTGGAATGAATTTTTCTGATTTAGTGAATCAAATGGTTTTGATGTTTTATGCTTTCATATTTGGGTAAATCATTCAAAAACAAAAGTATACAATACCCGAGAATTTGTGCCAACATATAGGGATTGGGAACTCCCATTGTGCCATGTCACAAGCTAGTTTTGGTGTCAGTTTTGATGGTGGTAAAATTTGGTTCGTGACAGCTCCAGCGGCGGACAAGGTGGACACGGTCCGTGGGTCCCTCCCTAGAGGGGTCCATGGGACCGGTCAGTCGAAGGGGAGGTGCCATATTGACTCCTCTTCTAGAAGACCAAATGGAAATTGGTCCATTTTGTGGGGATCTAGGTCCACACTGAGGTGGTGGGCTGCGCCCAGCAATTAGACCTGACCGGGTCCAGCCGGTCCGGGCCTTGTCGGTCCCAGGATGACCTAGACCTTGTCGGACCTGACCTGGACCCATTTAGGCCATGTTTTTCTTATAAGGGTATATCGGTTAAAAAAGTCGTCTAATTGTTGAACTTTCTATGGACCTAGAACCCTTACGATGAGGTGTTCCTTTTCAGATACTCAAACTAGGGTTTGAAGAATGTTGGTGTATGGATGGGTTCGATCAAACTCGAATCCAACAGGGCCCCTGGAACTAAAATTCCTATAACATATAGACTATAAATCCAATTGACACACCATGTATTGAGTTTGGAACACTTATGACATGGATTATCATGGTATTACTTCTTTGTGGGACTTCATGGGGGTCAAGGTACAACTGATATATTGATGATAGATTTCTCAGAAACTCAAGCGCACCAAGTGCAAGAATCAGGTGGTTGGATACCAAATGACACATGAACATTGATGATCATCATCATGATTATTTTTTCTAGATTAGAAATATCATGGCCTAATGAGGACCATCCTTATAGTTTCTGTTGTGGATCAGTGAATTTCGAACATGTGTGGAATGAAGACTTACGACCCTGTGGGGATCGATGACATACGACAACTTGTGGATCGAAGACTTACAACCCTATGTGGATTAATGAATATAGAATCAATGTTGATCGATGATGTATGACGCTATGTGGATCAGTAGTAGAAAAAATAAAGGAGGACCGTCCTTAGAGAGAACCGTCATGGATCGGTGACTTACAACTCATTGTAGATTGACGGCATACGGCCTAGCATGGATCTGGGAATTAAGACCATATTTGTACCGTTGATAGAGTGACATATTCTTGGTTTGACAATGAAACTTCTCAGTACAATAAGATATATTATATTTATTACTAATCATCATTATTATTATTCATTATGTTGTAGACCTAGTTTGAGATGAGTCTTGTACTTGTGCTTTGGGATTGGTCTCATGATTTGTGGATTATCCTTTATGGAAGCTGGGTGACCTTTAGTTGTCTCAGGGTCTTTACTGGGTATTGATATATTCAACCAAGCATGAGCTTTTCCTGCTCCTTGTTGTGTCTTTTTGAGATGACAGACAACATTGAATGAGGATTGGGAGCAAGGATAAAATGGTGCACGATGGTGACCGGCTGGCGTAGAGTGCCACAATGATGATAGGCACCTACCCTTTAGGAAGGATCCTTGAAGGTTGACATCAAGAGTTTCTTTTTTTAATTTACGTTGTATTATTCTTTTAGTGGGGTTTCTATTTTGTCCCATTCTACTTTAGTTCACACTTTTAATTTCAACAGTTATACTATGTGGTTTGTTCTTGTTGCCTCATGGTCTGTGTGTTTGTAGGTTTAAAGATAATTCCTTCCCATTTTAGGGATATGGCATTCCAGTGGTAGTCACCAACCCTTGGCCTATGGAAGGAGGGAATGGGGTATTCACAAATAGGCCCCTGGGAACGTGTCATGAAAAAGTGGTATCATAGGGGTTAGTTCTACAGAATAACATTGACACTGATCATTTCAATGGAAAAATTGTGTTATGTTTTTTTGAGTATCTTTTTCATTTTGGGCTATTCATTATTGGTGCGGAAATAGACGTTTCAATACAATAGGTCCCTGGGTTATAATTTCTGACTCAATACACGAAAACATTGATTGCGTATGTCTTTGAACTTTTTTTCATGTTGATCACTTTTGAGTCATCTCACCATGTATAAACTTATTGACCATGACATATATGATTCTTTAAAATATGTTTCATGAAAGATATCCATCCAGAATTCAAGAGAGAGAATACAATGATGGCCCACCGAGTAATGAGGCTTTGGTGAAGGGACGTCTTATGATGATGGTACCTTTGGGAGGTGTAATAGCAGCACCACTACCTGTAGGGCAACAATTTACACCTTCCCCAACAACGGATTGTGCATGCCGACTTAGCTAGATCCATGAGTTTCAGTGGCAGAGGCCTCTAAGGATTCCAGGAGAGGGAGATCCAATGACAGATGATGCCTGGATGGAGGCTTTGGCTAGAGTTTTTGGCCTAGTTGGGATACCATCAGATCAGATATTGATCCTAACAACTAGTCATTTCAAGGTAATGGTAGGGAGATGATTGATCCAGATTTCCAGATGCAAGATGTAATGACCCTCACATAGTTGTACATAGAGAGCCTTTTAGTGTGGAGTTAGTTCTTGAGACACTATGCTCTATGTGTATTTGGGATCTCCTGCACATACAGCAGGATAGATTGATAGTATCCCAGTACTCGGAAAGATTCTCTAACCTCTCCGACGACTCCACAGACATCGTATGATAAACATTATTTAGGGCCTGGACCATTGTGCAGGTTCTCTGAAGGAACATCTGAGAATCAATGATACTACTCAATATACTGACGTTGGCATGATTGCAAGAGTGATCACTTCTAATGAAGATATTCCTAACTGATCACACACTGATATTGAGATACACCATCAGATGACACATGGCTGAGACATCTGTATTAGGCAGTAGGAAGATGAATCAAGATCACATATAGGCTAGACCATTTGTGGTATGACATTAGGATATAGGTTCGGATGTGCAGAGCTCATGGGATAGAGGAGGTCCGCAATGGATTAGACTATGATAAATGTGTGGGGGAAGGGTCACATGGATCACGACAGCCGGACCATTCAAACCGACGATCCGCAGACAGTCGAGGGACCACCGAGTTTGAGGTAGAGATTCAGGAAGGGATGTCTGTACGTAAGCGTTCATAGCATAGGAGAAGTCTGTGTAGATGGCGATGGGATACGGTTTGTGGTTTTACCACCACAACCACCAATTTGTCTACCCAGACCTCAGGGAGAAGGTGGAAAAGGATGAGATCAACATCCAGAAGCTAATTCCTATGACCATAACACTTCAGTGATGATTTGAGGTAACATTTGTTTCAAATCCACCCCAGTTTCAATTCATATAGATACATGTTCAAGTCATTGTTGTGTTGCCACAACTCTAGTTTGGAGCTCTGATATTCATGTAGAGCCATTGGCTCAATTCATAAAATTAGAGACTCCTACAGGAGGGGATTAAATTATTACGTATTGGTGATAGTGGTGTCATCATACACTAGGAGGTGAGATATTAGGTTGGGATCTCTTAGTAGCTGCGTCGAGGCCTTACAATGTCATATTGGGTATGGACTGGCTATCCACTATCTATGCTCATATTGACTATTTTTGGTGCAAAGTGTGGTGTGATTTCACGGATGGGACCTGGTTTTCCTTCAATGGAATGAAGGTAACCATTGCAGTTCAAGATATAATTTATTAGTGGAGGGTGCAGTTGATCACACATTAGTTGGCTAGCCTCACCTTCGGTGTAGTGAACTAAGGGAGTCTAAGATATCCTATTGTGGTGGACCTGTATTCTGATGTCTTTCCTAATGATTTTATAGGGCTATGTGCTTGTAGAGAGGTAGACTTCTATATCAACTGGTATCCCTAGACGACACTAATATCAACACAAGCATATCAGATGCCTCACATGGAGCTTTGTGAGTTGAGGGTATAGTTGGGGGACTTGTAGGGGAATGGGTTAATAAGGCTAGTGTTTCTCCTTGGTAATCTCTGATTTTATTCACCATGAAGGAAGACAAGAGCTTGCAGCTTTTCATGGATGATTGGTGCCTGAATCAGGTTACCATGATGATCAAGCATCCTCTTATGAGGATTGATGGTCTCTTCGATCAGTTGAATGGATCTTGGTGGTTTTCAAAGATAGTCCTCAGATCAAGCTATCATCAGCTCAGTGTACAATATGAGGACTTACTAATGATAGAATTCAGACTCTGGTATGACCAATAGTAGTTCATGGTGATCATTTTTGGCATGAACAACACTGTGGAAGTGTTCATGGGGTCCATGAACAAGATAATCCAACCATACCTCGATCGCTTTGTGTTGTATTTCATTGATAAAATCTTGATATAGTCAGAGTCATAGGAGTATCACGTTACAAATCAGTAGATAGTTCTGGATACAATCCAAGAGAACCAAAATTATGGAAGGATCTAGAATTTCATGTTCTAGATACGGGAGGTCCACTTTCATGTGAACGTTATCTCGTTGGATTGAGTTTATTTGGATCTAGTGATGATAGAAGCAGTTCATACATGGGAGCCACCCAAGAGTGTGTCCAAGGAGGGGAGATTCATGGGATTGGATAGGTACTAACGGATATTATCACCTGAATATTTCAATGTTTCAACACCCTTTTCTTCATTGACAATGAATGGAAAACATTTATTTCGGATTGAGATATGTGCGTAGAGTTTCTAGAAGCTGAGGCATAGACTGAAGGGTTCCCCCATCATGAGGTTACCAGAAGAGGGAGATGGGTTTGTATTCTAATGCAATACATCAGGGACCAGAAATGAATGTGTCTTCATGCAAGAGATATCATTGATCACCTATAAATCACCGAAGATAAGGAAAAATGTGTAAAACTATACAACACATGAACTAGAGTTATCATCTACTGCATTTTTTTGAAAATACGGTAGCACTAATTGATGAGAGAATAGTTTACATTCTGATCTGATCACTGGATTCTTAGTTATTTCATCTAATAGGAAGACCTGAACCTGAGACAACTATGATGGATGGAGTTACTAAAGAATATTTACTTTTTGGTAGTCTACACACCTATAAAAGGGAACGTGGTGTCAGACACATTCACCAGGAGGTATGTGTTATAGTTGCGGAGTAAGGCAATTGAGCATCTAGTAATGTTGCGGTTCTCATTCATTGATAGTGAGGGAGAAGCATACCTCTATTCCATGACTGTCACTCCCCAACTGTTTTAGAGTGTACTGGAGGCGTATCTTTGGAACGTTGACTGCAAGACTCGACATGATCAGATATCCTCAATACAGGCTCTTGAAGGATTTTATAAAGGTGGGTAGAATGTCATCCTTTTTAGAGGACACACAACGGTACTAGTGATGCTACAAGTGGAGGTGTCAAGGGAGTTCGACACATCCCCTTTGATGATACATCCTGGTGTGGTGAAGATGTACCATGTCTTATTGCATCCGTACTAGTGTCCTTGGATGATGAAATCAGTGGAAGAGTTCATTTCACAATGCTACACTTGTCAGCAAATGAAGGATGGGCAACATGATCCATTAGTCTTGAATCGGACACTTGAGGTGTAGGAGTGGAATTGTGATGTGATATCTATGGAATTCATCAAATTGATACCACATACATTCAGGGGCCATGATTCGATCTAGGTGATCATTGGTAGACTCACCATGTCAGCCAACTTTCTTCCAATTCGAGAGTAGAGATCAGTTAAGGGATTGGGACTCATCTACATATAAGATATTTTGCAGATTCACAGGGTACAATCAACAATCAGCTCAGATAATGATTATTATTTTACATCCCAGTTGTGGAAGGGGGTATAAGAGGCATTCAGGACTTAGCAACATTTGTTCACTTCATTTCATCCGTAGATAGATTGTCCGATAGAGCAGACCATACAATCACTTGAGGATATGATTCTTGCATGTGTCCTTGATTTTGGCCATTGTTGGGAGAATCAAATTCACTTGTTGGAGTTATCATATAATAAATTTTGTCACTCCATCATCGTCATGGAAATATTTGAGGCCTGCTACGAGCGACCATGCAGATCACCTCTATGTTGGACAGTCCAAGGGATGCAAGCACATATGGGTCAAGTGTTGGTACGGGCTACCACTGAAAAGGTAGATATCCTCCAGGACTGGATAAAGACTACACAACGTAGGGGGATGTCTTATGGTGACAGGAGACAGATTCCTCTAGTGATCGATGAGGGCGGTCATATTTTCTTTCAGGTATCAGCCTGATGAGGATTACAGAGATTTGGCCAGAGCAACATGATATATTCGAGGATCATCGGACCGTTCCAGATCCTCATCTGATTAGATGAGTTGGAATACCACCAAGCTCTTCCCCCATAAATGTACAATGTGCATATTGTTTTCCATGTGTCTCTTGTGAGGAGTTACGTGAATGACCAATTTCACGTTATCAAATGGGATGTATTGGGCATTGACAATGTGGTGACATTCATAGTGTTCCTAGTGAAGATAGAGGATCAATAGGAGTGGGTACTTCATGGAATGTCTATTACTCTAGTGCGAGTTCGGTGGCCGTATGGGAACTTCTATGAGATAAAATCGGTGTGTGGGGCTCAGATACGTGATGTGTACCGCCATTTTTTCCCTAGATTTGCGGTTTCTTTAGAGGATTTAATTCTCTAAGGTGGGGATAATGTAAAAACTCAAAAATTACATGTAATTTTTTTTAGTTATATGGAATTATTACGAGTCAATGAAAATTGACATCACGTGATTCTGAGGCCTGAAGAGCCCAGAACGAAATATTGAACTCTTTTAGGTACGTTCATTAAACGTCAAAGCATCGATTTCTATCTTTTGAACTGGTGCTCGGATTAAAAATCCAAGGGCACTGTTGAATTTGTATAACCAAGTCTCGCTTAGGAAATGAATAACTTCGACCGGAAAGGGTCATAAGAAAAATTTATTTTTTGGACATTACCAAAATATTAATAAAATAATACCATGAGTTATTTTATTCTCTTCTAACCATTGAGTGGAAGATGGAAGGACTAGGGTGAAACGTCAGTTATGAATGTGATTCATTTAATGACATGAGCCATGGGATGAGTTACCAAGAAGTTCGTTGAAATAATGGAACATTAATTTACATTCATTAACGAACCTCATTAATAAAATACAATGATGGAGGTACAATTTATTTTATTTAAACAAATCTATTATATGGGTATTTTGGAATGACATCAAGATGAATTAAGGAAACACCAATGGAAACCTACTCCAATAATTAATGAGGAACAACTGAACGTGGATGAATATCTTTGAATGAAGACCCTTCATCCTCATCTACTTTGTCTTCTAATGATTTCCATGTATGGGTTTGTCTTGAATTATTTTTGAGAGTTTATGAATTCTTCTTTCCATGATAATGTTTGAAAACATCCCTTTTTATAAAACTAAGGCAGAGGGCATGGGCCAAACCAATAGAAGACCAGAACCCTCTATCGTTCTTGGTTTGGTTGTTTTATTTTGGGGAGAATGAGAAATAAAGTGACAAGGCTTAACTGAGGGCCACATAGTGTGGGAGACGTCTTGGGAGGCTCATAGGCGTAGTCAGAAAAGTAAAGGGAACTCCGGAGCATCACTGGAGGCCCATATAAGATCCTCAATCGTGGCGTCGCCCACCTCTTGCTGGCTGCGAGGAGAAGGCAGTGCCCAAAGGCACCGTGTAGGATAGGGGTGGTTGGCCGACGCTTTCCATGTTGAATGTTGTAGAATTATATGGAAGTGTGTCATAGAGGACATGCTACGACATAGGAGGACCCGTACCATGGTTCCCACCCTAGATAGTTCCACAAGACTAGTAATTTGTAGTGGAAACACCAGCCTGGCACCACCTATTGAGGATTGAATAGACATTGGTTCATTCGGTGGAGAGTAGGGTCTGCACCTAGCTGGAGGGCCGCTCCCAGCCAGTGGACAGGACCAGATCCAATAGGTTTTGGTCAGGCCTGTTCTGGTCTGGTGAAATCGACCTAGACATGGTCGGGGTTGGATCAGACTAGATTTTGTAGGGTCGGTTTGAACGAGTCAGACCAGACCTTGACAAATTTAGGCCTAGTGTCTCTTATAGGGGAATATCTCCTGAACATGATGTCTGTTTGAATAATCATCTATGAAACAAGAACCCTTAGGAGGAGGCCGACCTTTTGAGATACTCCACATGGGTTTTGGAGAATGTCGGAGAATGGATGGGTTAGACCGGAATTGAATCCAACATGGCCCCCGACACTAAAATGCTTGTAACATAGAGACCGAGTATCTGATTACCACGTAGTCTATTGTGTTGGTACCCTTATAACATGGAAGTTAATCCTGTTACTACTTTGTGGGGAATCATATAATTTGAGGTATGGGTGATATAATGTGAAGCAATTTCTCGGATACTCAAGTGCACCATGTGTGGTAATCTTGTTATGAATGTCAAGTGACATATGACCCATTGGTGGATCATCCTCATAAAGACCCGATGTGGATCAACATAAGTGCAACCTGATGAGGACTAGCCATGGAGTGGCCCGACTTGGATCACTGACTTATGACCCTATGTGGATCAAGGACTTACATCTTTTTGTGGATTGATGACTTATTACCATCTTGGGATCAACGACTTATGAACCAATGTAGATCGATGACTTACAGCCCAGAGTGGGTCAATGACTTACGACCCTGTGAGGATTAGAAGTAGTGAAACCTGATGAGGATAGACATTTTAATGGCCCATCAGTGATCAATGACTAACGACCCTGTATACATTGACAACTAATGAGCTTGTGTAGATTAGTGACTTAGGTCCCTCTGTGGATCGGTGATAGAGCGACTTCATTGTGGTTCATCAGTGGAAATTCTCAATTAAATAATTTGTATTAGATATACGACAAATAATAATTATTCATATTCATTAAGTTGTATACCTGGTTTTAGCTGAGTCTTTTACTTGAACATTTTGAACGGGGTCAATATTTCTGGATTTTTATTTGTGAAATTTTGTGGTTTCTTGGGCAGAACTCGGGGTCCTTCCTAGGTATTTTTATTTTCACCCTTGCTCGGGCTTCACCCACACCATGTTGGGTCTTATGCAAATGATGAATATCTTTGAATGGGCCTCGTGGGACAGTTCGAGACCATTATCATATACAAAACATTATACCATTGACTTATACATTGGTTTCTCACTAAGGCTCCATCTTCCAAACTTCCAGAAATTAGTAGACCCTCCATTGATACATATTATAAAAATCAAAGATATAAACACCTACTATTTAATTATTTTTTCATATTGTTTTTTATAAAATTTTAGACAGAGTATAAATAGTTATTTGTTCTTTTGAGGACTAAATATATGAATATAAAATCTTATAGGAATAAAATTATATTTATTAACAAATTCTCTTAGTTCCCCAAACTGTCATTTTTCTCATCAAACTACATAGTGTACATTGGGGAAAATTTAATATGGAGATCCAAAATGATTATTAAGTGAATAAACATCAAAATAATTAATAATAATCTTATTAATAAAAATAACATGATATCATAAATAAAATAATATTAATCATGATAACATTGAATATTGTAACTACACATTATTTGATCAATTTTTTTGAAATGAATTTAATATTTTATATATTTAATTTCCACCATGAAACAAATTTGTGTCTTTCATAATGTAACATATATTATTTCTTCAATTACAAGAAAAAATAATTTTTTCTTATGTAATGCACAATACCAAGTTTACCTTGTGTAACAAAATATACCAATTTTAAAGAAAATAGTACTTATTAATATAATATCACAATACGATAGTTATGATCTATATTTTGGAATAATGATTTTGAATATGATTAAATAAATCATATAAATATTGTATAAAAATGTTTATAAAATAAATTATTTGGTTACTAATAAATTATAAATGAAAATAAATCCATTTTAAAAATAAAAGTAACCCTTTTTATGGAAAATAAATTTTTATCCACATGTGTGTTGGATATTAAAAAAGTACCATAATAAATATAGGTTAATTATTTTAATGAAATGTTAATATAATATTTTTAATATAATTATTAATACTTATACTATAAGATATCTTGTAAAAATATAATAATTAATTCAATTTATATCTTTAAAACAATAATTTTTTAAAAAGAAGTTATGTCACTTTTTTTGTTCAATTTATTTAAAAATAGTTTTTTATCCATTTAAAAATAATATATGAAAAAATATATCTAATTTCAAAAAGAGGAATATAAATATTATCGTATGGTGTTTTTTTGAGACTTTTTTGAACATTTTATTTTTTTATGAATACAGAAAAATATTGAATTTTATTTAAAAACAATAATTTAGTTTATTTTATTTATGATGATATGTTATATATAAATTTATAATTAACTTATATTGGTTTCAATTATACATATTTTAAAATAATTATTTCATTATAATAAATTTTATATCTAAAATTATTTTAAAAACATTTAAATCCACTGATTATTTTCTCAATATTTTTTTTTTCTCATCACATATATGAGATTAATGTTAATTTTTTCCAACATTTAGGATTCGAATTTTGAAATTTGGATTCATAATTTGGAATCATAAAAAATTATAATTTCCAATAATTTCATCTTAATGTTTGGCCAAAATGGATAATGAATGTATTAAAAATTAATTACTATTGTTATGGTAAAAAAATATTTGTAGGTGGGATAAACATAAATTATTGGAGTAAAATTATATAATAAAAAGGTATAAAATCCATTTTACGACCATAGTATTAAAATGGAAAAATATTTGGCTAATTAATATTCCATTTTTGACCATAGTAAAACTTGAAAAATATGGGTGGAATTATATCATTAATAAATTTATATGTTTTCCACTCACAAAACATAAAAAAAGGCAACAAACTATCTTATTTTACTAACACTATAAAACCAATTTTTATCCAATAACTGAACAAGTCTATTTTAATATTTCCTAAAATATTAGTAGTAGACTTATTATTTATATAAATCCATCCATTTAAGGCTTTTATTGGAGACTAAAGGGTGATACATAAAGAAGACGCAAAATTGCTTAAAGAATTATTTTGTATTATTTCATCATCAAAAATCGTCAACTATATTTATATCCTGATTATATAATAAAAAAATATTTTACGTATAATTATATTTCATTATGTTTATTGTATGACCTACTACCACCCAAACATCCAACAACTAGGTTATGAAATCATAGTTCCTTGGTAGGGAAAACAATCATCTCTTTAACCGATTTCATTATTTTTTACATTACTTCCTCTCAAGGATGGAAATAATGATTGAAATACTATTATATATGATTTTTTTGAAAAATAACGAAATCATTTTTCTTCTGTAATTTTTATATCACACATACATTAATGATTTTCTTTTTTGGGGAACATAATAACGTAGTTTCTCAATAAGGAGGACTACCTCTTCATGAAATGTTAAATGTTTAATATAATTGATAACACTAATATATCATGATTTCTATATAACGGATTAGAATGAATTCAATTTTTTTTCTTAAAAAATATATTTCTCAAAAAAGAATTTATGTCTCCTTTTTATGGTTCACTTTTTTAAAAAACTAATTTCAGGTCTATTTTATGAAATGTATATAATTTTTTAAATGTGAATATAAATATTATCTTAGGGTGAGGTTTTGAGACTTTTCTATAAAGGTTCATTTTTTATTAATACTAAAAAATAATGAATTTTTATAGAAAACTACCATTTTGATTAATTAATTTATATTTTTAAATTTTATATAAATTTATAATAAAAATATTTTTAGTTAAAATATACATATTATAATAAATTTTTTTCTTTGGAATAAATTTTATATCAAAAATAAATTTAATATATTTTAAGTCCTTTCATCATTTTGGCATTAGGAACTAATTTTCTCATCATGTCTATGAGATTAATTTAAATTTTTTTATCAACACTTGTTATTGGAATTTCAAAAAATGGATTCCATAATTTTAATAAAAAAATATTGTAATTTATAATATGTCCATCTTAATTTTTGACCAAAATGTATAATGAATGAAATAGAAATTAATTATTGTGGTTATGGAATAAATGGATTTATAGGTGTGTTAAACTAAAATGATAAATGTAAAATTAACAAATAAAAATTTATAAAAACATTTTCATGATATTATTTTCACCATGAAACATATCATGATAATGAATAGTTAATTTTTAACCCTTGTAAAACATGAAAAATGTGGGTGGAATTTTATCCTTTAAAATTTAACTACTCTTCCACTAACATCATTTATAAATGGGAACCAACTCTCTTATCATCCTAAAACCATAAAATAATTTTTTACCCATTACTGGTTAAATAAATTAAAAAATTCCATACCATATTCGAAGAAGAATTATTTTTTAAGTAAATTCCACCACGGATGGGTTTTATTGAAAACTGAAAGATGTTAACAAAAGATGATGTAACATTCATCAAAGAATTGTTTTCATTTATTTATTTGTGAAACACCTTAAAATATTTTCATATCATGATTATATAGTAAAATAATTGTTTTAAATATAATCATATGTCATTATGTCAAGGGTATGACATACAACTTCAAAAACTTACAACAACTCTGTTATGAAATCAATATTCCAGGGTACCACACATAATCACCTCATAAAGTGAAATCTTTAATTTCTCCATTAATTCCTATAAATGATATAAATAATGGATGAAATATAATTAAAATATGATATTTAGAAATATAATAATATCAATTTTCTTTTGTAATTTTTATATCGCATATACATCCATGATTTTTTTGGGAGCACAATTATGTTTTCCGTCTAAAAGGAAGACTACCACCTCAGGAAACTATGTGAATATCTCACATGTTACATTATATAATTTAATGATTGGTTTAATTTAAATATGTGATATATATGGAATAATTTTTTTGTGAATTATAATATATAATTTTTTTTTATTTCATTGGAACTAATAATAAAATAAGAAAAAGCGTTCTTGTGTATATATAACCTAGAATATTTATGAATTCCAAATTTCATGTCATATTTCTATATTTTTTTGATTTATATAATTATATATATGATGAATATATAAGATATTCAAATATTTTATTCATTTTTTATATGATGAAGTTATTATCCAAGTAAGAGTACGAGAAATAAAAATTCAAAACATATATGAAAATCGTAGCGGTTATTACCTAAACCAAAACATTCATAGGTATTTTTTTTAAATGTGTAATATAAATAAAAAATAATATATATTATTATTATATATGATTATTGTGCTATGATAGACTTAAAATAAACATATATATTTATATATTATAATAATTTTAATAAAGTATTAGAGAAGACAATACTTTTGGTAAGGGGAATTCTAATCTAGATTTTATTTAGAAGTATTATTCCATATTCAACAATTTTTCATTAGTGTGTTTTATTTAATTCCATATTATATGATATATAATTATTATTATTCATTTATTTATAAATAATGTTTCTTATTAGGTTTTTATTTCAATGGAATTATGACTTAAAAGTAACCCATGCAGTATGGGATTTCCATCTCACTTTTGGTTTTTGTGATACAGATTCCATATTCATCAAATAATTACATTATATGGTGTGTATACAGGCCATGAATTTATAAAATGATGATTATAATTAAAAAATTGGGTTTAAATGTCTACTTTATGATCACTATTTCATGGTTATTGGAGTTCAAATGTCAAAAAATCATAAAGGTATTTTTTTTATTTTCATTCTCTTAGATTTACATTATTTTTTGAACAAATATTCATACATGAAGTGTATATACAACCCATTTTTCATTTAATATATTTCGTTTATTCACAATAATGATATTTCATGATTCATTTTATTTTTTTCTTTCATTTGTATTATAAATCAATGGTACAAATCTGCTAATGATTTCAGGGTACAATTTTTCAATTATCTAGATTTTTTATGCTTTTGTTTTTGATTATAAAATTAAATGAACCATATATACATTATTATCTAGGAATTTCAATTAAATGTTTATTCATTACATTTTCATGTATTGGTACCTTTTTTCTAATCATTTGTTATTTATATAATAAATAAAATGTTTTTAGGAAAATATTTGAATATTTATCTCTTCATCTAGATATTTGTTTTCCTAAAAAAATGTTCTAATTTTTTTCAAAATATGTTTTAGTACTATATTATGGGTTTTGAAAGACATATTTACCCAGATTAGGATATAAATTGTTTTATGTGGTCATCTTTTTTAGATCACTAGTTTTTTGGCTTTTACAAGAAAATTTGAAATGAATCTTCATTATCACATGTGTGACATGATGTTTTTTAATTTCATGTCCAATCATTATTTTAAAGCTTACATTATATTATTTAAAGATTATTATTAAATTTAAAGGGTTTTATATGTTTTCATGTTTTGAAAATATTTTTTCATTAAGGGAATGATATTTTCAATAAGGAAATGATATAAATGTATTGTAAGTGGATTTTTTTGGATTCAAATTTAATTTTGAAAGAATTACAAATTGATTTTTTTATGAATTTTATTTTCAATGAAATTTAACATTCTTTTATAAATGTAACAAGTTATATTTAAAATTTATTATACATATAATATGACATCCTCTGATAAAAATTATGATTTAATATGGATATATTCCATGAACACCATTCATATTCTTTCATTGAATATTTTATGTTTTGATAGTGTGATGTGTATTACTCATGTTTATCTTCTAGTTTTTGTACGAAGATGAAATTAATATAATAAATAATTTATTTGAATATTTATTCAATGATTAAATTATAATGAAACTACTATTTTTCCCATATTATATCATATAATGTAATAGTTATGATACATATTTCATTTCATTGGTTATGATATGATGGATTTTTTTTATATTATGTCACACATATAGATGATCTCATTATGAGATGCATGTGACACATATCACCCTCAAATTCATTGGTAAAGATAAATGATATATATGCTCAGAGGGTACAAGGGTGGTCAGTCCTATCCCATTAAGGTGGGTTCACAGGTGGTCATCCCCAGCCTGAAGCAAGTACACAGTTGGTCATCCCAATCCATACATGTTAATTATTTCATGGAGGCTATCCTTGTTATAAGATTTCATATTCTTATGATCATACCGGACATATATATATTATTCCAATTTTATGATCATATGACTCATGTTCTTTGATTTCATTAGGAATCACTTCATATAAATCACAAATCATTATTCCATGATTAATGTTTCTGATCAGTGATATGTGAGGTATTATTTTCAAATGTTATACTAATTTTATCACAATCATATTCCCAATTCAAACATTTTTTTCCTCATTTTAACATTATTATAATTTGAGCTAAACCAATATTAGGATTCCATTCCCCCAAGTATGGGAAAAGGATTTATGTATAGAATGATTCTAAAGAATAATAACATGGTTGATCTATATAGTATTTGTTGAAGATATTTTAGTAGATTAGAATATTATATTACAGGTTATGAAAGGAGCTAAATTATTATGGATCTTGGGTTTTTAATGTAATTAATACTCAAAAAAATAATGTAATATCTATGAATGAGAAGCTGGTTTTTCTATATTTGGTATCAATGTAATGGTTTAGTTAACCCATATAAACTACGATGAGAATCATTTAGTTATATCCATAATTATATTTCTATGTAAATGTATTGGTATGTCTCATATGATAAGTCTAATGATTATTCAATGTATCAGAAATGTCCTAGAATTTTGGTAAATGATATAATGATTAGGATCCTATAAATACATCCCGGTCTAGATAATACATGTTAATGTGACTTTGGAACAAATTTTCCTAGTTGTAACAACCTTCAAAAAACTATACTATCATAGATTTTATTGGGAATAGGTAAAAAACAACGTTACATACTACATAACTGGTTTGACACTCCTATGGAATATAATTTGACAACTCATATCCTCTTTATGAACCATCTTGACAGATTTAAATATAAGATGACTATGAATTACCTATGATAAAAATAAAGTGTCATTTATTAATAAATGTGTTATGATTTAAATATACTAAAATTGATTTTTCATGATGATGATGTTCCCCATTTATGATTATTGTTTCTTACTCTTTTCTTTTAAGCATTTATCAATTGAGGGAACAAAGGGTAATCATTTTATCAGTGAATATGATGGAAAATTCTGTTATTATGAAAAAAAATTGATTATATTGAGATGTATATAATTTTACTATTACTAATACTATATCAAGTTATATTACTAAAAATGGAGTCTTCATTGACATTCCTATAGAATCAAATAAGTGGGAGATGAATGTTTATGAATGTTCATGTGGTACTGATCATAATTGAAGACATATTAAACTGACTACATTCCATGAAGATGTGAATAATAAAAATAATAATATCTAATATATAGGGTATAGATACATATGTGTGTAATATATATGCATCGAGTGAAATATTTATGAGGATATTAATGTCTAATATGTGGGAACATGGGAATTATCATACTCAATTCCCTAAAAAAAATAATTAACCTCCAGGCTATGGAAGGGAGTATTCAATTAAAACCATTGAAGTAGGAGGATTGAATTATCTCTATATTTGGATTCATGAATTATGAATTTTTTCATTGTTCCATATATATATATATATATATTCATTAAGTATTTGAAATAATATTTTGGAAATTTGTGATGAGATATAGAAGTGAATTAATGGAAAGGAAATATTGATGGAAAAGACATGATGATGATAAATATAACCCTTAATATGTTTTTACTAATGAGATAATGATGTTGGGATATAAAAATAAATGATTCGAATAACGTAAAGTAGATTTTACTAAAAACCATATAATATATTAAAGTATTGTTTATAGAGTGGTTTAGGCTATAATTTATGGAGTTTACCACATTTTTGGATATAAGGAATATATAAAATGGTCTAGGTTTTATTTAATGAATGTTCAATCACATATGATTTATATATACTTTAATGGCGATTTAGGTAATAACCATGTTTCAAGAGAATTTATTATGAAGTCACTCACATGATGAATATATGACAATAAAGATCTACAATATGATATATAATGGATTAATGTTATGTTCATTTTAAAAAAAATAACAAATGTTATTTATAAATATTTTATATTGTAAGGGATACAAATTTTAAAATCGATAAAATTCAATAAGTAATGATTCATATGTGTTTTTAGAGATTTTTATATTACTTCCCCATAATATAAATTATCGATATTAGAAACCCTATGAAAACCATTTGGTTGTGATGATAACTACTGAAGTATAGAATATCATATCATTTTATTTATTTATCCTATGATATGTTAGTTATTCAAGAATAGTAAATTCAGCTTCATTTCACAGAGTATGTGATGAAATGGAAATAGATCAAGGAAAAACAACATGGTTAGATTTTGACAATGAAATGGAATGAATTCAAGTAACTATATCTTCTCTTGAAAATTATTCTAATTTAGGTAAAGGACCATGAAATAAAATTTTGTATATTTATCAAAATTTTGATGATATAAATGGAATTCTTTAAAAAAACATAATTATATGAATTTTTGATGCCTAACATTCTTAATGACTACATATTATATCACTCTCTATCGATATTTGGTATTAATTTTATCTTTTTTTTCTTTGTTTTTTCTTCCCACCTAAGTTCTTCTATGTGGAAACCTAGTAATGTGTTACTTTGAATAACCATTATGTATGCTACAATTTCCATTTTAAAAGAAGTTTTATTACTAATTTTAATTATATGGGTTTCTATGATGGAAATTCATAAATGGTTAATCAAATGGGATGTGAGATGATATTCGACGGTGAAATTCATTTAAAGGTGGTAGAATGTAATACACTAAGATTTGGTGGAATATCCTTTTCAAATGAATTTAATATATAAGATATCTACTATTCCATAAAGAATAGATATTTCATTATTTTTTAGGTAACACTAAGTTTATTCTTTTTATATGAATTAATAATTTTAACTTCTCTTACACACAATACCATGTTTAGTTAGTGTTACACGAAACATCGAGTCATAATGAAAAGTTTCATATTATAAAAATAATACTATATGATAGTTATCACGAAGAGGTAGGAATTGAGGGTACGAATAGGAATAACTAAATTATGAAAAAATTATTTAGGATTGTTTGTACAATGATTTGCATTTTTAGAAATTAATTATAAATGAAAATAACACCCTTCTAAAATAAAAGGAAATCTATTTCTAAACAACTATTTGTATAAGAAATAAAGTATTTTATATTAATAAATTAAGCTTAATATAATTATGTTAATTATATTAATTAAATAAATGTATTATATTATCAATAAATCTATTTTTATTAATAAAATTTTTTTATAGATAAGAGTTGATATTAAATCAAATTTTATGTTTTAAAATTAATTTTTCTAAAAGAATGTTTTGACTGTTTTTGGTTGTGAAATTTCACTCAAAATAACATTACATAAATTACAAAGAATATTTACGAAAAAAAATTAATTATTTAATTTTATAAAAAATAATTTACATAGGGTGGATTTTTGGGGAATTTTTATAAAGATTCATTTTTTGTTTAATAGTGAAAATACCAAATTTTAATTGATAACTTAATTTTAATTTAATTTAACTATATTGTTAATTTCTATTTTAATTTTTTTTAAAATTGTATCTAGATATATTATATATCACTTAATAAATTATATTTTATTTAAATCTATTTCAAATTAAAATTGACTATAAAAACATTGTAAACATTTGATCATTTTCACTCTATAAAAATTATTTCTCATCTCGTTAGTAGGATTAATTTTAAATTAACTTTTTCCAATTCTATGATAGGAATTTTGAAAAATTCAATTCATAATTTTAAAAAGAATAATTTATATTTTAAAATAATTCCAACATAATTTCTAACACAATTTGATTGTTAATTTAGTAAATATTACTTAACTTGGTTAATTTAAAATTTGGTTTACCGAGGGCTTAAACTATTATGATATGGGTAAAATAATCCAATAAAATAGTATAAAAAATTTCATAGAAATTTTTTAATCATTAATCCTCTTGTGTTTTAGAATGATACATTTTGGACCAATTTTATTCATGAAAAATATAGGTGGAATAATCTCTTTAAAAAATTTAAGTATGCAACTCACCTCAGTTATAAAAGGACACACACTCTCCTCACCCCATCACACTAACAAAAATAGTTTTTTCAGCCATTAACTACCCAAATAAATTCTAAAAATACCTCCTTCAATCCTAGTAGCCATAAATTGGAAAAAATTAAACAATCAAAGACTATTTGTGAAAACCAAAAGTGGATACCTTCAGAAGAGGTAACATTACCAACAAATTAATTTTGTTTTATTCTTTCCTACAACATCGAAAATTATATTTATATCATGATTATATAATAAAATTATAATATTCCATTTATTTATAAGTTTTTTTTTAATTTTATGACATATATCCACATAATATTTCTTTTCATGGGTTATGAAATCATAGTTCTTGTGTATAGAAGACTACACCCTCATGACCAGATGTCATTTGTTTTTCAATTACGACCTCTCAATAGTGGTAATAATAATGGAGAGATAGTATATATATGATATTAATTATATTAATGATATTAATAATTTTCTTCAATTTTTATATCAAACATAACTTCATTCATTCCATTTTATGACTATCAGATAATGTCATTAGTTCTTATGGAAGACTATCACCCTATGGGGATGTGTGATTCATTCAAGACTTTCATTGAATTTATTAATGATGGATTTAGTAAAAATATTTTATTTATATGAAATGAATAATATTCTAAAATCATAATATTTCATTCAATCTTCTTTCAATCAAACTTGAAAGAATTTAAAAACAGTATTAATATAAACATATAACCACCATCAGCATGAATGGTGCATTTCATTTCCTATCACTACACAATATAGTTTACTCTAAATAAATATAAACGAATATATATTATATTATATAAGTTTTTAATTTATTTAAATGATTAAATCATTTCCAATGTAATAGGACAACAAATTTCATGTAAGGAATTATATAAAAAAATTATTAAACGAAACATAACTCTGAAATGTAATTGTTAATAAATATAAAATATAACAACTATGGAAAATCATATATGGTATGATATATATGTATATGGGTTTTTTATTTCAAATTAAAAAACTTATATCTATTTTTCATGATTTTTTATTAGTACGATGGATGTTAAGAGTTATATTATATGGATATATATTCTCGGTATTTTTTCTGAGTGACATACTCCATATTCACCACTCATTTAGTTTTTGTGTTTTTAATAATTCCCTAATACATGATGTATCATGAATATACCTAATTTAATTATATTGAATGATTACATTTATGTTATTATTTTATAGGTATTATGACACAAAATCTACTCAATCAGTAATCGATTTCGGTCTCACTTTTTTACTTTTGTGATACACATTCTATATTATCAACCTTTGTATTTTTTGTGGTGTATATAATGAAAATGACTTCATATTATTGTCCTTATGCTGGAAAATAGTTGGATTTAAATATAAATTTTATGATCTATCTTTAATGTGGTTTAGTGTTCATATGTTAAAAAATGAGTTGGATTTTCTTTACTCAATTTTCATTATTTTAGATGTACATTATGTTATGTACTAATATCTACTATTGAGGAGAATATAAAAATTCCCTGAAATGATATATCTTGAAATAATTAATCATGATTTTATTTTATGGTTCATTATATATTATTAATTTATGGGGACTATTATGTAATGTTATAATCGTGGTAATGATTTTATATTGTATTGTCATTGATTATCAGTATGGTTTACGATTATGTTTATGATGATATAATTATATGATCCATATCTCACTATTTCTAATTAATTAATCACATATTGTAATCATTTATACCATTATGTGATGGTATTATTTTTTCATATGTAGTTATTTAATCTAATATTTATTATTGTGTTATGAATGAAATGACTTAATTTGCCTTTTCTACAAAAAATTTGTATTCTTCCAAAACTATGTCTTCTAAAAATGATTTCAATTTTTTTATGTTATTTATTTTTTTATAGACATTTGTATTCAATTTTTTATTTTTAAATTTTTTTAACAGAATATTGATGTACTTTTAAAAATAATGGATGCTAGTATTTTTATGAAAATATGAAAGGAATATCTATTTTTACTTGTTTTTAATGAATAGAATTTTCTAGCTTCATCAAGATAATTTTATTTGGGGAATAATTTAATTTTTTGATGGATATTTTAAAACATATTGTTTTTAAAATTGTTTTATATTTTAATAAGCCTTTATTCAGAGTGGAATTTATGTTTCCTCCTGAAATGTATTAAATTAATTTTCAAATATTTATTTATAATTTTCAAATTTTATATTCAATGATATTTATTTTGAAAATAGTTTAAGAAAGATATTCTACATGAAATTTATTCATCCATAATAAGTTTCCCATGTGATCTTTCAATATCCTACTCCATCTAATACGACTTCTATTTATTTGATTTATTATTTAATGTCAATATGATTCAAGGATACAATTCATATTCTTTATGTGACTATTTTATGTTGTGTTTTACATATGTTTATTAATTATGTTTATATTTAACTATATATAAAATGATAATATGCTTATGAAATATACTTCTTTTAATAGGTTGTGTTATGATTAAATGATTATAAAATCTATACCTTTTCCATATGTTATGATATGATGATATTTTTTATACCAATTTCATTTCCTAGGTTATGATAATATGAATGATTATGATATTAAGGAATAGATATGTTTGATTTCATTAGTTGATGGGTGGGTCCTATTTCTCTCTCTAAATAATTGGGTAAATATTAAGGCTCTACATGCATTGAGGGAACCTTAGTGGTCATAACTCGCCCACAATGGATGGTATACCAGTGGTTATATCAATCCAAGATGCATATACACGGGTGTCCAACAAGAGCCTAATATGTTAACAATTTTATCACATATACCCTTGAAATTATATATTTTATGCATATATGTATTCTTGAAGTAAATGCCTAATACTAATTTTATGATCTAATTACTCATGTTACTTTATTTTCTAATGATTTAGTTATTATGAACATCCAATATTTATGTCATGATTAATGTTTATAATCTTTGAAATGTAGTGTATGGTTTTCCTCTATTAAAGTCATGTTATGCTAATGAATCTTCCTTGTTTACCCTTAATGAGAATCTGAGCTCTCCCTTTTTAGGTTTCCTTTACCAAGGTCATGATGAAAGGTTTTATGTATGCTATATTCTTCAAGAGTACTAAAGAATAAGATAGTTATGGTATATGTTTAATTCTGTTCTTTTTTCAGGATTATTTTCCATGATTCTAAAGGCACTAAAGTTTTATGGTACATGTGATTGTATTATTACAGTGTAATAAATAAAATTCTAAAATGATGTAATATTCAAAAATGAGGTGCCTAGGTTGATATAATTCAGGTAATGAATTAATAAAATAATAGAATCATAATCATGTAGAATCATCAAAAAGTAATAAATAATAACCTTATGTCAATGTGAATTGAAAAATATTCATAATATTAGTTAAAATCAATTATGAAAATAACATGAACATGAAATATACCATAATTATATTTTATTCTTGGGAAAACCTCATGTTCACCGTAAATTGAATCTCATGTGAGAGAAGAATTACATACTAATTTTCTTTGATTTAGTAGACCTGACCATCACAACACGGGAAATCATAAATTATATTTTTTTGAAAAGTCTTTTCCCAAAAAAATGAAACAATCCATAAAATAATCATAAGAAATAGAAAAACCTTATGATGATATTTTGAATCATAATATTTTATTAAGGAATAACTGAGGTCTATAACATATGGATTCAAAGAAGAGTATGGAATAAAATTCAATTGCACAAATATTTTTAATTTAAATGAATCATAGGTCTTAATAATTGGTTTTCATTTTATAAAATATTTCATAAATAAACTTGAATAAGAAATAAATAAAAACAAACCTCATATGTGATTCTTTTTTATGTGATAAAAGAAAATTTCTAAGATGAAATTCAAAACATAAAATATTTTAAAAAATCATTTGATATAAAATTATATTTCATGAAATAAATCTTTTTTTATAAAAGAATTATTGGTTTTAACAATTTTGTGGTGTGATACATTCCTTGACTGCATATATATATAAGATCCCTTATAAATTAGGTGGATATAAAGGAGAAAATAATGAGGGGAACATAAAAATATAATTTCCCAAAAAATTAAGGTATAGTAAACGAGGTATACAAGTTATATGAATACATATATGTAATATTGACTATATTATTGAGAATAATATAATATAAAATTTCAAAAAAAGAAGGATATTATGTCACATTAAGGTAATAAATTTGGTTCATAGTATCTCTATCCCTATATATGAATGTTTTCTATACATTCACTCAATATATTGTATAACAAATTTTTTTATTAAATATATACCCCAGAGAAATATTCACCAATATTTAATTTTATAGAGTACCTTGAACATGTATTTGTAATTATTTTTAATATGGTATTTTATTATGTTAGTGAGGTAGGTTTTTAGGTTAATTTATTCATAAAATGTTCTATTTGTTGGCCATAGACGTTGGTTTTGGAGTAAAACATCATGATCTCTAAACAAATTCTTATTGTCCCTTATTTCCTGATTAATAATATAATTACAAAATTTCATTTAAAAAACAAGACATGTACCCTGAAAATCCCATTTAAGGAGTCTAAAGTTAATATTAATGTGTCTTATTTTTTATGAATGAATATTAATATTTTATAATCTCATTAAATTATTTTTTTTATATTTTAATTTTTAAATATTAATAAAAAAATTTATGAAAACCATTTTACATGGTCATCTAAAATGAAACATTTGATTTGTGGAGGTGGTAGAGTGGGTACAAGCATGGTGACACTTTTCGTTTTAATTAATGGTTAAGGAGGGGAGTTTAAAATTGATATTTCTTCACCATGATTGTAATTCATATTTCTTAAAATTATAGGTCTATGTTAATTTCCATGATATAGAGGACTTGAGTGGCATAGATTATGTAATGTACATAGAATAGTTTTGTTTAGAGTATTAGCTTTCAAATGCTTGTTCTCAGTTTGTTATCTCTTTATGAATACTTTCAATGGTATTTTTATGTGATAAAGTATTAAAAGACATGAACATTGTGTTGAATAATGAATGGGTATGAGTTTTTTATGGACAATGTTTTCATAAAGTGTGTATAAATTTGATGTGTTGGTCTCCTTTTTTATGTTAAAAATTGCAAATTTGTGTAAGAAATATTTATTTAATAGTGATAACACTCAATTGATAATGGAAAAGGAACTAAATGTATCCATTAATGGTTTGAATATAGATATAAATACATGTATCCCCCCACCATTCAATATTATAAATGTTTGAACTTTTGTTTACCAAATTTCACACGGTTTAATCGATTTTCACCAATATATTTACCTCTGATGGTAAAACCATATTCACCAAATAGTCGATAATTTTCATGGTCAAAATTAATTTATTTTAATTATATAAAATTTCCATTTTTAATATTTAAATCATTTTAAAATCTAATGTGTCTAGGAGTTATAATAATAATTTTTATAATTAAAGTACATTACTAGTAAAAACTAGTTCTCAAAATGGCATATTTTATTTAAAAAATATAAGATTGAAAAAATATTATTATTATTTCTTATTTGAATAATTCTAATTGGTTTATTTTAAAATATTATATGTTATGTGGACCTCAAATAAATTTAAACCAATTTTTTCCAAAATAATTTTGGATATAATTAAAACATCAAATTGATTTTGTAGAATAAAAATATTATATTTGTTTTATGTATTTAATCATATGTTATATAAATTAATAAAATAAATATAGAGCCAGATTTTAAATTAAACAAATATTTTAACTATTAAAATTATTTAAAAATATATTTATATTTTTTATTATTATAATATAATAATAGACATTGTTTTGGAAAAAATTATATGTTCTCTATTCATCTAAAATAAATTATTTATAAAAATTTTAAAAATATTACAATTTTTAATTTAACATGATGAATCCAAAAAAAATTAAATTACATATATACATTCTATATAGGATATAAAAATTACTTCACAATACTAATTTAAAATTTATTGTTTTTTAAAGATACAGCATAGGTTCTGAAATGTCATATAATAGGTTATAATTTAATACAATCATTTTTAAAAATATGAATCCAGTTTTTAAATAAATATGTTTATATTTAAAAGGTAATAATTAATTTCAAGTTTATATGTATACACTAATATGGTTATAACGTACATTTTATTATAAAAAATAGTAATGAGAAGATGCGCCCGTAAGGGGCTCTCCTCCTAGGGTTTTCTCCTCTCACCGCCGCGTTCCTCATCGCTGCGGAGGGCGCGTCTTCTCTCTTCGAGATCAGAAGGTTTTGGTGGAGGCATCGCTGTAGTGGCGTTAGGCGGCTTCGCGGTTTGTGATGCGTTATAGGCTTTTCAGCTGTTGCTTCGGATCTGGGGGTGTAAGACCGGATCATCATTGGCATACTCTACGGAGCGCTTCTGATTCGGTTTGGCAGTTTGTTGATGACCTATGGTGAGTTTCCCTACCGTTTTAAGGTGTGATCAAGCGTCGGTGGTTTGGTGGTCCGCCTCTCCTATGGTGAGTTAGGGTTTTTGTGCTTTTTCCGGCTGATCTGGTCGGCGGCGGCGGGATCTCCTGCTTTCATTTTTGGCGTGTTTTGGGGGGGTTTTTTTCCGTTCTTGTTATCATGCGGGGTTTCGATCAGCCGTGGTTTATATTCATGCGTCTCCGCGAGTATGGGTTGAAGTTTCTATGTGGATGTTGTTTTCGTTTGAGTGGATGGTTTGCGACGGTGGTGATGTTCGGGCTTGCGCAGTTTGGGCTTTTCCCTCAAGGTCGTTGGATGCTAGGATCCGTGATTACAGTGGCAGTCCGGTGTGTTTTCCCAGCGGCCTGGACGGAGTCGACTCTGGGACTCGTGATGGCTCGAACCTTGAAAGTCGATCGACGATGCAGATGTGAAGTGAGGATCGTCCTTGTTCGATGTTGCGATTCCGGCAACGTCGAGGTGAAGTGTTGTGTGGCTCCGACGATGGTTCCCCTCCTGGGCGCGTGGTGATCCAGCGAGTGTGAGTGGTTCGAGTTGTGCGGACCGAGGTGTCTGTGTGATGTTCTGAAACACGAGGTGGGGCACGGCTCGAGGCGTTGAAGACTGAGTTTTTGAATTTGGATGTATTTTGTTTTAATTTCAAATTCCTGGTGACGTGGACTGTAAGGGGGTACCGGCAACCCTTAAACCGGTTTTCTGTACTTTTCTTTTATTTAATAAATAGTCAGGGGCCTGCCTCTGACTGACTTTCCTGGTATAAAAAATAGTAATTTTCAATATTCAAATAAAATAAATAATTTTTTATCAATCCAAATAAGAATAATACAGTGAAAATTTAATTGTATATAAAAAAATTATAAATTTTTATATGAAATTTCTATAGAAATATATTTTGAATAATTTAATTAAATCTTATAATATAATGAGAAACTAATATTATAGGAAAATTGTTTTCAGAACTAGATTTTCTTCATATTCACAATGTAATAAAAACAGTTAATGCTTTAATTATTCAATATATATAAAATATTTTATTTTAATAAAATTTAAAAATAATACAATAATCATTACATAATAAAAATTTTCACTTAAAATGATTTCTTGTTCAACAAAATATTGGGTAATTAAAAATTTCATTCATTAATCAAAACTAAATTTTTTTAGAATAAGGTCACTCATATCAAAACATAATATTTATATGTCTATGATTTTGTGACAAAAACATATCACTATTTAATATTTTTGACGTTATATCTGTGTAAGGATATGACTCATTTTTTATTTATTTATTTTAAAACATATATCAAAACCCTAGTGTTTTCATGGTTAATTTCCAACACACCCAATAAACTGTTATTTATCATGCTTCAATAGTTTAAAAAATAAGTCCACAAGTAGTATCTATACATGGATGTAATATATTAGGCAATACACATAATATATATTATGAATATTTAATATTGTATTCTTTATTGGGACATTGAATTATATTTTTAAAATTATATTTCTTGTTTTAATGCCAAATAATAAATATTCCATTCCAAACTAGTTACTATAGTTACTCAATTACACAATTTATAAAAATTATTTTTATAATTAAAAAAACTATATATGATATACTATGTTTATATATTATTCTTGAAATTTTCCTACATAAAAATATACTGAAAAATATTATTTAAATACAAATTTTGTCCTCAATAACCCCTTTTATCATCTCACACATCACAGGATTCCCAATGTAGAAAAATAAGTAAATGGGTTAGCTATAAGTCCCAAAGAAATATTTAGAGTAATGAATAAAAAAATAACACACAACAAGAACCATTATTTTAATGATAATAAAAAATGATAAAATTACATTTGATAACATTGACAAATCAATCGAGAATGAAGTTTGTTATATTCGTGGAATCATATGAGTGTGGAAAAATATTAAAACCTAGTAATGAATGAAAATGTATAGAAATGCCACATATAAAATATATCATAGTGATCAATGATAATTAACTATTCCATATTCATGTTATCTTTTGAGAGGAATATATTACCATGTGTAATAGGGGGAAATATGGTTTTTATACCACCCATATTATTAAAGTAATGTAAAGACATGTGTGTTCTTTTAACAACTTATTAGGGGATTTAGGTATTATAAATTCCCTTTTTAATTATACTTTGGATGGGTTTCCATTGGGGCTACATTGGAGAATTTTTTGGATTTTTTTAAAAAATTTTAGAAGTAACTGGTTTGCCTAAATTGAGTGTTATCTTATTGGAAAATGCACACAACAGGAAAATGGTGTTTTCCATGCTTAGGAAATTGTTTTAAAACAATTGGACCACAATGTTTAAATCAATCACCTAGACAAAAAGGGATGCACAACTAGAGTGCACAATGTGGTATAACTATTCAAATCAACCCAACTAACCTTGTATACATCAATTTTTAACTAAAAATTAAATTTATGATTCCTAAAAAACTCTTTAGACCCTATACTGACCTATACAACCCCCATTCAGTTTCTTCTTCCTTGGAGGCCCACAAGAGTAGTTTTTTGACCCATTGACCCGATTATAAGTGGATCAATTATATAAAAATGATATTCATCATTCTCTCAGTTAGTTTATTCTCCCTATTATCTATCTATCTCTATCTATCCTATTTTATGACATGGTATTATTAGATTTCCTTATTTATTAAAGGATATAATACCTTTTTTAGGATGTTGTATCAAGGAGTTTTTCCTAGATTTCGCAGTCTTCATAGAACATTGGTGAATCCTAATTAGTGTTTGATGTTTTGATATATCGTGACCCTTAGGTAGGTGTTTACATTATAATTGGGAAATTTAATTAACCATAAATTCCCTTCTTTTATTATATTACATTCAATTGAATGTGTCAGATTTTATTGTTCATAAATTGATTTATTGAGAACCCTATGCCATTGAATTGGGGGATTTCGTATTGGAAATTTAATTTTTTTTTCATAAAATTGGGAAATTCAAAAATTCCATCAACGTGTGTAGTAATTATGAAATTAATGGAAATTTATGAAATTTTAAATATTGTAATTTAAATTGGTAATTTAATTTTTTAAATCGAATTGTGAACTGGTTTAAAAATTTTACATGAGAAAAGTGTCAAAAAATAGCTTTGATAGAAAAGTTATAGTTTTATCTGGTAAAAAGTAATGTTTTTGATTAAAAAATTGTGTTTTGTTTTTTAAATGGGAAAAACAAAATTTTAAATGGATAATGGGATGAATTTTTTTTAATCATTTTAATGTAAATTGAACATTGTTGATTATTAATTGGAACTAATGAAATCCATTGGTAGTTAGTGTGTTATTTGGAAATGATTTTAATATTTAAAATATTCCAACACTTAAATGCTTCATGTCACATTGTCGAGGGGATGGTGATGATTACCCTTTGGACATACCAAAGATACATGTCTATAAATGTATTTATGTGTCCCTTTATATTGATTCATATACCATATAACAATTATTCCTTCAAGTTATATGTCTATATTTCTCACATTCATGTATATTAAAACAATATATTCCATTTTTTTAAACTATTCTATATTCCTTTAGGGTTATACAAACCATCCTAAATAAAATTATGAATTAATCCATTTTTTTATAATATTTTTATTTTTATTATAATTCATGATTTATTTAAAACATTAATTTGAAATTAAAAAACTATTTATTTAAAATTTAATAATTTATTAGGTTAGCTAATTATTAGAATCTATTATAGAGTACTTAGGGAGACCTTACTGGAATTTTCTCTCGCACCCTACATGTTCCCTAAGGAATTTTTATATTATATCCTTCTAGGTAATATTTGGGGTAAATATACAGATGGAGGTGTATGTAGATACTGATTTGTGGACATGGTGTTTTGAGTGCATTGGTACATGGGTTGTCGATTTTTTTTCTTGTACTTTTTTGTTAGATTAGATTATTTTTTCCTATTTTTCTTATGTTACTACTATCTATGTGGATTTATATTGATTACTTACTTACTTGTTCATATCACTTCTACAACATTGGTTGAAAAATCAATACCACTTTATTTTTATATGATGCCAGGTGCTTTTCAAAAACCTATGAGGATCAAAAATGCCCATTAGGCCATGTCTAAAATATCACTATTATTTGGTTACCAGGGTAACTGGGATGGTTCATGAAAAAGTGGTAATCCAATGTAGATTTTCTTATCATGATGTCAGTATAAATTTTATGTAATCTTATTGGGCCATAAGAAGAATTTTCAATTATGTGCATGAAAATATCTCAATATAGTGAACCATAAGTCTCAATTGTTGGTTTGGGAAATTCTTCTTGAAATTATGTTTATTCATTTGCCTATATTTTATTTGGATATATTGAAATAAAAATATTGTTTATAAATTTGTTGATATTAATTTACATCATTACTCTATTTGAGTATTAATATTTTTTCATCCATTTCATATAGTGTTATTGTGAAGAATCATTCCTCTATGATGACATGTAAATCAGATCCTGGGAGAAGCATATTTGTTGCCTCATCAAGTGAATCCTCTTATAGACCCAAAAATTGTTAATGTGACTGTGAATACAATTCATGCTATGGGATAGGCACCACCACTAGTTCTGGTTTATGCTCCATCTGTGGATCCTCAGAGGGAAAATATCTTCAATTGTTCTCAAGAGTTCCTTTTCCAGAATCGACCAGTGTTCTAAAGAACTAATGGTCTACCACAAGACATGGAATGGTTTTGAATGATATTTTTTTTCATTTATGAACCTAAGAATATAAATGGGATGTTTTCCACCTTTGTGGGATACAGATCGAGAAGGAGATGGTGGGACATGATAGTGATAGGGAATAAGCCCGAGGTCATAGAATGAAAATACATAAATGTAAATTTCATGAACCTGTTCTATCTAGAGTATATCCTATTGTCCAACGCTTTGGGGATTTTCAAATTCGAGAAGTCTATTATGAACATGAAAATGTTGGTAAATCATTTTTGTTGATCTTTTGTAGATCACACATGAGACTGTATCAAATGAGAAGTTGATGTCTATATTGTTTGAGTTTGGAAATCAGTATGATATCACTTCTTAGTTATTCTTGTTGAATATTCCATCTAATTATGATGTACTGTATAGAGAGATAATGGCCATGATTTTCTTGGATGCAATGTTAGGGTTGTCAGTAGTTCCCTTCTCTCCCAGTGGTGGTAAAATTTATTTTAATGGAAAGAAAAAGAATGATCATTATCACGGTGGTTACTAAAAGAATGGTTTTCCTAAAACTACTGTGTCACCTTTAATAGTTCATTTGAATTGTAATCAGTGAAGAAAGATACAAAATTAAAGGTTAGTATTCACTAAGCTCCCAAGGTATGATTCTCATGTTGTTACATGGGTAAACAACAAAAGATCTTCCATGGTTATTCCACTATATTTAGAAAATCATGACCATCATTCCCTTCTAAAATAGTATATAATTTATATGACTCACTGAAAAAGTTGTTAAATCAATAGGATTATTGTAGCTGCCCAAAGCCTAACGTACATGGACATTACATAACTTATGTGGAATAATTAGTACATAACAAAAACACACACACAAGTATCGTAATAGTTTAATGAATTTGGAAACTCGGAATATAATCTTCTAATCGTGGGGAAAGATCTTCAACATCTCCCATAAAGATCTTCCATTTTTATACCTAAAACCTTTCATTATATCCTGAGGAAAAGAAAACATAAAAGGGTGAGCTCAAATGCTCAGTAAGGGTAAACAAAAGAAATATCAATCACATTATATTCATAAGAACATAACATTTTTAGAAATCTTAACCTGCAAAAGAGTGAATAATTTCATAACATGGGATAAATCATAGTAGTGAAATGAAATCCCAATAATCATAACATAAAACATGAAACTTTGTGGCATACACACATAATCATAGAGAATCATTTCCTGTTAGTCAAGACTCATTGCCAAGACTATCTTAGTGGACAAAGTCCCTTTCTAAACCGAGTCACCCTCGTTTCAGTCCTGTTTCACTGAACCGGTATAACCTACCGTTCCAGCCATGTCTATCTCATTAGATATAAAATCTTTACCCAATGCATTGGAGAGAGATATAGGTCCCACCCATCTCATAATGATACCAATCTTATTTTTTCCACAAAATCATAAACCATACATCATTGCATAACCCATGTAATAAAAATGGGAATCTTAAACATCGTCATGACATCATAAAACAATTCATATATGATAAAGGAATTCATAAAAATATTTCCATCACAACATAATCAAATCCATGTAATAATAGGGATAGAAACTGAACCCATTATTATCTTAGATGGAAAATAATTTTGATAAAACACTTGAACTCCATTCTTGAGGAAAATATCCTTTCTACTTCAAAAAAATTTTCCTTTCTTAACATGTCATACAATTTTAAACTAAAAGAATCTGATTAAAAATAAGCACGAAAACTTGTAAAGTAATATTCTTGGAAATAATTTTTTAAAAATCCATTCATGCCGTATAAGTTTAAAAAAATCATTCTTCGTACTTTTGTCGGAAAAGTCAAAAAGTACCTCGTACAAAAAATGACAAAAGATTCCTTTCATATTCTTTACTAAAAACTCACCGAAGGGTAAAATTGGATTTAAACTATTGTAAGTGGATGGAAACAATATTACATATTGAGGTAATAAGGATGTGGATGATAAAATACACCCCAGTAAATGCCAAAGTAAAAACAATCTCGAATAAAAATGAGATTGTGATATTTTCCCTTACCTTAGGTCTGATTTGCTTCGTAAGTGTCCGAACCTGCTATATAATGATTTAAATAATGTCATTGACTTATTACAGAATCATATTCATTGTTATGATATCATATATGGTTCACTTATGACCTTATATTACCCGTTCTTTTGTAAATTCCATGTTAAAGAGCGTTTTGGGTAAAATTGTTTCATTTGTTGTCCGTGTTTTGAATTGTAATTATTCATATGATTACTTAGATCATGATTACATAATTCCAGAATATAAAACATGATTTATATATATATGTTCAGAATATTCATATATATAATAAATCAGTAAATGGAAAGAAATACACTGTTCATGGAGATAGTAGGCCGTACGTACGCATGAACGCTGTTTTCATTTCCTTATTGAGTTTAACGGAATTAAGTAGATGAAATTAATATATATACACATAAATCCAGTATCATTATTATGTCATATATTTCATGATTACTTATTATATATACTTTATAATCATTCATGAATGGTTTAAAGTTGAGAATGAATCTCATCGCGTCGTGGAGACGGTAGTCCGTACGTACGCACGAGCGATGATATCGTTCTCATGATCGTGGGACTGTATTGGAGTGTATGTATACTATTTAAGAATCAATATAACTTTAAAATAATAATATATAGTTATTATTTACACCATTATACCCATACTAGTAAGGTGGTGGTGGAAAATAGATTTCACCACGGCGTGGAGACGGTATTCCGTATGTACGCACGCGCGGTGATTTAGTTTTCCGTAGGATGGATAGATGGTGAAATAGGATTGTTTCATAATTATAATAACATATAAGTATATTAGTGATACTGATGTTATTAATTCATAATGAAACAACCTAAGAAGAAGAAGTGGAAGAGGAAATAAAGGTGAAAGAATCGGTAACGGAAATTACCTCTTCTTTGAAGCGCCTCTTTGAGAACTCCTCTTAGGGCACTAAAATTGGTCTTTGAGGAAGAACAGAACATCTAGGATGTTTCTAGGGAAGTGGAGAAGAGAATTTGGCAGGGGTTGGCCGAGCTTGAAGGCTAAAAGTTGTGTGAGGAAGAGAGGGAGGAGGTGCCCTTTTATAAGGGAGGAGAGGGGCTCCTTTGGAAAAACTAAAAATATTATTTTATTATAAAGTCAAGTTCGGTTTTAAATAGCTCCAAATTGATTTATTTCTAGGATAAGGTGTGGATGGGTATAAATCCTCTATTCCAATATAATTTAGACAAGTTTAGGTTCCTATTTTAACCTTATCATTTAGATTTAACATTAAGTTAAATAATTTTACTTTTACCGTGTCTTCTTGTATTCTTATACTATAAGGTTAATAAACTTACTATATCAATCCAAACTAACCCGAAGTTGTTTCTTATTAATATATATAACCTTATCTAAGTCATTTTTCAGAACCTTAGATTTTTAAGAATAAAATAGCAATTAATAATATTATATTTGTTTTAAAAACTATTTTATGTCAATTTTGACACAATTTAGTAATTGATTTTTTTGAAAATCATAACAGAATGATAAGTTCAAACAATGTTAATTAAATCAATACTAACATGTCATATTAAACTAGAAAATTATTTTAATTCATAAAATGTCTCAAATAATATTTATTTGGGTATTTATAACATCAATTATGTCAATATTTCATTAATAAGATAATTACTGCGTCATCGTTGTGTCATAAATAAATTAAATTATATAATGTCTAAAAATTAAAAATAAAATACCATTATGTAGGAAATAGTTTTATCTTTCTAATGAATATTTAAAGTCGAATTTATCTTATGTATAACCCTATATTAAAAATGTTTTATTATATAAACTTTGATTTTAACTCTTTTAACTCTTCTTTGAATTATATAATAATAAATGTCCTAGTCTAATTAAAGAGGGCCTGAATGGTCATCTTTTATTCCTAAGTTTGTTTTTGGTCGAATTACACTTATCCAATAGAATTAGGACATGTGTTAGGGTAATTTTATAATCTTATATTTTCCCTTAATTACCCGATTTACCTTTAACTATAGTAAATAAAATTTATCGTAGTTAATATTCACAATGCCCAAAAATAAAAAGTAGCTTATTAACATAATTTGGACCCACTTATTCCAAATATGGAATCCATTTTTCCAAATTCATTACACAAAAGATGCAGAAATGAAATGAAAATTAATCATGTTGTCGAAAGAAAACGGGTTTTTCTTTAAAACATTGCAAAAGATTGAATTGATTTAACCTACGAATTTAAGGTAAAATCAATGCTAATAACATACAATATATTAAATGGTAAAATATATTCTACTTATACTTTAAAACCATTCAATATTATAATTTAACCACATAATATATTAGGATTAAAAAAGTTGTTTTTAATTAAAATATACCGTGTTTTTACTATTCATTAAAATATGAAAGTTATCGGAAAAATATCAAAACTTTATCTAATGTAAATTTTTATATCATGATTCAAAAGAAGAATTTTATTTTGTCAAATTGAACTTATAAACATGTCAAAAACTAGATTTAAAGTGGGTGCGCCATTAAAAGGCGGCAAAACTACACTTTTTGAGAAATACTTATTTTACCCGAAAAATTTATTTTGTTCTTATACCATGTTCTAGAAATGTGTAAGATGAATAATAATGTGATAAAATTCAAAATTTAGTTAACACTATTCATAATGGCTAGTTCATACCAATATTATAATAATATATCATTGTTTAGTAAAACTCTATATTGCGTACAACACACGCTATCGAGGAAGGTCGTGATTGCGTGTAATGCAAGCCAAGTCAGGGTTGCGTGTAGTGAACAACACCTTTGTTGTTGCGTATAACATAATCCAAACATATTTTATTTATACATTGAATATATATATATACACTCAATGTTGCGTAGAATAATTTCTATCAAACGAACTTGAAATTGTGTGTAACAAGAGCCATGAAAAGTGTTGCGTATACTGCAAGCTAATACAGTGTTGCGTATAGAGAAAGATAATCTTGGTGTGTCGTAAAATAGAAGATATGAATGAAATTAAAAATAATGTATCTTATAAAATCTCATGTTGTTACATTCTACCCCCCTTAAAATGAATTTCGCCCTCTAAATTCGTCGGGGTTATAAATGGTTTACTACTCGAAAGTTTCTTTAATAGAAACCCACATTGTAAAAAGGAATAAAAAACTTGGCTTTAAAAACTGAAGTATGAAATATAACGATTACCCAAATAAACTAATCACTGGGTTTCCACATAGGTGAAAATATGGATATGGAGGAGAAATCTATCCATCATGTTCTGATGGAGAGTGGTAGAGAACATGGCTATGTAAAAGCCAGCAATCACAAAGCCATAAATTTGTGACGATCTAAGGTACCATCTGATGCATCAGATATAAGAGCACTAGGACAACATTTTTGGTTTTCAATATCATTTCCCTAAAGTTGATGAAATTGGAATTAGAAGAAATACTTTCATGATTTTGGTATAGTCTCACCATTTTTCATTCTTTGGACAATTTCCACTTCATCTCTTAAAGAAATGAAGTTGAATTTGTCATTCGTTATCTATCTCAAAGAAATGGTTATAAAAGTTATCAAAAAAAATACATAAGTCCATTTATAGTGAGATTAATCATATATAGTTCCTAAAATGGACTTATATTTCATATATCATACTACATAATAAAATAAAACTAGTTTCAACTAACCAGGGACTTCCTGTAGGCCAGTGGTAGGTGATAAAGGCCACTCGCACTTCGGTTGTGGGTTCGATTCCCACAGCCTTGTCCGACGCGATGGGCTGTCTCCCGTCCTGCAGGTTGTCCTTTTTCTAAAGCTATATTACTATAAGATTCCATCAATAATATCGAAAAAAAGTTTTATCCTAACTTATGTCCAACATAATCCATTCCAATCTTTAGGCATATCTAAAATAATTTGGTCCAAGCTCATAGTATAACGAAAACGATGACTTGAAATGTCGTCAACCAATCATGTGAATACCATCATTTATCCCCCATATTTGAATACCTTAATCATGTATTCTCTTGAAAAATGAATACCCATTAAACCTTAGTGAAAACATAAATGATGTCAAAAGTTAACTCTTTCAACATACCAAAATCCAAAAATTCTATATACTCAATCCATTACATAACCTTCTCCTTATATCAGTCATGAGCTCATGAATACTATCAAACATTTAATTTTCTCTTTATCCCTTCATTATGCGCATATAATCTACATTCCAAAAATATTTGAATAACCTTTCATGGATACTAGTAAAATTAATCATACACTTTCAAAACTCAAGGAAAGACAATAGTGTAACAATCCTTAGATGTCTCTTTATTCCATAGTACCATGAGATTACTGATACAACATTACACATGATAAACATGTAATCATTATACTACATTCTTAAACCATTGACCGAGCTTCAAAAATTCTTTCATCTCACATATCATTTTTAGTCTCTTCATCATCATCCACATAAATACTACCCATATGACCATACTGATTCTCTTCATGAGACTTTCCCTCAGGGAATTGGTTTTCATAGTGCATGTACATTCCACATTTAAAACATTTAACCATTGTTGATCTCATAGCAATACCATTATCCTCATCCCTGATGTTAACTGAACCTTTTCCTTTGCACTTACTTGCTTTGTGTCCTTCTTTTCCACACCCAAAACATCTTCCAGTTCCTTTGAAACATTCTCCTTGATGTCTCTTCCCACATGATTTACATAGGGGAAATTGAACTTTCTTTCCTCTATGATCATCATGAAACTCCATCTTTCTCTTATTAGCCGAGTCCGGAAACTTACCAAATTTTACTTTATTGATCATATTATGAGATTGCTGATTCGGCATAATAATGATGTTTGGACTCCCAAATCCCATTTCATTTGGTTTCTCATGAAGAATATCATTCCATTATCCATCATATCCTCTATTATCGTGAATCATCTTGTTTCCAGCCATTTTCTAAAACCCAAAAAGAATAGTGTGAGAGGAAAAAATCATAATAAAGTGGGAGTAACTTCAATATCTAACATCTTTGGTTTAATCTAATATCGTTACCATAGTTCTAGGTCTATATCCTATACGTATACTTATCCTTAGGGACATCCCTAGACATACCTTAGAAATATCTCTAGGGATCTCACTAACGTTTTCGCATCCTTGTTTCCAAAGGTTGACTAAACTTTTCCTCTGATACCAACTGTAGCGGTCCAAATCCTGACGTACATGGACATTACATTACTTTTGCGGAATACTTAGTACATAACAAAAACACACACACAAGGATCGTAATAGTTTATTGTCTTTGGAAACTCGGAATATAATCTTCTAATCGTGGTGAAAAATCTTCAACATCTCCCATAAAGATCATCATTTTTTTATAACTAAAACCTTTCTTTATATCCTGAGGAAAATAAAACATAAAAGGGTGAGCTCAAATGCTCAGTAAGGGTAAACAAAAGAAATCTCAATCACATCATATTCATAAGAACATAACATTTTTAGAAATCTTAACCTGCAAAAGAGAGCATAATTTCATAACATGGGATAAATCATAGTAGTGAAATGAAATCCCAATAATCATAACATAAAACATGAAACTTTGTGGCATACACACATAATCATATAGAATCATTTCTTTTTTGTCAAGACTCATTGCCAACACTATCTTAGTGGACAAAGTCCCTTTCTGAACCGAGTAACCCTCGTTTCAGTCCTGTTTCACTGAACCGGTATAACCTACCATTCCAGCAATGTCTATATCATGAGATATAAAATATTTACCCAATTCATTGGAGGGAGATATAGGTCCCACCCATCTCATAATTATACCATTCTTATGTGTGCCACAAAATCATAAACCATACATCATTGCATAACCCATGTAATAAAAATGGGAATCTTAAACATCATCATGACATCATAAAACAATTCATATAGGATAATGGAATTCATAAAAATATTTCCATCACAACGTAATCAAATCCATGTAATAATCTGGATAGAAACATAACCCTTTATTATCTTAGAAGTAAAATAATTTTGATAAAACACTTGAACTCCATTCTTGAGGAAAATATCCTTTCTACTTCAAAAACATTTTCCTTTCTTAACATGTCATAAAATTTTAAACTAAAATAAGTTGATTAAAAATAATCTTGAAAACTTGTAAAGTATTATTCTTGTAAATAATGTTTTAAAAATCCATTCATGCCGTATAAGTTTAAAAAAACATTCTTCGAACTTTTGTCGGAAAAGTCAAAAAGTACCTCGTACGAAAAACGGCAAAAGATTCCTTTCATATTCATTACTAAAAACTCACCGTAGGGTAAAATTGGATTTAAACTATTGTAAGTGGATGGAAACAATATTACATATTGAGGTAACATGGATGTGGATGATAAAATACACCCTAGTAAATGCCAAAGTAAAAACAATCTCGGATAAAAATGAGATTATGATATTTTCCCTTACCTTAGGTCCGATTTGATTCATAAGTGTCCGAAACTCATGTATAATGATTTAAATAATGTCATTTACTTATTAAAGAATCATATTCATTGTTATGATATCTTATATGGTTCACTTATGACTTTATATTACCCGTTCTTTTGTAAATTCCATGTTAAAGAGCGTTTTGGGTAAAATTGTTTCATTTGTCGTCCGTGTTTTGACTTGTAAGTATTCATATGAATACATAGATCATGATTACTTAATTCCAGAATATAAAACATGATTTTTATATATATATATTCAGAATATACATATATATAATAAATCAGTAAATGGAATGAAATACACCGTTCATGGAGACGGTAGGCCGTACGTACGCATGAACGCTGTTTTCGTTTCCTTATTGAGTTGAACGGAATTAAGTAGATGACATTCATATATATACACATAAATACAGTATCATTATTATTTCATATATTTCATTATTACTTATTATATATACTTTATAATCATTCATGAATGGTTTAAAGTGGAGAATTAATCTCATCGCGTCGTGGAGACGGTAGTCCGTATGTACGCACGAGCGATGATATCGTTCTCATGATCATGGGATTGTATTGGAGTGTATGTATACTATTTCATAATCAATATCACTTTAAAATAATAATATATAGTTATTATTTACACCATTATACACATCCAAGTAAGGTGGTGGTGGAAAATAGATTTCACCACGGTGTGGAGACGGTATTCCGTACGTACGCACGCACGGTGATTTCGTTTTCCGTAGGATGGATAGATGGTGAAATAGGATTGTTTCATACTTATAATAACATATCAGGATATGAGTGATACTGATTTTATTACTTCATAATGAAATAACCTAAGAAGAAGAAGTGGAAGAAGAAATAAAGGTGAAATAATCGGTACAGGAAATTACCTCTTCTTTGAAGTGCCTCTTTGAGACCTCCTCTTAGGGCACTAAAATGGGTCTTTGAGGAAGAACAGAACCTCTAGGATGTTTCTAGGGAAGTTGAGAAGAGAATTTGGAAGGGTTTGTCCGATCTTGAAGGCTCAAAGTTGTGTGAGGAAGAGAGGGAGGAGGTGCCCTTTTATAAGGGAGGAGAGGGGCTCCTTTGGAAAAACTAAAAATATTATTTTATTATAAAGTCAAGTTCGGTTTTAAATAGCTCCAAATTGTTTTATTTCTAGGATAAGGTGTGGATGGGTCTAAATCCTCTCATCCAATATAATTTACACAAGTTTCGGTTCCTATTTTAACCTTATAATTTAGATTTAACATTAAGTTAAATAATTTTACTTGTACCGTGTCTTCCTGTGTTCTTATACTATAAGGTTAATAAACATACTATATCAAGCCAAAATAACCCCAAGTTGTATATTATTAATATATATAACCATATATAAGTCATTTGGCCGAACCTTAGATTTTTAGGAATAAAATAACAATTAATAATATAATATTTGTTTTAAAAACTATTTTACGTCAATTTTGACACTATTTAGTAATTGATTGTTGTGAAAATCATAACAGAATTATAAGTTCGAAAAAAGTTAATTAAATAAATAATAACATGTCATATTAACCTAGAAAATTATCTTAATTCATAAAAAGTCTAAAATAATATTTATTTGAGTATTTATAACATCAATTATGTCAATATTTCATTAATAAGATAATTACTGCATCATCATTGTGTCATAAATAAATTAAATTATTTAATGTCTAAAAATTAAAAATAAAATACAATTATGTAGGAAATTCTTTTAGCTTTCTAATGAATATTTATAGTTGAATTTATCTTATGTATAACCCTATATTAAAAATGTTTTATTAAATTGACTTTGATTTTAACTCTTTTAACACTTCTTTGAATGAAATAATAATAAATGCACTAATCTAATTCAAGTGAGAATAAATGGTCATATTTCATTCATAAGTGTGTTTTTGGTCGAATTACACTTATCCAATAGAATTAGGACATTTTTTAGGGTAATTTTATAATCTTATATTTACCCTTAATTACCCGATTTACCTTTAACTATAGTAAATAAAATTTATCATAGTTACTATTCACAATGCCCAAAAATAAAAATTATCTTATTAACATTATTTTGAACCACTGATTCCAAATATGGAATCCATTTTTCCAAATTCAATACACAAAATATGCAGAAATTAAATTAAAATTAATCCATTTGTCGAAAGAAAATGGGTTTTTCTTTAAAACATTACAAAAGATTGAATTGATTTAACCTACGAATTCAAGGTAAAATCAATTCTAATAACATACATTATATTAAATGGTAAAAATATATTCTATTTATACTTTAAAACCATTCAATATTATAATTTAACCACATAATATATTATGATGAAAAAAGTTGTTTTTAATTAAAACATAGCATGTTTTTACTATTCATTAAAATATGAAAGTTTTCGGAAAAATATCAAAACTTTATATAATGTAAATTTTTATATCCTGATTCAAAAGAAGAATTTTATTTTGTCAAATTGAACTTATAAACATGTCAAAAACTAGATTTATAGTGGGTGGTCCATTAAAAGGCGGCAAAACTGCACTTTTTGAAAAATACTTATTTTACCCGAAAAACTTATTTTGTTCTTATACCATGTTCTAGAAATGTGTAAGATGAATAATAATGTTATAAATTTTAAAATATAGTTATCACTATTCATAACAGCTAGTTAATAACAATATTATAATAATATATCATTTTTTAGTAAAACCCGGTATTGCGTACAACACACGCTATCGAGGAAGGTCGCCATTGCGTGTAATGCAAGCCAAGTCAGGGTTGCGTGTAGTGCACAACTCCTTTTTTTTTGTGTATAACATAATCCAACCATATTTTTTTGATACATTGAATATATATATATATATATATATACACTCAATGTTGCGTAGAATAATTTCTATCAAACGAACTTGAAATTGTCTGTCACAAGAGCCAGGAAAAGTGTTGCGTATACTGCAAGCTAATACAGTGTTGCGTATAGTGCAAGATAATCTTGGTGTGTCTTACAATAGAAGATATGAATGAAATTAAAAAGAATGTATCTTATAAAATCTCGGGTTGTTACAATTATAGAATTAATATTCCTCCTAAAGTGGAAGAATCTCACGATTAAGCATTTATGGGTAAAACAACTGTGAGAGGCACTATCATTATATCCTCTTCAAAAGTGATTGTTTTATTGGATATTGATGTATCTCATTATTTTATTTAAACCAATTTTTAATATTAAAACTCTTTTTATTCATATTTTATCATTCATAATGGATATTACTACACCCATTTAAACAAAGAGATAAAAGGGTTTTCCTAGTCCCTCTAGTTTTTTCTCTCTATCAGATATTGAGATTACTTAGAGGTTTCTAGTTCATGACATGAAACTTATTTACATTATATTCCATATTATTTGAATAAAATTCAATATGTCCTAGTTTAATTGTAATCTCTGATGGGTCTCTATCACTACACTTGATGTTGTGTTTCATATCATTCATGGATAATGAGGACCAATGTCGAGTGAATCAAAACCTTATTATCTGGAGTTACAGAAATTGATATCTATTTTTTGATCTAGATCAAGAATCCTTAGGAAATTATATCCCTCTAGTTTTCATTGAGTTTCAAGATTATTTTCCTTCTGACTTCTCTGGTTTTCCACTTATAAGGCTTTTACAGTTTTTTATTCATTTAGTGCATGGAACATAATCAATTTCTATTCCTTATTAATACATGGCCCAGTTGAAATGAAATTGTTGAAGGCAATGTTTTATTCTCTTATAGATAATTAATTTATAATCTCTAGTGTGTCACCTTAGAAAATTTATATTCTCTATATTTTGAAATATGATGGTTCACAGTGGGTTTATGTGGTTTACAAAAAACTTAACAGTGACATTGTAAAGAAAAATTACTTGTTTCCATGGATCGATGGTCTTTTTGATCATCTGAAATGAGATAATATGTTCTCAATGATATTATATCCATCTAATTACCACCAATTTAGGATAAAATAATATAAAAACATGAATACCACCATTCATAATAGGAACAACAATTATGGTTACATTGTCATGCCATTTGGTCTAACCAATGTTCATGTAATTTTCATGGGTTTAATGAATATGATTTTATGGAATATCATTATTCTATTAGTTAATCTCAATGTATGGAATCCTAGTTTACTCCATTTCTGAGGATGATTATATTTGTCATTAAATATTAGTTCTGGAATTGTTGAGAAGTCAACAAAATTATGAAATGCTTTCAAAATGTAATTTTTGTATATGAAATGTTAAGTTCATGGGACATATCCTCTCAAGACATGATATTTAATTTTTCTTGTGAAAGTAAAATATGATATTACCTGGTAAAACCACAAAATGTTTTCATGATTCAGTGCTTTTTGTTCAATCTGAATATTAATGTATTTTTGTTAAGGATATATCATATTTGTCTTCTTCGATGATTTCGTTGATTTGGAAGGAAGTGATGATTTATTTTGATGAGAAAATTCTGAATTATTTTATTGAGATGAAACATTTATTGAATACCACACTTGGGAAAACTGTTCTAAAGGGAGGGCATAGATATTGGGTCAAATGTGATGCATCATGTTTTGGTTTGGGTTTTGATGTTATGAAAGATGATCATGTCATTGTATACATCTATAATAATCTTAAGCATCATGGGAAGAATTACTTGAATCAAGACCTTGAACATGTAGCTGTGATGAATAATTTATATAGATTTTTGAATTACCTTTAAAGAGAATGTTTTACCTTGTTATAAAGAAACATGATCCTGAGTTACATCTTATCTAAATAAACTTTTAACCTCCCCCACATGCCTTGGGTGGAATACATATCATCTTTCTACTTTGACACAACCTATACTCTAAGTAAGTGGAATTTCATCCTAGAATATCTATGTTGGAAACATTCAAAATAGGCCACAAAAGAATTCTTGGAAGAGTGGAACATGAAGGATATATTTTCAATGTAGAATATTGGAGTCCAAGAATCATTGTATGAGGTCTATATGGCCACTATTCAATTAAATTACCCTTCTCTCTAGATGATTATTTTGGAACAATTTCTTCATAATGAGTTCATTAGAATTAGATACTCTCATTATTGCAGGGAGACCATATCAGAGTTGTCTTTCACCAAAGAGGGAGTTATATATTTTCAAAATAAATTTTCTATGCTAAAGTGGTATAGAAAATGGTGAATGGGTATTTTCATAATTCTTAGTGGTATGTGAACCCAATAACCAAAAATAAGTTCTATAACATGGGGTGATGATTCTGGTGTCTAGGTATGAGAAGTGGAATTGCTGAATTTTCCTCTCATTGAAAATCATAACAACTTCTCATGGATGATCACCAGAAAACATTTGGTTTCATTCAGACACATCAAGTGCCTATATGGAAGTGGGATGATATATCAATGGACTTTTGTGGTTGCTTTTCCATATACCTAGGGAAATAAAAATGAATTATGGGTTGTGATCAATCATAAAACAAAATCATCTCACTTTATACCCATTTCTAATACAACCATTTTTGTGGATGATGAAAATATATATGTGAAAGTGATTATTTATATGCACAGTGTTCAATTTTCTATAGTTTTTTATGGATATCCTTGTTTCACATATCACATTTTGAGAGGACTCTAGGAGGCGCTAGGATATATAGTCTATTTTAGTATAGAATATCATCTGAAATTGGATGGCCAAATATAAAATGATATATATATTTATTTGCATATGCTTTGTGATTGTCTTATGAACATGGTGGGGCTTTAGATGACCCTCTTGGGATTGTTGATTCTACTTACAAAAAGAGTTACCAGTCCACAATTTGTATCGATCCTTTTAAGGCCTTGTATGTTTATCCTTGTAGGTATATATGATGATGGTCGGAGATTAATGAAAGTTCCTTGGTTGGAATAAGCATGGTTAAAGTGATGATCATAATTATTCAATTGATTTCTTAGAGGAAATTAAATTTTCAGAGATCGTATGAATTTAATTTTGATCATTGTCACTAACCATTGGAGTTTAATATTTTTGTCCTGGTGTTCTTGGAAGATTAACCCCAGTAGGGTCATCGATGACGTGATAGGGCATATAATCTTGATTATTGTATTTTGGGACATTATTAGAGTTTTTTGATTTTGTAAAATGTTTATTACCATTTAGAACAATATCCAAAAAATATGTCCATAAATAAATTGTTAGATGTATCTCAAATATGAAAGTATCTATCAGATTGGTCTCATGTTCTGAGTTAGAGGTGTCTATTGGTTGAACCTTTTTTAGTAATGATTGAACATCCAATCTGTATAGTTGATTCAGATACCAGGGTATATAATTTGAAGAATATAACTATTGTTTGTGTGCTATGGTGTCATGGTTTTTATATTCATGAGATGTGGGAGATGGAGGCACATATGAGAGAGAAATTTCCTAGTCATTTTTTCCTGAAGTATTTTTAGTAGGCATTATGGGGAAATAATGATCATGTGGTGGGTATGTCATAGAACCGTACTAATGTTTTAAGTCATTCTTTAAACACTATTTTTATAATTCTTCCGTTGGGATTCATTTATTGCATTCTTTGAGAGATTTTTTGGTATTTTTTAATAGTTGGGCCACTACACAGTTGGTGAATTGCTTTATCAAATAGTGCTCCATTTCAGTTGAATCCATACAAACCTAGATAGTCGGGTTTTCACATCTACTACATGGGTAGAGAACTACGTTCCCACAATTTATAACCCATGAACCTAAAGAATAATAGGTTCATAAATAGGTCACACAATTTTTTATAACTCTGCGACTCTTCCCCACTAACCATTAAAAAATATTTATTCCAAAATATCAAATTCAAATGATCTAAATAAATATTTTTAGACCAAATACTTACATTTATAACCCCTCTTCAGTTTTGACATCCTTGGGTTCTTCCATGATCTATTATTGGACCCAGTAAACCCTTTATGATGTTAATAAAGGATATGAGAACAATGCTCGACATTCTCCTAGTTTGTTTAATCTTCATGTTATATATATTCAGCTCTCTCCTAGTTCCAACATAGGGATACCTAAATATCCTTGATGATTGGAGGATCCAAAACCCTCTGTGTTAATTTTTGAATCTATTTTGTATTCCCTGAATCTTTCTTTATTTTTCATCATTGGTGAATCCCGATTAGGGTTCAGAGTTTTCAGATGTTTTGATCCTAAGGCATGTGGTTCATTTTGAATAACCAATTTAATTGACAATGAATTTATTGATTTGTATAAACATATTTCAATTTAATATGATTGATTTGAATCTTATGAAATTTAATTGGCGAAAAACTAGTTACAAGGAATTGTGTGATTTTTTATGAAATTTTATTTTTGGAATAAATAATGAAAATCCTAATTCAGTTGACTTGGGAATTTATTTTGAATAAGATGTTTTTTATGGGATTTTAATTATTGAATTTAAATAGTGAATGAGAAATTTGAAATGGAATGTTAAAAATATTCCAAATTCCTATTTGAGAAATATTATTTAATATGTTGTTAGTGATTGATTTGTATTTTGTCTTCAAAAAGGGGATTCTTTGATTAAAAACCCATATGTTGGATTTGAAGAGGAATGTGTAATATTTAAAATGGATAATGGGATGAAATTTATTATATAAATTCATAAATTAAATTGAATATAATTGAATTTTTATTAGAGAACATGATGGACATAGGTTGTTTGTGAGTTATTCAGACAACACACTATGATTCAAATCATTCCGAAACATAAATGCATCATGTCACATACCTGAAGGGATGTGGATGAAGTCTCCTTTGGCCATACCAAATGGATGTGTGTAAAAACATATATTTATTTCACCAAGAGTGTGTGGAGAAAAATAGACTATAAATAGACTTCTATGAATATTAACATGTTTCATCCTAGCTTGTATTAAAAATGAATATAATCTATTATTGTAAACTGTTTCATATGAAATTTTATTTTTCAAAATAATATTATATAAATTTTTTAATAAATAAATTTGTTTTATTATTTTTATCATTTGAAATGTAAAGAATAATGTTTTTAAATATGATTTTGAAATACTAAATCATTTTATTGAAAAAAATATGTGGTTAATTAATTATTGAGATTATTTATGCAATCCTTAGTGAAACACAAATTTGATTTTAGAACACTTTACTTATGTCTTAGGAAACATTTTCATTATCTCTATCCATGTTCAATCAGGGATTAAAAATTACTTGGATCTGTTTCTAGCTTTTGATCCATGGACTTGGTGTGAAGATTCCACCAGGAATTGGGTTATCTATTCTATTCTTCTATAACATTTCTATTGTAATTTGTTTTTATGACAATTTAATTTTTGGTACACTTATCCATGTGATGTTATTTTAATTTCATAATTATTATTTATCTTACTTCAACTAAATTTTTGGTTAAAATCATTATAATTTTCTTTTTATATGATGTTAGGTGCTAGTTGGCAACATGTGGGGATCGGGAACACACTACAGGACATGTCAAGATGATAACGGTTATCAGGTTCCTAGAGAACCCAGATGGGTTCAGGAAATTTCCCCATTGGTAATTCTTAATAAAGATAAATGAAAAATAAAAACCAAAAAATTAAACAAGATACATAATCATATCTTACATCATAACAAATGCACAGATAAATTTTTTTCTCATTGATGAAGGGATAAAAAATCTCCAAAAAAGATAATGACATCAAAATCATATCCATGGGAAGTGAGGACATAATAATAGCAGAAAATAATATTTTGAAATCAACTAATGAGGAATGGTATATTTAAAAGGGTATTGTGCCTTTAAAGTGAGTATTTATATAATAATTTCCACAAAAGAAAAATTATTCCAAAACTATTTTTATTAAAAAAGAATGGGATTAGAAACAATTTGAGGTTATAAGAATTCAATTATTTTGTACATGATATATGGAAGGTAACAGAGACGTTCAATTTAGTTCGGTTTTCTTAATGAAAAAAATTGAAAAGGGATCCTTAAAATATTTCATATCCAAAAAATGTTAACATTTGTTAAACTATGAATATATTTTTGGAACATACACATATAGAATATTAGATAAATATATGAAAATAATAGAGTGATAAAAATAATATTTTATTATTTTGTAATTTTCCAAAATAAATTATTTTTGTTTCAAAGCTCCCATACATAGGGGCTTTGACTCACTTAGTATGGTCACCTAAATTCCAGAATAATCAAATTATGCTTACTAAATAATTATGTAAGAGATATTTTAATGTATATTTGATTTATTTATATTATTTTTTTACGTCTGATTTTTTTTAAAACATCATCATTATATATAATATTTTAAATGTGTTCCTTGTTGATCCATAAAATGCATCAGTTTTTTCATTATTATGAATGAAAAATATAATTTGTCTATGAATCCAAAACTATAATGAAATGGTATTCCTGTCAAAATATAATTTTATATGGTTCCATATTCCTTTTGTATGGATAAATAATATACAAAAATATCATCATTCTTTATTTAGTTCATTTAAGTTGTCTTACCAACCATAATGAACTGTAGTCATGTACATTAAATCGAAAATTATTCATACAATCTCAATAATTATATAAGTTATAATATATTTTCAAAAACTAATTAACATTTTTATTAACCATATAACTAACAATAAATATAGTGGTGAATATTGAAATTCCTTCACAACAGAGTTGATGAGTCAATCAAGACATAGGTGACGTTTTATTTTTATTTTTATCCCATGATGTCTTTATTGGTAGTTGGTCAACATTGGGAGGTATGACAAAAAAGGGGGTTTGTAGTGTGTTTGGGGTGCCATGAATTTTAGATATACACTATAGAAAAATGCATATTTAGTGGTTGTTTTTTTCATTTTGCGGTGGTTTAAACCACCGCTAAATCGATTGGCGGCGGTTTTGAAAAACCGGCGCTAAATTGGGTGTCAAGAAACTATTCGCAGCGGTTTTCAAAATCGTCGTAGAACGTTTCGCGGTGGTTTTTTAGCAGCGGTTATTTTAATTTTTTAATTTTTCATTTTTTTAATTTTTTAATTTTTTTAATTTTTTTATTTTTATTTATTTATTTATTTTTATATTTATTTTATTTATATATTTTATATATTTTATTAAAATTATTTTATTTTATTTATTTTATATATTTATTTTATTTATTTCGTATTTATTTTATTTATAGCATATTTATTTTATTTATTTTGTATTTATTTTATTTATTTCGTATTAATTATATATTATATTTTTTTTTTATTTATTTCTTATTTATTATATATTATTTATTTATTTTATTTATTTATTTTATTTATTTATTATGTATTATTTATTTATTTATTTATTTATTTTATTTATTTATTTCGTTCTCATTATATTTTATTTATTTTATTTATTTATTTATTTTATTTGTGTTACTCTATTTACTTTATGCATGTCCATGCTTATGCACACGCACATGCCCATGCCCATGCCCATGAAATATAAATAAATACTGCGTTTGGTGAGATTTGAACACCTAACCTCATGCATATTTTCCAAAGACTTTACCACTCCAGCAAGCTCGTCTTGTGGTTACTAAACAGAATTTAATATACATATATATACTAATTGAAAAAACAAATAATACATAACTAATAATAAATAAAAATAAAGAATAAAGAATATATAATATATAATAAATAATAATTATTAAATAATAAATAAGAAATAATACAAAGTAAATAAAGAATAAATATTATATAATAAATAAGAAATAAGAAATAATTAACGTTAAATAATAATAAATAATAAATAACAAACAATAAATAATACCAAATAACAAATACCAAACAATAAATACAAAATAATAATAAATAATAATAAATAAATAATAAATAATAAATAATAATAAATAATAAATAATAAATATTAAACAATGAATAATAATAAATGACAAATAATGATAAATGATAAATAAAAATAATAATAATAAATAATAATAAATAATAATAAATAATAATAAATAATAAATAATAATCATAAACAAATAATAAAGAATAAATATGAAATAATAAATAATAAATAATAAATAATAATAAAAAATAAAAAATAAAAAATAACAAAATAAATAATAATAAATAATAAATAATAAATAATAATAAATAATAAATAATAATTAATAATTAATAATTAATAATTAAAAATTAATAGTTTATAATTAATAATTAATAATTAATAATTAATAATTAATAATTAATAATTAATAATTAATAAAAAATGAAAAATATTTAATAAATAATAAATAAGAAACAATAAATAATAATAAAGAAAAATTAATAAATAATAATAATAAATAATAAATAATAAATAATAACAATAAATAATAATAAATAATAATAAAAAATAATAAAGAATAAAAATAAAGAATAAATAATAAACAATAAATATTAAATAACAATAAATAATAAATACTAAATAATAAATAATAAATAATAAATAACAATAAATAACAATAAATAACAAATAATAAATAATAATAAATAATAAATAAGAAATAATATTAAATAATAATAAAAAATAAAAAATAAAAATTAAATAATAATTAAATACAAAAAAAAAATAAAAAATAAATAAAAAATAAAAAATAATAATAAACACACAATAAATAAATATAAATAATAAATAATAAATAGTAAATAATAATAAATAACACATAATTAATAATAGATAATAATAAATAAATAATAGATAATAATAAATAATAATAATATTAATTAATAATTATTAATTAATAAATAATAAATAATAAATAATTAATGATAAATAATAAATAATAAATAATTAATGATAAATAATAAATAATAAATAATAAATAATAATAAATAATAAATAAATAAATATAAATAATCAATAAATATAAACAATAAATAATAATTAACCACTAACAAATATTATTATTAATAATAATATTTAATTAATAATAATAATATATAATATATAATATATAATAAGAAATAAATAAATATAAATAATAAATAATAAATAATAAATAACGAGTTACAAAAAATAGATAATAAATATATTATATTATATTATAAACAATAAACAATAAATAATAAATAATAAATGAAACACATGAAAAATTATGAAACTACGTGATAAGGGATGAAAAATCATGAAAACGAAAGAAAACGGATAAAGAAGCATGAAGAAGAAAGCATTAGAAAGTATGGGAACAAATGAAAACTCATGACAACTATAGAAAACCCCTTATGAATTCAACATAATCATCATAATAACCCACAAAAAAACCATTAATAAAGATAACAAGTCATGAAAACCCAAATAAACAGTGATAAATGGAGCAACCATTAAAATCTGTCGAAATAGTCACAAAGTGAAAAAAACATTGGACCCATATTAATAGAGATAACTTATGATCCAAGAGTCCGTTCCAGATCTGGGACCAGTCAAATAAAATATCTTGAATCAATCTTCGACCTGATAGGTGAAAGTGACTGAATGGACTAACGGATCAAAAGTTACGGCCATTTAAAAAAAGCTGACGGGGAACAAGTGCAAGAAACGAGGAATCGAAAAACATAACAAACTCGATACCCACTAAAAATGTCATAACATATGATCCAGGAGTGCATGTGGGCACTACGACTAGCCAAACTAAACCTCATGGAACAAATTATGATCTTGCTGGTGGAGGAGTCTGAACTGACACACAGACCAAATGTTAAGTCTGTTTAAAGACAAGTTCTAAGGGACTCTGGTGACATAAACATGGTTTTGGAGGTCTTTGGAGGGGTTTTGGGGTCGAAAAACACAACTGAAGTTTTCTTGTATCAAATTAAATCGTAGCTCTCTTCACTGGATTCGATTTTGATATGTGGTAGAGCCCAAACGGACACCAGAAGCGAATATTATGGTCGTTTGAAGTTGGATAACTTTTTTCAACATTCTTATAACTCTCATATATTCCGCAACATAGGTAGTCTCATGGTTTAGATTATATGTTCCTCTATATCTCTTCATGAGCAACAATTTGAATGTTCAAGGTACTCCAATGGATGCACGGATCAAAAGTTATTGTCGTTTTATTGATTTCAGGGATTCTTCTGTTTTTTTTTTTTCTTTTCATTTCACGGCGGTTTTACACAAATCGCCGCTATTTTGCGACAGTTTTTTAAAAAACCACCGCTAATCCTCGAATAAATAAAAAATAAATTCAACACCTTTTGCTGTGGTTTTTTAACCACCCTGAAAAAACTGCCGCAAAATACAGGCCCAAAACATATTTAGTGGCTGTTTTAAAAACCGCTGCGAAAAAACTGTCGCGAAATACCCATTTTCATGTAGTGATATTTTTATTTTAGGAATAATAATAAGGTAGGGATGGAGGATTGGGTGTTGGATGTGGGATAAATGTAATGATTTTAAATTTCAATTTGTTATTATTATTTTGGAATGATGAGGCACCACATGTTCCTTTTTTCCCCACAGGATCAATAGAATTCGTTTTATAAAAACATACACATTTTATACATACATAATGAAAATAAATTTTTTTTATAAAATAACATCCATCTTAACTGTAAAGAATAAGTGAGATAACATATGAACACCGAAGAGAGAATTTTTACATCTATTGTACTATGAGTTAAAATTAATTATACCAAATGATAGAAAATGGATTAATCACACACTCCAATTTTATTTTACAATATTAAAATATTATTCATCCACATGATTATAGATAAATTGACTATGTTTTTCGATCTATATCCAGTGAATAAGATACCTCATAATAATCATTAGAGCCAAAACATGATGTCATTAAGAAAACAAACGAAAACCATTCGATCTAAACAATATGTATTTGTGATATTATTTAAAAAACATTAATTCATTAATTTTAAATATTCTATTGTGAGAATAATGTAACTGTAGATTCCCCTACACTAGAAGAAGTGAGTGATGCTGTGGTGTGACATCACACAACATTGTTTGTTATATTATGTTAAAAATACAATGCCACATGAATTACTATTTACTTTCTTATGAGATGAATATATTCTCCAGATTTCTATAATCATTCATGATAATCAAATCCATTAGAACACAAATTTTACGGTCAGTATTTGTGATATACATACAAGCACATTTACAAAAATTAGTATGAATATGACATTTATATTGATGTGAATTTAGATGATCCTTCATATTTATATTTAGATGATAAAATTTTAATGCTTAAGTATATTCCTTTTGAATAAGTATTTGAATGTAGTAGTGGAAATATATTAATGACATAGAGTTCTGAAGAAGAGCTCAGTCTTCATGGATATCAAATTAGATTTCAATGAGGAGATATTTGGTGTGTTTTGAAAAATAAGTAAAATAAGGATTTTCATAAATGATATTTTACGTTATTAAATTTCTAATATATAATAATAGAAAAAATTTGGATTCATTATTAATGAAATAAAATAGAATTAACTAGATGTTATTATTTGAGGTTATGAAGATGTGATATTTGGAGTTCAAATTATAATCATTAGTTGTTTAATTTCTTATTTTGATTATAGGTTAATTATTAAATTTGGTAATTTGAATAACTTCAAAATTTTATTATATATATATGTATTTATAATTATATGGAGATATGAGATATTGAAATGATATTTCTTTTAATAGAACATGAAAATCACTTTTCTAGAATCCTGAAATTCGATATAAAATCTCTATAATGGAATGAGAAGGATGTTGTTAACCCATATCATTCATTATTTTTTAAAATATTTTTAGACCAAATTTTCTAATGATCCTCTTGATGACTACACATGATTAGGTTTGTAGATAAAACCAACTTATTGAAGAAGATACAATATAAATTAATTAACACAACTCATAACTTGTCCTTGTAATTTATTAATTATTCAAAAAATGCATGAGGTTATAATTGATTTGAAACATTAATATCTAGAGAATTTTTTTGGAGTGTGTAAACATCAATTATATTATAGGATTGTGTTGTATAACCAATTCATGTTTCGTTATCATTGATAATTAGTTTCTGAATCCATGTTGATGTGTATAACTACTACCATTTCAATGGCTATATAAGAACTAACTTATTTAGTGTGGATAGTGGATAAAAAATTAGTTTCAAAAAAATTAACGTGTTATATGGTTTTTACCATTATGAAATTATAATATATTATTTATTTTAAACTCGATAACTTGATTTAATAAAAATTAATTTTATGTTTCATTCAACATATGAGATTACATTTTTAAAAAATATATGGGTATACAGAACTAATATTATAAATAAATTAATTTGAAAGAATTGGTAATCATTAATAATTTAAGATTTATATTAAAATATTTAATTTCTGGAAAATTATTTTTAGTTGAAAATGTAATATTTACCATTATATATTCATAATTTGTATTTATATTTATTTATAATTGAATTAGTGTTGATATTTTTTATAATATTTCTACAAGGAAAATACTATACTTATTTAATATATATTAATTTAATTAATTCATTATAAATTCCATGAAAAAAATACAAAAATAATTTTAAAATAATTATGTCACTTTTAGAATAGCAATTTAAAACCTATTTGTTTAACAATAAATGAGATCTAATACTTCGTTTCATATTTTTATAATATATTTACCAACATATCAAAAAAATACTTTCATTAAATTGTAATATTTACATTCAAATATTAGTATGTGTATATAAAATTGTCACATAATTTAAAAATTCATTATAATACCATATAATATATATATATATATGAAATAACTAAAGAAAATTACATTCATTCATATAATGTAATCATTGCATAACCCTAATGGAATTAATAAAATCTATATTTTCAAAATTCAAATGAAAGTCAATCATTTTATAAAAATTTAAACTTTCATTGGAAGCTAATGTTGTTGTACCGTACTAAAATATGAATTTAATTTTAATTATTTTAAATTATAAAATTTCAAAACATATATTTTTTTATAAGAATATATATAACATTAATATAATATCTTTTATTGAAAATATTTTTTTTTAATATTATGTCATTTGAAATATTTTTCGTCTAATACAAATTACTATTAATGGATTACTATCTTAGTTTATTTATCACATCCTTAAAAATGTATTATTAATATGTTTGGGTTTATTTAAATTTTGAGTAGCATGTAGAACATGTTTGCGAATAATATTTACATTAATGGTATAATAATATTTTTTCATTATATTCTACCACCTAAAATATAGTAGATCCTCACAATTTGATTGTTAGTAAATAATAATGTTATCTATGGATTTTTTTAACATAAATCTTGATTTAATTTTTTTGAGGTATCAATGATTTATATTTAATAATAATTATTATAATACAAATATTTTTTTTTGTTCCAAACCATTTGATATTAAAAACACTCAGTGTTTAGTATTAATATATATATTAATATTAATTAAATTATTGTTTAAACCTATATTGAAAATTTATCTAAATTTTGTTTATTGAAATAAACCTCATCAACTACCTTATAATAGTTATATCATACGAAAAAGTCACTTTTATTAAATGGTTCTAAAATATTTGTATGATATAAGCCATCATGTAGGTATGCAATTATTTAATTTTTATTTATTTTGAATCTCTCAATTTTTCATTGCTGGAATGTCTACTGGGTGTATGGGGTGGTTCGAGGTGTGTTCCTGGTGTTCGAGACATAAGAGATAGGAGGATTTTACCATACAGTACATGTTGCATGGGTGTCACAGAGTTAGAGATAATTGTACACCAAAACTGTGCAGGCTGCGAGGAGGAATCCATGGTTCAATAAACCATTCATGGGGAATGCTAATTTGTGAAATCTAGGATAGAGGCATTCCACATTTTTGTTGAATGGTTTTTCAATCCATGAATCCATCCCATGTAACGGTGTGACATAACCCATCTTGGGTATATTCTAATGCGTGGTTTTGAAAATCATTCAGCCAAAACTATTTCCCCATTAAAAAGTGTAAATTTACCAAACCACCCCTTAGGATTTTTGGATCATCACCCAAATTTCTCCCCTTCTCTCTCCCCATGCAACCCTAGTGATGATCCAAATCAACCAAATCATCCCATGGGTGGGTATCCTTCTATTCTAGGACATTTAGAGTATCGTTGGTTGTCAATCAATGCTCCGAGTAAGTCTAATTCTCATTGTTCATTCTTATTCAAAATATGTCTTTTAGATTTGTTATTATTATTCTGAAGCCCAAAAACATTCATTTTCTAGAGGATCATAGGTTGGTGGATTAAAATAATCTTCAATCTAAATGAAGGAAAAATTTTAATGGTGTGTTCGTCTTTATATTTGATGTAGCTGGTCTATAGGTTTTTTCCTATAATTTTATTATCAATTTTTTTAATGTGTGGTTGTGATGTTTCATCCCTCTTTATGTAAATTTGATATCCTTAGTAATATTTATTAATATTATTTTCTATATGATAATTTATATGCCTCAAGATACTAATGGAATTTTTTGAGGATGCATTGACCCATATGACAGCCATGACCCGGGGTATGAATGGCCAAGGTTACTATTCTAACTATGAAAACATTCATTGGTAGAGTGTGTGCGGTATAACTTACTATGGATAGTGAAGAGCCTTATTTTATTTAAATTGTGGTTGTTTTATATTATGTGTTTCAAAACCCATTCTATAATTTTAGGAATATGCACCCATGAAGAAATTTGATGTTTGAGTGAAAAGAAGACATCACTGAGAATAATCCCCCAAATGTGGTGTTGTAAATTCTTGAATATGAGGGTAATAGTTGAGATGATCAATTCCAAAAAAAACTTCTCACTATTTATGAAAATGATGGAATTGGACACAGTACAAGTTTTTATGAATACGATTGATCTTAATAGGTATTTTTAAGTATAGAACACTCTTTATTTTCTAGTTTGGGTGGACCAAAGGTAGATGAATTAATGATACCGTTTACCTAGAAAATCCATGGTCACCATTAGACCCCTATAGAGATGAGATTAAAGTTGAATGCTTTCATGTTGTGAGGGAAATCAAAATTCATGGGGACAACATTGTTTAGACCAATTTGGAAAATGCTATGTTAGGGATGGGATTCCAAAAAACATTTCTGAAAAACTTATATCTGGAGACCATGAGGCAGTCGAAGTCTACATAGTTTATGAATTTTTCTCAGGTAAATAAGACAATGATGTATTAGTTCATCCACTTCATCATCTTGATAAATTCTATTCTTATGTTGGTAAGGTATGAGGTAGCAATTGAAAACTGTTTCTACGATGGATAGAGGCATGGGATTATGTTCCATGTGAATATAACATGTTTAAATAGGTTTTATGATGTTTTAGATCAGAATCATATTTCTTAATGAACTCACGCGAGGATCCTGCTAGGGGACATGTAGTCTCAATTGGATGATCCAGTTATTCAGCTTTTAATGGAATGAGAAACTGTTTCTAGCGTTTTCACTAGGGTGGCAGTGGACTGATTAGTCAAAAAAATTGAAACATCATCATTCGGAAATGACCAACTGTTTTTCTATAAATGTAGGTGGTTGGGGCACCTGTGTAGTTAGTTCCCTCGACCACTAGTTGTGTGTTAAGAATTTAGTAGATTGGGTAATGTGAAGAGTTTCTTTATGAAACCTCTATAGGGTGGGGGGTAATGAGAGACGTCCTAGACCATTACAGAGTACATGTAGGGGGTCAGTTTCTCCATACAAGGAAGGCAAATGTTTTCTACTGGAAGTATCAATAGAGGTGGTGGATGTGGTACTATAAGGATAGATCTTTCATATCTATAGTGAATTACATCAGCATGAATTCATTATAGTGCATGGGGTTGAGTGAAAATTTATCTCCATGTAGTTCATTATTCACTTAGAGGTAGTGAGGTTAGACCATCAATTGTGCAAGGTAAAATTATTCTTCTTCATTTTTTTCTAGTAATTTATTTGATATAGGCGCATCACATTATTTTTCTTCTACCCAATTCATAACTATGTTGGTCGTTGTGATAGAGTATGTTCATGGAGTCATTTCAATTGATACCCCATTGGGGGGACGAACATAAAATATAGAATAGTGTAAGGGGTGTTCTCTAGATTTGGGTGGGTATCATTCCCTATAGGAATTTGTTGTGATTGAGATGTAGGGTTTTAATATGATTTTTTGTATGAGTTTGGTAATGTGCACAAGGACCATATTTTTTGTTTACATGATAGGGTAATAGTTACATTTTTAAAGGGAGACTTGTATGTTCATCATGGTTAATGGGATGTTTGGGAAGGTTGTTTAGGGAAACAAATTTAGCATTTATGTGAGCTTACAACCTATGTGTATTTTATTATGTTTGACAATGGAGGAGGATTGAATATTTTATTTCCTTTTTTGGATGATCAATTCTATGATTTTATTCCTGATAACTTCTCAATGCTTCCGCTCGATAGTTATGTCGATTTCATTATAGAGTTGTTGTCAAGAGTAGAACCAATTTGGACTCTACGATACCGAATGTCACCAATTTATTTCGTGGAAAATAAATATCAATAGAAGGAATTATTGAATGACGGTTTCATTCATCCTTGTACACAACATTTTAGATCAACAATGTGGTTTTCCAAGAAATATAACACATCGTTATGATTTTTCATTTTTTATAGGATAATGTGTCAAATAGAAATTATGAATCGATACCATATTCATCAGATCATTGATATATTCGACCTCTAGAGAGATGCTTCAGTGTTTTAAAAATTTTAATTGAGCTTTGTTTGTCATCATCAAAGTGTTTTCCCTACTAATATATCATAGACAACCTATTGAAGAGGGTACGAGTTTTTTGTGTTTGGGTTTTTAAAAATGATATTAACCAATGAAGTAGTAGTGTTCGTGGATCTAATGATCTGATAAATTCACCAATATATGGATTAGTTTGTAGTCATTTATGTTGAGGTAATCTTGGTTCACTCAAATACTTGTGAATATCATTCCAAAAAGTGTTAGAATGTCTTAAATAACCTAAGAGATCATAGGATTTATTGCACACTTTCAAAATAAAATGTATGGATCAATAGGTTTCTTTTCTTATGTCACATTTTCTCTAAAAAATTTGTCTTCGTATAAATAGATAATGTGATTGAATTTGTGTCATTGGAGAAGCCCAATATTGTTTTTAATGTTTGCTATTTTTTTGAATTTTCTGGGTATTACTAAATGTTCATCAAACTATACACCTATTTAGGAGAACCAAAATAGAGATTTTCCAACCAGGGTATGATTTTTGAGTGGTCTGAGGAATGTGAGAATGTATTTCATAAGACAATGAAATAGTTGACAATCAAACTGATTCAAATCATACTAAAACCAAGTAAAAGTTATACTATGTTTTGTGATGTATCAGGTGTTGGTTATACAGAGATGTTGATGTTGGGTGAATGGGTTTTTTCATATGAATCATGACAATTGAGACCTCATAAATTAAATTACCCAAAAATATTTTCTTGAGATGTCCATTGTGTTTCATGCCTTAAAATGCTGGTGGTGTTACAATTTGGAAGAGCAGTTCATGGTGTACATTGATCATTAAATCCTGAAGTACATCTTCTATCACATTGATTTGAATAATCATCAATAATGATTGGTTAAATACATGAAATATATTGAAATTGAGTTGTTTTACATGTTGGGGAATGTAAATTGGATTACAGATTCCTTATAGCATAAGACTCAAAATTAGGTGATTCATGAATAAATCTCAGAGTGGAAGATGACAACATTGTTTTCCTATATTAACCTTGAGGTAAAAAATGATCAAAGGGATAAGATCCCTAATTACAGTGATGTTGATTCCATGATTCTATGTTAATTTAAGGAAATTATTTATGAGGAATTTGAATGATTGGCCTTGATGAAAAGATTTAATGATGGGTTATCACCATCTGATTGGATTATTGGATATGATATGGATATTTATGTAAATGGTCATGTGGTTGTGGAATCTTTTATGCATGAAGAGTTGATATTTGGGTTTTAGGAATTGATGTGATATGTGAAACCTAGTTTGACTAGGATGCATTGTGATCTTTATAGGAAATATTGGTCATTTGGAATGAAGAAATAAGTGGAAGGTTTTGTCGGGTTACGCCTTACCTACCAGCAGGGGAAGTACAAACATCTGTGGCTAGGTTGTTTTTCCATCCATTTCCCATTATAAAATGGAAATGTGATAAAATGAAGGTGGGTTTCATAGTGGGTCTCCTGATGAATCCTCATAATAATGACTATATTTGGGACGTTTTGGATCAGTTGACTAAGTGGCTCATTTTTTTATAAATTGAGAGACCTATGTAGTGGATTAGTTGGGGGAGAGGTATGTTTGGGACATATTTAGATTTAATGGAGTGAAACATTCTATTATTTTAGATCATGATCCAAATTTTATGTTGTTATTCTAGTAGTAATTGTTGAGGGTTCTTGTTACACATGATTTTTTATTTGTGGCTTTCCACCTACAGATGGACTTGAAGTAATATCATAATATTTTGGTATTATAGGAGTTGTTGAGGGCATGAATATTGATTTTTGGTGGATCATGATAATGTAATTTTATTCTTGATGAATTTTTTACAAAACTACAGTTACAAGGATATAATTAATATAGAAACATTTAATGTTATTTGTGGTAGAATGTGTAGAAATCTATGGTGTTCAATATATGCTGGGGAATTAGAGTTTTTTGGACAGAGTCACCTAAAATAGACATCAGAACATATTTATTTTATTTAGAAACATATGAACATAAAATTATGTAGTTATAATTCACATCAAGATCATTAGAGTATACCTATAGAATTTTTTATGGGTGATACAGTTTTTTTGGTGTCCCTAAGGTTGGGTAATTGTCAAATTCAATTGAATGGAATGTTTATAGCTAGACAACAGGAGCCCTTTGTGATTTTGGAGATTCTCATACCAGTGGCATACCGATTGGATCATCCACAATGATATTTTCACATTCATGAGGTTTTTCATGGTTCATAACATCATCAGTATCAATATGAACCATATCATATGATTGTTGTTGATGAAGTAATTCTTTAGGCTAATGAATCCGTTGAGGACCATCCCATTCATTTTGTGTATCATAGAGAGAATATCATGTAAGTAAATATCATGAACTTGATTTGAGTTCTGTGGAAGCATGGTAATATTTAGGAACAAACATGGTAAAGTGAGATGGACATACGACCATAGCGGCTCGATTTCATTCCTTATGAGTCTAAGTGGTGCTAAAGAATAGAGATTGATGATGATAAATTATATGATGATGAGGTTTTAAGATCTTGGATGTTGAATAGGTTCATACTTTTTTAAATTTTGGTGTGAATAAATTAATTTCTTCTTAGTGGGTTGTATAACTAGTGTATGGGGAGGTTTGGCATTGTTCCAGGGTTTTAGATATAAGAGATAAGATAATTTATCATTCTGGTAAATCTTTCATGGTTGGTGTAAGGTTAGAGATAACATTGAACCCATCCCATTCCATCTTGGAGGATCAGTACATAGCAAGGTAAACCTCGAAAAGGGGAAATCCAAACTGTGAGGGCATAGAGCTAGGCCTTCCACAAATATGGGGAATTTTTTTAAATACAACGAGCCTCCCGAGGTAACCATTTGGCATAAAACCTCTTCAGAAGAGTCTATCACATGGTTGGATCATGTCATGGAATCAAGTGTGGCCAAATCATGTGAACCATAAAAACGATTGAATTTACCTAAATAACCTTGTAGATTATACGAAATTCACAATATTTTCCCCTAATGTTTTTCACATGAAATCATAATGATGAACAAAATCCCTCAAATATTAATAAGGTTGTAAATTCATTGATTATTAGATTTTTTATTAGTTTTGGTCATAGATCAAATGTCTGTGAATGTCTGATGGTCGTCTTTATTCACTTTCCCAAATTAGGGCTTGTAGATTTTATCTTATTACATTGTTTCAATAACCATATTTTTATAGAAGATCATAGTATGTAGATTTAATATGGTTATAAATATATATATGAGGATAATTTTAAATGTGCATTCATCTTTGGATTCATGGAATGTGGTCTATTAGACATATCCCACATTGTTTGTCGATTTGTGCAAGATTGGTTGTGATTTTTCTCCCATCTTGATGTGAAGTTGAAAAACCTAGTAATATTTTGTTAATGGTTTCATAAATTAATCTTAAAACCCATCATGATCACTAAGGGATGTGTTATGTTTTCTTATACCATTTTAGGGACACCCTTTGAGTGTGAAAACACTCCCATATAAAGAAAATTATAATATTAAGTATAAAATTGTCATGAAATTAAGTATATCCCATGATAAAAATGACAATGAGTTAGTTTTGTTTATAATTGTATTTTTTTATGTCTATAAATTGATAAAATCATAAGGGATTGATTGGATTAATATGAAATTTGTTAGGTGAAATATGGTTATTATTCTCATTGACATATTAATTGTAAATAAAATACATATGTGGGTTAATACATGTCTAATGGTGAATATGTTAAATGGGTAAATGATTTTAAACTGTTGAATGAATTAAATGGGTTAATTCATTGGAATTTGTTAATATGATTAATGGTATTATATAAGGTAATTGTGGAATATTCTAAATGGTTTACGCTATGAAAATGTACATGGGTTAAACTGATCAGACAATGTAAACTGTAAATTTCGTAATGGGTTTTGGATTGATGATGAATCACATGTTGTATAAAATATAAATTTATAATTTATGGGTACTTATGGTATATGGGTTGTGATATAGAGTATGTGGTAAATCAAAAAGATGTGAATATGCTCATGGAATGGTGATATGATGGGTATTGACTGGAGGTTCAACACCCACATGTTGGGTTAGACTAAGGCAATAAACCCAACACCTATAATGGATGAGTATTAAAGTTAGAATGAGGCTCTAGGAACCTAATATAGGCATTAGATGATACTTCAAGGATTGAGGCTCCATTGTAAGTATGATATAGTTGATTGTGAAATGGTTTCCCCAGTGAGTTAGGAGCTAGACCTATACCTTTATTCATGATAAATTGACATGCATATACTATAATAAAAATTATGTAAATGAGTAAACCCTAGAAAAAGTAAAGAACATTTTTATGATATTTAATTGGTTTAAGAGAATATTTTTAACTAATAACACCTGAGTTGTGTATTTATTACTTTTTAATTTAATCATTTTGCATGCACTGTCTATTTACACTGTATATTTTGAAGACACTATTGGTGGTGTATTACTGGGTTGAACTAACACCTTGTTTAGGATGTCATTGGGTACCGAACTATGTATCATGATTGAATTTTAGGACAACCTAAAAGTCCTTCTTCAAGGGAGTTGAGTTGGGATTGGGATGTTAATGGATGAGGATTTCGAATTAGAGTCAAGAATCGTTTTGGGAATTCAATTGTTTTTTTTTCAGTTTTTCATTATCCTTTATAACTATTTGCATGACATGGAATATTAACATTTTTTTGTTATTTTTACCCTATTTGGGATCAAAATACTAATCATTGTTTCTAGTGTATTTTTTATTTTTTATATTATTCAATATGTTTTCTATTGTGTCTTACTCGGATGAAGACGTAATGCTCTCAATATGTGATCTATTATACCCTTGTTGAAATTCATTTCCCTATAGAATATGTGGAGAATGTCTTGAGGTCAGGAGGTGATTTAGCTCAGGGAACCCATTTAGTGTCTCTCATGTCAAGGACATCACGATATTGTACTATCATTATAATATCGAGGTTGAACAATGATGTTGATAATGAATTCTCCCACTCTATATAAGGATCATTGAGATCCACATTCATACACCTATCAGAAATATCTAGAGTGACATTCAATAATGAATTGAACTTATCCATCTATTTCATATCTTTATCATATGTCTCCAGCTTCAACTTATAACCATTCATCTCTTCCCCTTCCTAATGTACTAGTTATTGAACTACATGCTTTATAAAAAACCTACCCAATGTTGGTGGGGGGTAGGGTATTAGCCTCACCACATTTACCTTGAATAGAATTTAATGTGTCTAAAAATGTCATCCCATGACCCAAACATTATCTTACACAGGCCACATGAGATACCATGTTATAGGGAATCAAAAATTATTCTCTAACTGATTCGAGATCCAAAACCACATGTTATCCTCCTCAATTTCTCCTGACCAATATTTCCATTAATACATAAAATAGTGATAAGTGTTATATTATTAATCTAAAAATGTCGTGGTTATTTCAAAATCTATAGAAGGATCAGGGCCTATACATGGTGGATGTGAATGGAAGGATAATAATAGAAACAATTTGTTGTCGTTATCCAATATAAGATATGTCCCTGGTTATCTTTGTTTTTTCTCTAATCCAATCCATTATTATTATATTGATGATGTAAGCGGTGATCTACCAAAAATCAATAAATTGTGAGATAATGTTGTAATAGTTAATCTATTACATCATAATTATCTAATAGACTCATTCAAAAACATATATCCTCTAAATATAGATATTGAAAAGAAACCATCATGAAAGTAGATGTTTATTTTGATAAACACCCTAAGGTTTGTCACATAGATAACAACCAATAAATCATAGAGTGTCTAGAATAATAATAACATATATTTAAAAAATAGTCATTAGTTATCATTGTCCACCACATAAAATATCATGGAACATGTCTCACATTTTTCCCTCTATTATAGTTCTCCTTCATTACAGTAATACATATGCTCCTTTGAATTTTCCCACTGATTTTATAATTTATAACACTTCTATTCAATAGGCATGATTTAATTATTTTTTACATTGGAATCATGTTTCCACTCCCATAGGGCTATGTGACCTATTAATTATCCAACAAATGATTTATTCTTATTGGCCATCTCTTCTACAAGAAATGAATTTTTTAGTTCTGTTATGGTAATCCCCTCAGTTCATCGTTACTATTTTTTGTATTTTATGAAATTGATTATTTTTATTTCATCATATTCATGAGTTTTCCATTCATGATACTCCATTTTACACTTATATGGTTTTATTGAGTCTTCAACTTCGTTCACATTCTTAATAATATTCTATTATTTCATGTTTTTTATGAAAAAAAAGGATTCTCATTTTGGGTATGATTAATAGGATTCTCTCTGAGGAAACTATCACATTATATATCACCCCGAACGTTTATTCCTTGTCTAGATATTACTAAAAAACGGTTGGATATGACTAAAAAATAGGAGTAATAAGGAAAAATAATCATATTCATACAATAAATTTAAACCTAAAAAATACTATTCATTCACATTTTTATATTGGCTAATAGATCCTTTAGCTTTATAGTTGTCAACAGTAGTTTGATATGGGTCATGTTATGTTGGGTTAATTATTGTATTTAAACTAATTTACCAAATGTAAATAATAAATTAATCCAAAAAAATTATTAAAAAAAAATATTACCAAACAAAGCATATACCTTTGGGGTATCTATCCATGATGGTAGTCTTATGTCCACTCCACTTGCATTAGGATGATGATCGAATCAAATCCTAACTGACCCTCTTATGGGTTATTTTTAATATGACCATATATTTCATTGTCAGATAAACTTTCTAACATCTATAAAGTGAGGTATTTATTGGAAAACCAATTACATAAGAATTTAACAATATTTCAAGATAACATTGTATTTAAATATACAAATAAAGGGATTTTACTAAGGTAATTTAACCTTAATCCATAATGTAACATAACTAATATCTAACAAAATCAAAACATATTTCCAAAATAACTATTATCCACTATAATAAAATTTTATGTGAAATTATCTAGATTTCATATTTAGTATATCGAAAACACCATTTAATTATTAAATCAAAAAAAATTAACAAAACCATTTAACAAAATGTTTTTTATGGACAATAAAAACATAAACACATATATTTCACATTTTCTGATTATTTCACCATAATATATATTCAATCATAGACTCTCTTGGTGACATAGAAGTCTCAAAATATGAGGGATGATAAAATATAAAAATGGGTGATCTCAAACACATAGTAATGAATAAAATAATAATTTCTATAATATTTTGATCATTATCATGTGTAAAATTATGAATAAAGGAAAATATATAATTAAAAATAATAATAATCAATATGTAATGAATATATGCATAAATAGGGACATCCAATCACAAAGGGAAACACTGTTACCATGGAAAGAAATAATAAAACATGAACAATATAATATAAATCATCAATGTTGGAATGAAAATGGAATAATCATAAACATACTATTTATTATCATTATGAACCTAAATACCCACTATACTGCTCATCCATAAAATTATGAATTTATTTAATACCCATCACACTCACCCTTTGTTAACCAAGATACATTCTACCCAATTCATATAAAAATTAAATATATAATGAGTTATTTTCATTTACCATATTCATTGGAATGATCCATAGGTCTGAAATGTCTCATAATCCATAAATTATTGTTCTTTTTTATAATATCATCATATATTAAAATAAACTATTTAAATGATATGGGAAACATTAAATTTTCAAATCCTCAAATTGCGAACCACTATAAATAAAATGGGATTCAAATAATATAGACATATAAATCATTTCATTTTAATAATTTCCCATTGTAATATATTGGGTTTAATAAAACATCCAAATAATATCATAAAATAAATAACATGATGCTAAAAAATTCATCAACATGAATAATCACATATTAATAGAATAATATCAGCTGAATCATGATACATGAATATATTGTATATATATCATTTTATGAAAATATTTTTTTAATTATAAAAAAATATTTTGGGAAAACATCTTGAATTCACCAATGAAAAAGAAATGGTTGTGATTTTCTCTTTAATAAGAATCAATTTTTAAGAAAATAATAATGAAAACCATTAATTGTAATGGAAATGTATGAAAAAACACTTTTCACCATAATTTTAAATTAGTATGCTTTATTTTCATGGAAAAATTATTTTAAAAAAATAACATGTACAACTAAAATACAGTATATTGACATAGCAAGTCCCTCACAATATCCATAATTCAAGGTTCATGAAAAAATATAATTTTTAAACGTTGATTTAAAGAGTTAAACACTTGATATCTTTGAATTACAAAATGGTTTCAGAAATTATAATTTCAAAAATATTGTAATCTTTTAGTCTTAAAAAATCATTTATTGATTTAAAAAAGGGTAATATTAGAATACTTTGAAAAGTTTTACTCATAAATAATCATAAAATATGGGAATTTGAAAAGAAAAAACTACTTGAAAAAAATGAGAGTAAAATATTATTTAAATATTTTTTACATAAAATGATTCCATATTAATAGATTATTAAGTAAATTGGTGTTATCAAAGGAATATTTATTTTGAATAATAAAAATTTTTATCTTTAAGGGATAGATAAATACATTTTGAGAACATTGAAATAACATTTCTGAAAAATACACATCATTGAGAGAGGGTTAAATTTTACATCAAAAATATGAATAATAATTATGAAAATAATTTTAATTAAACCATATTATAATTCCAAAAAATATAGGTGAACATTTTTAGGGATGGAAATATTGAACTTGATGAAAATAACCACTTGTAATAATATGTGTTAATCTTACTAGTGAATATTTTATTTAGAAAACAGTTACTCTAAGAATTATAAATAGATATATTGATGTTATTTATCACGATAAATTTTTGTGTACTCATCAGAAAAAATTATTATGTTATAATTTATCTATATTGAGAGATTATAGTCAATGATGTGTGATTTTAACATGATGATGAAAATATATTAATTTAATCCTAATACTTCCTTTTATAATTATGAATAAAAATCCAATAAGTTGAATAAATAATATTAAAATATTAAAAATCATGAAATATAATATAATAATAATAAAAAATTATAATGTACCGGTACATAAACAACTTAACATAAAACATGGTTTATAATATAAACATGTATAATGGGATAAGATTTTGAGACAAAGGAACCCATACAATATGAGGAGAGAATGGATTGAATGAAAATAAAAGTTACCGTGAAATAAATTTTATTCTCACATGAAAAAAATTATTTATTATGAACTAATTAATAGGAATATTTTCTGAAAAACATCAAAGGAATGTTGGTTAAAATTTTAAATTATTCATAAATGGAATTGCATATGTGATAATAGTCCCATACAATTATTCCTTAGTTGATAAAACTATAATCACATCTAGAAAAACATAGCTAACATAATTAAAAATTTATAAACATGCCCATAGATAGTACAATTTTACAATCCTTTATATATTTATTTATCATGACTATATTAATTAAATAGTGTTTATTTTAACCGAGTGTTAATAAAATTAACTATTTTATTATTATTTAATAATTTTCATATCATAACCCATTATTTGATTTCATTTTCACTATTTATATAACATTTTTTTCATAAAATAAATAACATAAATAGATTTATAATGTTTTTGTTTCGTCCCACATTTGTTTTGGTCTTGTTATGTGAATATTTAAAAGATAATTTCTTATTTAGGTGATTTTAGTGAACGAAGATGTTACTGTAATAGTAAGTAATTTAATTAATAAACTCTTTTTAAAACCGTATAATAATAATAATTTACTAAATATATTATAAAATACTATTTTTCATGTTCTGAGAGTCATCCATAATTGGATATTATATAATTATTCATGTAGGATGGTAAACAGACCCAGTAATGAACATTATTTCACTCGATTAATGAGTAGTGATTAAAAGGTGTTTATGTTGACATAATATCATTATAATAGTAGAATAATGATAATTTTTTATTTTTTATGATGGTAAGCCTAATTTTATTATTTTGTTACATCATATGAAATCCTAAATGATTTATGTCTTACCATGGTCATGTTAAACTATATAATTCACTAACGATGTTATTTTCGCTTCATAGGTGAATGGAAATGTGTAAAGAAATGGTTGTTCTCATTATATCAAAAAATTTAACTGTAATAATGATATTGTATTAATTATTTTATTATTGTGATAAGTTATTATTATGTTTTATATTATGGGGGACAAACTTATGTCGAAGTGGATACAACCATTTGAAAATATTTTTCCCAAGGAATTCCCCTTGACATTAAACAAATAAGGAAAACTATGAGTGAATATGGGACCACCTTTGGGGGATAGGGTTATATTGGGATAATTATGGGAGATTTTAATGAAAAAATTAAAAGGATAGTTATAAAACTTATGGGTGTAGTGGAATCCTATTATAAAGGGGGAGAAGGGATATTTTGGAATCAATCAAAATTTTTAGTAATTCCATGACACAATTACTAGTTCTATATCCCCAAAGCCCCGAAATTATTTATTTCTCTGGAGACCAGGATGGTCAAATATATTTTGATTATACTGATGGGGAAGAAATATTTTTGTATTATGAAATATTGATAGATGTGTTTTCTTTTGTTGATTAATATTTTTTATATAACATTGTTAAATACAAGAATAACATAACATTTAAATACTTTCTAATAAATATGATATGATGAAGATGATCAGATTGAGTTATATCGAATGAGTCCATCAGATTATGGGAATCAGTTTGAGGTTTTCAGATGATGTTATATGAATAATGTTTGTCTAAATGTGGCGATAATGTTTTATTGATCAACGCATTGAATAAATATTTCTGTGTTGATTTTTGGGAATTGATTATAATGTCTTTGAGTTATACCAAATGAGTCAATCAGAATTATGGGAATCAGTTTGAGGTGTTTAGATGATGTTATATATATAATGTTTATCTACATATGGTGATAAAGTTATATCGATCAATGTGTTGAGTAAATATTAATGTGATGATTGTTGGGAATGGATTAAAATGTCGTTGAGATTATCAATAGTTCTGAAAAATTGAAATAAAGTTTACAAATTATTGAATAATACTATACCGAATCTATGAAAATTTATTTTTTCACAACAATTTATATGGAATATAGAATATAGATTTGATAATTTATTTTTTATTATACAGTTTTAACTACCTAATAATGTTGGAATTTATTAAAAAATTTGTCAGCCCCAGTAAATCAAGTTGGCCAGCTCCCCAAATATTATAGGTTTACAGATTACTAAGAATGGTCCAGCTCGTATATCTAGACTTGAGGTAGTGTTGAGGTTTCCGGGTACCCACAAGGAGCACACCATCATAGAAAGGTGGATGTGCACACATGATACTATTCACTTTGAGGTGGGTAGTAGTCCCACATTGGGAGGCACAACCCATGAAGCCCAAGAAGGAGTAGTTTTTCAAGGTTCAAAATGTAGTTCCAATAAGTGATATGTCATATGATCTTTGTACTATTAAATAGTATTTACAAATAGTGATATTTAATGTCGGAGGATCACATGTGGCATAGTGTTTACATGTATTAGAAAATATTCATATAATTTTATCTACACAGTCAAAATTCTCTTGTTCATCCAATCATATAATCTCTATCTTCTTTGACCTCTAAAACAATCGTGAGGGTTTCCATAGTCCATTCATTAGGCCAAAAATACAAATGATTTATTGACGCATATTATTTTATTGGAGATGATAAAATAAAATTTTTAGGAGCTTACGAAATGAAACCCAATGTATATGATACCTTTTTTATGTAAAATTATGAAGAAACCAAAGCAATATCGACTAGAAAACAAAGACATTGGAAAAAATACCATACATGTTAGTTTTGATTAATTTGATTACACATGTTATTTTTTCTCATGAATCTACAAATGTAACTATTAAGATAAACCATGAAATTTTATGTTGGTAGACCGCATTAATTTTGGAATCTTATTATTTGAGAAACCATGGAAGATTTGGTTTTTATGAATACACATGACATGGAATATTTTGTAAAATATTATAAAAATCCATGGTATAACAATAAGCATATACAAGAGGTAGTGGTGATCACCCATCTATATAACAACATTTTATGGTTTAAATTACTATTATACATATGATGATATTAAAGAATTCATTTTATGTATTAAAATATAGATTCAATGAATCAATTATATCACATGGAGAATTTATATGAAATGTAATTTATCGTCATGAAAAAGGGAAACATAAGGAATCTTGTGAAAATAAATTCAAACTCACTAGTATCGAGAAGAACTTGTTTTCCCAAATATATTTAGATAATTCATGGATGAGTATCACTAACTCATTATATTCTTTGTGTTTTTAAAATACCACTACTTCTCATAAGAAATAAGATATTTTGTATTCATATTTTACACATTATACATGACATATCATGGAAGAATTTTCATCAGAAAACATATTCAGGTTAGTGTTGGGATTACAATGCATGCATAATTTCATTAATTATATCAATTTATGTCTACATTTAATAATAAAAAAATAAAAAAATGTTAAAAAATAACATAAAATAAAAATAGTAAAACTATATATGTTATAGTGTTTTTTACGACCTCCAATAGTAGTAAGATCATTCCTTCTATAAAGTATGAAATTAAAGAATATGTATTCATAAGTAGTGATTATGTATAAAATTTAATGTAGCACAATGAATTAATGATAAGGCTTTTTGGTTAATGTTTGTACACTTGTAATGAAAATAAATATTAAAATACTTACATGGGTGGGTATAATATGCATTGTTAAATGGTTATTGTTCCATAAAAGTACATGGACAGTACATTCTTGATATATCTAGATTGAACGGATTTTTTTTCTAGTCTATTTTTTCGGTACATGATTATTTCCAACCCATAAAAATGAATTGTTATGATTAGGGAATACTATATATACTAGTATACCTATGGTTTCTATTGTTTTATTGTCATTTTAAACTTCATATCTCTTTATCATTGGGTGAATGTAGTTTCATATGAATAAGAATAAAAAATTTATGATCACTGATTGACCACCTCACCTTTTAGTGATCATATTGATTCATACAACTATCCTTAATTGAATTTTTTTTGATGTACTATAAATAGATAACTATTGTGGATGTTTATAATTGTATTAAGAGAAAGTGGCTTCTAATACTCGAAGGGAACAATACTAAAATCTTGAATTAAATAATGATTCCTTATATATTGTAATTCTTTTGGATGTTCTTGATTTTATTAATATTTCTCACCTCTTTATGCTAACGGTGATCCACTGAGAACTACTTATATGATTTTATAAAATTATACATGAGGTATAAAATATTTTATTTCCTCACTCTCTAAAAGTTATTTTCATATTGTTATTGGACCTCTAATAGGAAAATGATAATTAAATAAATTAAGTAATAGGTATAAATGAAATATTAAAATGAAAAAATATGAAGTATAAATATAGAGATTACATTATTAAGATCATAATATGTGTGATAATGAAGCTATTAGTGAATCATTTACAACAGTGAATGATTTTTTGAGAACCATTATCTGTATGTGTGACATGTTTAATTACATAACAACTATTCAAATCTTAATAAATATTCATTTTGAAAAAATTTAGGATAAATTTAAATGTATATTTGATAATGATAATGAATCTATTTCATTGCATGATGTACATAATACACTCATCACTTATAAAACGATATTAGAAATGAAAATATTAAATATTGAGAAATATGATAGAGAAACATAATTCGCAGATACTGAGAAAATAAAATATATTAATGTCGCAGTTAATTATGGAGTCAATTAATATGACCCAAAATTGGTGGTCAGTAAAAAATTGATGAATTTATATCAATTTTACAAAAAATTTGAAAAATAAACAGAATAGTATAAAATGCATGCCACCTTTGTCCTTTTTTAGAAAAGAATTTATTATAAAGTTTATATTAAATGGTTCCATATTCCAAAAAATTGAATATAGAGATTTACATGATAGAAATTATAGACAATCCCTCAAGAATAAGGAATAAAATCAAAGTCCCCTTATTTTGGAAAAGATAATAATTCCACTAAACTCAAAATGACAACATTTTTATAAACATGATTAACATGATGAAAGTGTATAATATAATGAAATACACTATGATGATGATGCTAAAATTAATCCTTTTGGATAATTGAATAATTAAACTTTAACCAATGATGAATGTAGTGTAAATAATGATGTAAAAAAGATATTTGGATTGATTTTATGCTCAAGTGAGAGTAGAAATAATTTCATTACATGATTTTAATACCATATAGGTAAAGAATTAATATTATGAATGAAATGTATTCATTATAAAAAAATTATATTATCTTAATGAAAAGTATAATTTTCTAAATGATATTTATAATCTAAATGTGTTGTTTGATTAAAATAATAACTGTAATGTCATTCCTAAATATAATTTTAATGTCATTGAATAAGAGATAGAGCCTGATAAAAAATATTAAAAAATATGTTAAAGGAACTACCATCTTCTAAAAGTACATTATAGAGTCTAGTGAATCTTATGAAAATCATAATCCAAATAAGGTTGTTTATGGTTAGATAAAAAAGAAAACAATGTAGAACATTTATGTAGAAAAATCAAAAAGTGTTAAAAAATCATATCTTTTAATTATTTTTAAGTATGAACTAAAATATTCTACTTTATGATATTATATTCATTCAAATAAGAAATATAAAATCAAAATTTAATTTTCATATTATAACCAACATATTTATGTGAAGCGTACTTCTACATTGGAAGGTAATAATTTATATTGTAAGAATGAAAAAACCATAGGTGTATATGTATGTTTCAAATTGAATTATTCATTCAATGGTAAATTCTTCTAATGTGGATGATTTGGGTTAAAAAATATACATATTGATTAAATCATAAATGGGGCATTGAATCTATGAGAATATGTATGTATATTTTGAGGTTAATTCAACCCATTCAATAAAGTCAACATTGGAGCATCATTTTGATGTTATAAAATGTATTTATATATATAGAATCATTTTCTTAAATATGTGATCAACGAAGATATTTTCAGAAGTGACATATTTTTAATATAATCAGATAAATATTTCATCTAAAAAAACTAAATATTTTCTTGAGAAGAAATAATAAATATTGGAAATTGAGTATTTGTTGAAACTTTACTAATTGATATAAAAGGTAAAATTTACTGGATATTGGATAGTTGGTCTTACTCACATGATATAGATATATTGATTTTCTAGACCACTGCAAATAAACATAGAGGGGGTAAAATAAATTTTATCATTGAATATTCACATATAATAAATGGTGTAGGATATGTTATAACATTGAAAATATATATAAAAGACAAAAATCATTTTTTCATGATGGGCTAAAAAAGATTTATGATTTTTGAAAACATGGGACGAACTTAACTAAATTTTATTATGAAAATATTGATTTTAGAGCATTACAATGGGAAATTTTGTAATAGTTTCCAATAAACTAAGTGAAATTATTTTCAGATTTTTTATTATTATAGTTAATTCTACCAGATCATGATTTTTGAAATTTATCCATGTGATAAAATAATGTTTCAAATATTTAAAAAAATATAAATAATCTTATAAAGAATGAAAATAGTTGTGATACTCCTTACATGAAAGTAAGATAATATTGGTGTTTTCCATTTTGTAAATAGGAATGATTACAAACATAATATGTAATAATGTTAAGATACATTCAAATTATCCAATGGAGATGGTACACAATAATATATAATTTTCTATATGAAATCAATCAAAAAATGGAGATAAGTAATTAACATATAATTTTGATGAAATATATTAACATTAATCTTTTAATTACTTTAAAAAATAAAATAGAGGCTCTCAATATTTATAAGAGTTAAAAGATAAATTAATAATAATAATGTGGATTTATAATGAATGAGATTCATGATGATAATGGTAAGGATTTAAAAAAATTCAAGGCTTGAGATTATCAAAAAAACATGGAATTCTTCCGGAGTTTAGTTCACCACCCACACCACAGAAATTTATTCTAACATTAGACATAGGTGTTTGGTGTAAATGGAATAGTTGACATTGTTTGAACATTATACTTCTTGATAATTTTAGATACATGCTATAATTACAGAAAATTTTGATTTGAATATATGATTATATGAGATGAAATTTGATATTAAACTTTATGAGATGTATTACTAATAAAAACCATTTTCAAAACACACACTGAAGGTCAATATTTGTTTCATAATTAACAAAAATTGTAAGAATATTTGATGTTTGAATAGAGATTAAATGATTTATGTAATTTCCTATATTTTTAGGTTTATTATTCTAAATATTATATTCAATTATTTTGAGTACAATTATAGAGACGATTTATGATTCTGAGGCATGGTGTGCCCTAGAATAAATGTTTTAAAAATATTATACTTTAAATTAAATGCATGAGAAGTTTTCAAAAAAGGTGGAATCGCATCTAAATGGGTGCCCAAATAAAAAATCAGAGTTCACTATTTCATTCTGAGATGCGAGTTTATATTAGGTGAACTCTAACATCAGTCAGCATGGGTTAGCTGTGAAATATTATTTTTTGGATGTTTTAAAGAATAAAATAAATTATGTTTTATTTTATTTGACGTTACACAATGATGATGTAATGTTTTCATTTTTACAAATCTTCTTCAGATAATTTGTTTTAACTCCATATCCCTAGATTTCCTCTAAAGCATGGAAGATGAACCCTCTCTCGATGGACAATGAAGATATGGTGGATCTAGATCCTTTTTGAGGAATGAATATATATAGGTAGTAACTAATAGAGAATGATACTTCCCTAGGCCAATCATTTTGATTTCAGTTTTTTCTTTCCCTGTTCTTAGAATCAATGAAAAATGTTGATGAACCCAGAAACTGGTTGACCCATGATTCGATTATTCTTGTGGGATGATTTTGATTGTGGGATATATTTGGGGTTGATTATTATTATAATGTTTCATTTTGATTAACCATTCATATGAGAAATGATCGATACTAGAATGAACAATGGTCGATTTTTGTTCCTCGAGATTGTCCCATGTGATATCTCTCCCTTTTCCCATGTGTTCATTGTTCCTCTTGGGATATGAACGAATGATCATTGGGCCTTCGATCCTTAGAGAAATGATCCCAAAATATCAATCCTACCTTGGGAGAATGTAATATAGGTTTGATGGGGAAGGAACTGTATATTTTGGTGGGGATAGTGACGCATGAAATAGGCTAAGGCGGCAAATTTAGTTGGTCTTGGTGAGGAGAGAAATGGGTTTAGGGGGCATTCTAGGATAACAGAGAGATGTTAGTGAGGTGGCCAGTGGAGGTGGAATTCAACATGTCCATAGAACGAGATAATAATATAGTGGTGAGGTGATGGGTAGGTAGACCATGTGGGGTGCATGGATACGCGTTGAGCTTAACATGTAGGATGCAATGTTGCATAGTGGGGACTAGTGGAATGTTACTAGGGTCGACCGCATGTGTCGAACAAGATGTAACACATGGTTGTGTGTTGGATGAGTAGTGTTTGGCTGAACAAGGCATCCTAGAAGTTCAGGCATGACATGTCTATGTAGGTCGAACCTGTCAGTTCATGTTGTGTGGATGTGGTCAGGTCGGCCAGCTGGTCAGGTCATATCTGGACCGAACACAGGTTGGGGATTTTCACTTTAATGATTGTATCATTAAAAATGTGTGTCCAATTGATGATAAGTATACATTATTAGAACCCTTATAGTGAAAATAGTATTATGAGAACAATTTTGGGTTTTAGATCATACTTATTTCTAGTGACATGGGTTGATTACATGGGTACTACTCATGGTCAAGGGGCACTGTGGGTGTGACCTCAACTACCGCGAACCCTTCTTTCCTATATGGATTTTTTTGACGATCCATTATATCTTAGATGAGTTTAATTAAAGTTCATTACCATTATTATTTTCTTAAATCATTGATTGTATCATTTCCTACTCATGGGAGTATTATCACTTTAGCAGGACTACTATGATATAGTTTCTGAAATCATGCGAGAGGCGCAGAGTGTATCCTCTATTCCTTCTTTATTCCCTATATAGTGTATTCGGTATGTATGTGAAAAAAAAACTTGGTGGTGATCTCATACCAATTGTGTTAATGATGATTTTGTTATTGGTATCACCTTATGGACATGGATGCGATCCTAATTTGATGTATCATATCACTAATCTTATCTATTAGTTTATCTATTGAATGGATTTTCCCTACAGATAGTACTACTCGAAAGAATGTCATCTAGACCATCAGACTCAAGAGTTTGTTATCTCAGATGAATGCTTCCTGGAATCATTGGACCGAATCCCTATTAGTGGTATATAGAAGTTTTGGATTATCTCTGAACTACATACATTGGTTCAGGTAAATCTGGATATTCTATTTATATGTTATGTAGGCTTATACTAGTCTAGAGATGATTTTATCTCTCTCATTGTGTAATTATTTACGGTTTCTGGTTGTCATATTGAGTATTCTTATACTCACCAATGCACGATATTTTCCCACTCCAATCCTATCATGTATATGTGAGTGTCCTCTTGACAGAGTGAAGGTAGAACTAGCACCAGACGAATCCTTCTTAGATCAGGTATTCTATGGTATTCCTATGGATTCATACCATTGTTCCAGAATGTTGCATTAATGTTGGATCATGTAGATTTTATAAAAATTAGTATATAGAACATTTTAATAGACTTATTTTTTATGGGATTTTATATTAGCATGGTTAACAATACTATACATATTCATCAAATCATACACTAGTTGGGTAATAGTGGCATACATTCATTTGTATCAGAGTGATTTATAATTTTCATCTTTGAGGTTTTGGATATGTCTATGTGCATAGAATTACTAAGGTAATGCTTCCTATGTTAATTATATTCATACTCTTAGCTAGTCAAATGCCCCTTGCCTATTAGAGGAGGGCTTGAGAAGTCACCACATGTTCTCGACTAGGACTGGTCGTGAATGATTTGTATCAGAGGTGGTCAGTTATACTATAAAAACAAGAGTCTATGGGATTGGATTGGGGAAATAGTGTTAAGTGTTATGAGAATCAAATTCGTGGAAAAGACTATAATGTTTCTGTAGAATCCAACATATCTATAAACCGGGACTCGGAAAACTTACTTTCTGAATCAATTCATGAGAAAACCAGTTTTAGTGATAACAATGGAAGATCTAACATATATGAATTGGTTATGATTTACATGCCATTATTAAGCCATCTATCTAGATATACTCTTTGATTTTGGAACATCTTATTTCCTTACTGGATGCCTTTTCAATGCATACCATCTAGTTTTTAATAGCTCGATCATATTAAAGACCCCCTCAGTGATGAAGTTGTGGTGGTGCACCTGCTTCACCACAACGTATCGAGAAAACATTTGTTTCTGAAGTACTTCAAGATGAAGAGAACTGACTAAGAACACTTAATGAGTTTCAGTGATAGAGACCCCTCATGTTTCAAGGTGAGCCCAAACATTAGGTGGTTGAGGAATGGATTGAAGTGGTGACCTATGTTTTCCATCTATTCAGGACACTGACAGATCATATAGTGGTCCTGTAGGATTTCCTTCTGTAGGTCTCAGTAAGGGATGGTGGATTTTGGCTATCTATACTCATGACAAGGTGACGCTCTCATGGACAGAGTTCAAGTGCATATTTAGAGTGGAATTATCACTAGTTATGTAGAGATATGTTTGTATACATGAAATTATTCCACTCCATAAGTGTAGTATGGATGTAGCTTCTTTTATAGAGGTTTGTAAGCCTTTCCTTGTCCTCAGTGGGAAAGGTCAGTGATTTGTACATCCAATCATGGACCATTGAGCAAAAACATCATAGGTAAATATTATATAGTATTATACCTATAAGAAATAATACATATGATGTGGTTCTTGAGTGTTCCTTGGGGGTGGAGAGGTTTATGAATAAGTAGATATGGAAAATAATAGTTAGTAGAGGACATAGATGTCATGATACCTAAGCAAGATGGAGCTAATGTCAGTCTCAGGGATTCAAAGATGGGAATGTTTTAGTAGGAGGGTGAGGTTTTTCCTTTGTGATAAAATGATATTTTTCATTGACATTGAAGAGGAAACCCATAAATCATATGATGGACTCCAATATAAGATGGTGCATCATATTATTCAAAACAAGGCTAGCTTGACCATTGGTGAAATAGGTGATATGAGTTTCCAGTTCCATCATTAATGGCATAGTATGAGGAAGACATCCAATAAGATGTTAAAGGATTAAATCCCTATGGGGAGTTCGTATTCTTCCTTGACTTACAACCTTAGATGACACCGATATACATACAAGTATATCATAGGTATCTCATTGATCTTTGCTAGCTAAGTGTGAAATTGGAGGATTTAATGAGGAAGGAATCAGTGAGACCTAGTGCTTAACCATAGTTATCCCCAGTATTGTGGTTCAAAATGGAAAATGAGAACATGAGGATATGTGTGGATTATCAGTGGTTGAACCAAGTGACCGTGAAGAAAAAGTATCCACTATCAATGATCGATGAATACTTCAACCAGTTGAGAGGGCCATAATGGTACTCTATGGTTTACCATTGACCGAGATATCACTAAAGAAATGTATAGGATGAGGATATACCAAAGACATAATTCTGATGAAGCTACAATAACTATAGGTACATGGTGATGCCCTTTTGTGTGATGAAATCCTTATCGGTGTTCATGGGACTCACGATCATGATCTTCCTTACCTACATAGACCAAAACATGACAATCTTCATAAATAATATTCTTGTGTTCATGACATTTGATCCGTAGCACACGAGACACATAAGGTTGGTTCTGGATGGTTTCCAAGAGAACTAGCTTTATGGGAAACTCTAGAAATTTCAGTTCTGGATTCTAGTGGACCACTTTTTGGTACATGTTAACTCAGTGGACAGAGTAGATGTTGACCCAAGCAAGGTCGATGAATTTTTTTCTTGGAATACACTTAGGTGCGTGATGGGGGTCTGAATATTTTTTTGGTTTGATTGATACTACTATAGATTCATACATGATTTCTCAAGGAAATCCACAACTATAAAATCCATGGACATAAATGGGTAGACATTTTGTGGATAGAGAATTTTCAACTGGTTCCCCAGTAGTTTAGGAAGTGTTTTACGTGCACTCTGATCATGAGACTACTAGAGGAGGGTGTCGAGTGTCTAGTGTTCTTTGATGAATCAGGAACTGGGCTTGGTGGTGTCCTAATGTAGAGGCATGTTGTTATTTCCTATGGTTCATTCCATTTTAGACAACGCTGTATGAACTACATGAATCTTGATCATTAGATAACAGTGGTATTATATTCATTATATATGTAATGACACTTCATCCTAGGAAATTAGTTTTTCATCTTATATGGTCTCATGAGTCTCAGGTATATATTCTCTTAATGTTCTCTAAAGTTGAGATAGATGTGGTGGCAAGAGTTCATCCACGATTATGAAAATGAGAACATATATACACCTGGGATGGGGAATGTGTTGGCTTATAATCCTAGAAAGAGATCAAGTATATAGTATTTGGATGAGGTGTTGGAGAAGTTGGTCATGTTACATTTATCCATTGAGGATGGAGATAGGGGAGCATACCTCTAGTTTATGGTTGTTACCCCTACACTCTTATATAGAATCAAGGAGGCGCAATATGGGGATACCATCAAAAGGACTCTACATGCTCAGTTTTCCATAAGAGATTATCTTTATGGATATTCGTATGGTGGGGAGAACATTGTTCATTTCAGAGGATGAATAGTTTCACTAATTTTTTTAAAAATAAGGTTTTGATGGAGTTTCAAAAATCACCCTTAGTCATTCATCCTTATGTAGAAAAGATGTTCTAGGAATTCTGATGTTAGTTTTAGTGGCTTGTAATGATGAAAGGGGTTGTAGATATAATTTCTTGGTGCCTCACTTTTCAGAAAGTTAATTAGGTTCTCTGAGTTTCAGCATGTATGGCTAAACACATTGAGGTACGATAGAGGAAGTAGTATGGGATATCCATGGACTTCTTGATAGGTTTACCATTCACTTCTGGGGGACAGGATACCGATTGGGTGATCATTGACTGATTCACTATGTAATCCCACATTATACCTATACAGAGAAGAATTCAATAGAGTTCTTATGGAACCACTATATGAATTATATCATTCGGCTTCATGGAGTTTCATCAATGATTGTTTCAGATAGGGATGCATGTTTTACTTCATAGTTGTGGAATAGATTTCATGAGGAATTTTTTACTGAATTATGTGAGAGAATGGTGTTTCTTCCTTTGAAAAATTTCTTGATTGAGAAGACTATTCATGTTATAAAAGATCTTTTGGGGGCCTTCACCTTTGACTTTGGTCATATTTGGGAGGATCACCAACCACTGGTGGTGATTTCAAACATCAATAAAAAATAATCTACTATTTTTATTCAACCATTCGTGGATCAATGGGGGAGACCCTATAAGACACCATATTGCTAGGATGACCTAGGAGAGTCCGAAATCATAGGTCAGGAGTTGGTGGGAGCTATTACTAAGAATTTTTATGTCATATATTACTAGACGAAGAATATGAATATCTGATAGAAATATTATAGTGCCATGAGATAGAGGATTTAGGAGTTCAAGAATGTAGACCATATATTCGTTTAGGTCTCACTTCGACACTCATTACGTTGACTTGATTGAGTAATCCAGTTATCTCCAATGTTCATCATCCATTTTCAGATCCAATATAGAGTTGGTGAGGTTTCATACCACCTAACTCTCCCTTCACAGATGCATTTAGGTATATAATGGATTCTACGTGTCATAGCTGAGGAGGTATGTGCAAGACTCAGTGCACATCATCGACTTTGTTGAGCTTGAGATTGAATATATGGTGAATTAAGTGGAGTTCCCAAGGAAGGTAGAAGTTCAGTTGGAGTGGATATATAATGGGAGAGTGATTCCCATGGTGTGTGTCCAATGGATTCTTGATAATCTCTTAGAGGGAACCTGGTAGCGAGAGGCTCAGATTCATGCACAATACCGAATAAATTTTTTGTAGAATTTTTTTCCTTTTTAGGGACGTAATTCCCTATGTAAGGGGTAATGTAATGTCCTGGAATATTATGTTTATTATTTTAAATATTATATGGAAGTATTTAAAGACCAGGTTCTAAGACAATATGTGATTCCGAGGCCCAATGATAGTGGAATAAAATACTAAAAATATTAAACGTTAAATAGAACATGTGTGTAGTTTTCTGAAAAATGTTGAATAACATCTACACAGGTTCCCATATCAGAAATTTGAGGGTGTCATTGCATTTAGAAAATTGACTTTACCCTAGTAGTGTATTAACAATTGTAGGCATTAGTTGGTTGGGTAAGATTGTTTTGGATGTTTTAAAAATTAAAATAATTTCACTTTTATTTTATTTTACGTAATGGAATGAAACATTGACATTTCATTTTCAACAATCATCTATGAGAGAATGCTAGGATGTCTCTATAATGTAGGAATTTATCTAATGTATCAACAAGATACCATCCCTCAGTGGACAATGATTAGATGGTGGATCAAGAATGATCTTTATAGATATCAATATTCAATGAATCCTCGACAGTGAAAGATCTTTCCCGTGTTAGGGACTTCAGATTTTACTTTTTTCTTTCTCTATTATTTGAATAAATGATCAACAAGGATCAACCCCTGAATTGGTTGATATGTGGTTCATTCATACTAGAATGATGTATTTTATTATGGGTAATTATTTTGGATAATGATTATTAAACTATGTATTATTTATTGATCATTCATACGAGAATGGATCAATAATGGAATGGAAAATGTTCATTGTTCATTCCACATGTTTGTTCCATGTGATTTTTCCAGCTTGTTCCCAGGCATTCCTTGATATTCATTGGATATGAATTGGAAAATCCATGTGCCTTGGATTCTTGGTGCAATGCTCCGAAATTAATTATACAACCTAGTGTTAAGGCATCAGAGGTGTAATAATGAGGGAATGTTGTGATTTTTAAGTGAAGGTGGTGCACGGTGGATTAGGCAATAGTACATATTGAGGACGGTTGTGGCTGCTCAGGATAGTCCAGGCGAGCGACAACATGGGTTAAGGGGGCATATCCAGTCCGAAAGTGAGGTAGATGGAGAGACATAGGTGAGATAGTCTATAGAGCCAAGACACGTCTCAGACAAAATATGGGAGCCAATGGATATAGAAATGTTGTAGGCAGGAAGAGTTCATAGGGAATGTGTGGAAACGGTGGGCCGAACAAGTGGGATGTGGTACAACACTGTCTGAAATAGGGGGAACATGGAAGAGGTGGGCCATGTGTGGTGGAAAAGATAGACGACGTGTATTATAGTTGAAATAGGAGAGACAGGACAAGCCATGTGGCCCAATGGGATTGGGTGGACTAGGCCTAACCAGCTCGACTATGTCAAGCTAGTTTTACTGGACCAGGTTGGGTCGGTCAGTAGGTCTGGTCATATCTGGACCTGGCCTAAGTGGGGCTGTTTCATTAAAATGACTAAATCCTTCAAACCATATGTTTGATTGATGATATTTTTATAAAATTGGGATCCTAAAGATGAGATGGTACTTATTTCACCAATTAAGGATTTTATCTCAGACTGATTAATGTGACACAATCTATTTACAAGGGGAGTACCTCGAGGATGACAACATGTGTGTATTCTCATCGAACCATGAGAGACGGGGCATGATAGGAGTACTAGGGGGATAGGACGGAATGGGCCTAGTAGGCTAGACTACATCGGTCTTGTTCGACCATATCTGGTTGGGTCTGCCAGCAGGTCAAGTCTAATCCAGAGGTGACCTAGGTGGAACCTTTAAACTAAAATGAATAAATATTTCATACAATATATCTGATTCATGAGTTTAATATAGAATTGGGACCCAATCGTTGAGATTGTACTTATGAAACCAATGTTGGGTTCTATATCAGATTATTTAGAGTGACATTGTCCATTTACATGGGTGGTACTCGAGGTCTATGTACAGAGTGGGTGTGGCTACTTGTCACCATTCCCCTTCCATTCCTATGGGGATTGATTCCCTCATACACAATATCATGGATGAGTTTCATTAGTGTTTGTTCAATAAATAATTTCTCTGAAGGTTTGTTGGTGTCGTTTCTTACTCACAAGATTCTAATCCCTTCAGCAGGACGTCGAGGATAGAGTTGTTGGAATCCCTTGAGAGGCCCGAAGAGGAACCCCTATTTCTTCTTTATCACCTAGGAAGTTTATTTTCCTTTGAAATTACAAACATCACCGGGCATCAATTATATACTGAGAGGGTAAGTCTAGGAATTTTTTTTGGTAACACCCCATGTCCCTGGCTATGATCCTCTTCTGATGAATTGTATATCTCTGATGATCTATCATTATATATTTGTCATTGGTTTTTACAATGTACAATACTTATCGGAAGGCCAACATTAGGGTGATATAACCAAGACAGTGTTCTCCAAAATGACTGCTTCATGGAACATTCAGATTGAATCCCTAGTTGTGGTATGTGGTATTTGTGGCCAATAACTTGACTACATGTCTTACTTTGGGTAAATCTGGATACTATTTAGATATGACCATAAGAAAAATATATGTGTAGATATTACTACATCAGTCCAATTTTTATTTCAGTGTAGGTTTGGTGAATCCAAATGAGTTTTGTTATACTCATCAATTCACAGTATTTTCCAGCCGATTTGTTTTATGTTGGATCGTTTAGGGTTTTCTGCAGATCAGTTTCAAGGACTTGTTTATTGAGATTATTTTTTGTGGGATTGTATTTTTTCCATGTTTACATTGATATAATTTACTTTCCTTTCATACTTGGTTTGGGTTATATTGGTATGCATGTGTTTTTTTTTCTTAGTGGTTTTTACATTTCATAATTTTGGGCTTTGAGATGTATCCATGTGTAAATGTACTATGGAAATTCCTATCTTGTTATTGATATATCTACTTGATTCTAGACACCAGACCCTGACCTAATGGAGGTATGCATGGGAATTCAAGTAATGGGACCAACAGGGATAGGTTGTGATAGTAAAATCTTATCTGGATTCCTTCATAATGATAAAGGAAAGAATTGTTATAATAAAGAAACATGCATAAATTTTTACACAAATTATGTGAATGTTTATAAATGTTCTAACAAAAACATTTCATATACAATAATATATATGTAATAAAGGGACGTTGACATGGTTTCAGAAGAAAATGTTAAAAAAACACAATACTAGCCAAAATATTGAGGCTTCTTCATATGGGGATTTGGACTCAACTATCTAATAAGATGCGGAACAATTATGTTCAACTCATATTTATCTATAACTGACCATAAATATTACCTAATGATTAGTATTTAGTAAATAATTCATGTTTCTGCACTTAATAATTTTTTATTATTAGTGTTTTAGAGAATTATTCCATAAAGCATAATTAAAAAACCTTTTAATAAAAAGAAGACACTTTCAATTCGTATCAATTTTTTATATTATACAGAACTTTTGAAATAAATAATAATTTTTTATGGATAGTCTCCATGATTTTTTACATGACTTTTTTTATGTCCCATGCACATCATTAATCCCAACAAGAATATTATAAACATGGGTTGTGCATTGAAGGCTTAGTAAGAAAAAAAAATAATAATGAAACCTATTAATAAAATGGATGTTAGAAAAAATTATATAACAACTAACATTACCTTAAATGTTCATTCAGTGTATTACATAAATCATTTTCACATGAAAAAGACACATTTCATTCTCAAATAAAAATTTTAAACAGCATTAAAATAAATTGTAGAACACTTATTATTGACCTAGGAGTGTTCATAAAAACATTTCATGATCATTTTTAATTTTAATAAACATACATAAGACTTATAATATAATTATTAGCTAATGAATTGGTATCCTATAAAGGGGGGTTATTGTTCATATAAGCTATATTAGGCTCAGAGTTGAGCTAAAATGGGGCTCATCCCTTTGTATATGCTATATTAGGATCACCCTTGAGATATAATAGGGTTCAAAACATCATATAAGTTGTCTCAGTCACATTCATTTTTTTTATATATAATAAGTGTAGTCCCTTTGTACAAGATATATCTATCTCACCCATGAGCTATCTATTAGATCAATCCTTAAAATAAGTGGTATTTGGATCACTCGTTTTTTTCATAAAATGTTAAAGTAACATATCATTAATAAAAAAATTTATTCACTGACATTATCATCATAAAACAATATTTTTAAACACTATCAATCCCAATTGCAAAAACGTTTTGGATATAAATATACCCTTTAAATTTAAAACCCAATTTGAAATCGAAAATACCATTTTATTTTGAAAAAATAATGCAAATCAAAAAATATATATAAGGGGTTTTCAAAAAAAACATGAAATCATGAAATGATATATTGAATCCAAATAAAATTCATGATCTAATAAAATTTAGTAGTTATTTTACGTGTTAAAATCTTATCATATGATCGGTCATTTATGAAAAATTTATGTGTAAACCAAGAAAAAATTGATTTTTGAAAACCCATTAAAATAATATAAATTAGTCAAAAATATGTATAAATATTTATTCCATATTAAAATATTCATAAAATAATTTCAAAATAATGTACATGGATGGAAATGATTTGGAAGTAAAACATTAAATAATTATTTTTTAAAAAAATCCCCTTATCACATGGGTCTCACTTGAAATTCAACCCCCTATTAAAGAATTGCATTACTCAAAATAATAAATTGAATTATAATCGATAAAATAATGATATTTAATTTTAAATGGGATATATATAAATTTTATAATATTCATAGGAACATAACATGAAAAAATTATTCATTGAATGGTAATTGTGATGAAGCTTCTTACCTTTCATCTCATTTATCATATATTTTTTAACATTATCTTATTTCGTTATCATCCACATTTTTAAAAAATAAATCCATAAATGGTTGATTTTCTACACAAAAATCAGATTTCTGGGTTATTGGGAGAATTCTGGGAAGGTATTCTTATATTTATTTAACAACCAAAAGAGTTTTTATGTTGTGAATTATATAGGGGAATGGGTGGCCACCAATAATTGTGGAGTACTATTTTTTATTAATATTAAAATTATATCAATAATGGGATGTCACTCTCACATAATGTGGCTCCAAAATTGATTAACAATTTATTTTAAGGATAATGTTTTCAAGAAAAATCTCCACAAAAAATGAATAAAAATTGTTTTCATCATGTTATTCCTTAGTCACTATGTTTACTGAACTTTACCCTCTTAGTTTATGAAGTGGTAACTTGTACCTTTTCATTTTCCTATGTAATTTTTCCAACATTAATTAAATTAAATGATCATTAATTTAAAATTTAGACCCTCTAATTAAAAATATGAAATAAATTTTATAAAAAAATAATAGGACTACGGAAACTAAAATATAAATCAAGTGATTGTCATTTGAAATGACCTCCTTTAACCAAAACTGTGGAATAAATTTTTAACAATATTCAATAATAATTATGGTAAAAAAATAATTTTAATATTATTAGATAATATAAATTATTATTCTAATTAATGAATATATTCTTCAAAAAATAATTTATATAAGTTTTTAAATTTTAATTTAAAATTAATCCCACAAGGAAGATGATAAAGACGAGTTTCAATGAAAATTTCATCCAATGATTACGATTTTTTTATATCAAAATTAAAAATGAAAACCATTCAAAAGAATTATATAGTATTAATATACGTATAATTGAAATAATTTTATATTAAAACAAATATAAAGCATTTATTAACAATATAAATAATATAAATTAGAAATATTTTTATAATTAGAATGGAATATTCTATAATAATCCTCACAAAATGAATCTTTTATGAAAAATACCAAAAAATACACATATTATAATTTTGATATTGTAGAGTAAAAAATATAGTTCATTTTTTAATAAAACTTTATAAAATTTTTAAAAATTAATTTCATATTTTGTTCACGAAGTGTGACTAAAGCATCATGTAGAAAAATACAATTTTTGAGAAATTTTATTCTTTCAATCAAAACTATATATTTTTATCTCAAACCATTAAATAAAAAATAATTGAATTTAAAATATATATTTTAAAATTTTATTTAATCATATTCATATATTTCATTCTAATAGAATGTGTATAAATATTAAATAATAATATTTTAATAATATTTCTCATTTCATTTATAATCAATATTTCATTGAATAAATGATTAACTCAGTGTTTCATAGAAATAATGCTATTAATGATATAAAATTCATTTTAAAATTAATATATCATTAAATATCATGGTGTTATATTTTATTCTTTATATTTTGTTTCTTTTCTCAAATGTTATCGAACATAAATTTAATCTTTTAAAATTTTGTGGTGTTAATTTTTCCCACAGAAATATATTACATTCTCAAAATTTGGAATTCATCTCTATAATAAAATGATGGGTATTTAAAAAAATTATATAATTTTTTATGTAAAGGGATAATAGAAATCCACATAATAATAAACAATATATATACAACATTCCCATAGAATAATACATTAATATATTTCCACGTATGATAATGTTGGTTGTAAGTAAAGATATAGACATAGAAGAGAACTATTAATAATTACATATAGAAATCGTTACCACTGGTCACAATATTGTGGACGATCAATGGAATTTTGGAAACCTTAAAACCATAAGTCAATGTTATTATAAAATATTATATTATTCACAAAATATTAATGTAATAGGATACAATTTGTATTCTATGATCAATTTAATAATATAAAGAAATTCTATTACAATATAATGATATAAAAAATATAATTCTTTGATAAAATTAAATTACATAACCATAATTTTATCAATTGGTTTTATAGTGAGAAATTTCCAATTCATCCAACATTCTATGAAATAAATATTTAAAATTAACATTTTTATACTTGAAGCAATAAAATTAACATTACGTGTATAATTATATCAATAAAAGGGAGACATGACTTTCTATCAATCTCTTACTATTTACCAAAACCAATATTCTAAACACATGTTATTCTATATGAAATGTTTTTATCTAGACCTAAATAGTAAAACCACTACTTCATAAATAAAATTTATAAATGATTAAATAAAAAAAATCATATTAACCTTGACATCACGTATTCTAGATGTAAGAACTATATAATTATCATCCATTATTGATGGGTTAAATACCTATAATATTTATGGATGTGATATATATTTTTCTAGAATATTGGTTCTCCTTTTCCAATACAATGATATTATATGTCATGTAACTTCATAAAAAATGATCGAAATCCTTGAAATAATATTATTAATTTAATAAACCTTTTAATAAGTTTTTGGATACACAATTTGTTTTGAAAATCGAAATAATCATATTTCACTATTATTAAAATGTCCATAATGATATATTGACATCAAAGGATATAAATACCTATAAAATTGAATCAAAATAATTTAAATTAATTATTCCTAAAAAATAATGTAAGACATATATTATAGGTATATATGAAAAATAAATAAATTTTTAATAGAGGTTTTTCGTTATATAAATTATTGAAATCATGGTTAAAAAACATTGATCTTATTATCAACCATCAAAAAATAATGAGATCCCTAGATCTATCATCACACCTATATATGGTCCTAAATCCATTATAGTATTTTAAAATGAGTTTACTACACCTTTTTTACTTCAAATTAGTATGATTTCTAACTCAAGTACGTCACTTAAACACATATTAGCATAATGTCCCAACACATTGGAACAAAAACATATAATAATTTATTAGACATCATTTATCTCATTCGTTAAAATATTAGTACACTATTATTTTTAGTGAAATCTTTTGAAATAAACATACTTGAATTGTAACATTTTCTATATCATGAAATGTGTTCTAAGAATTACATTTTAATATACTTGAATGTTTATTGGTTCCCACCACCATGTTTTTTATTGTGTTTTCTCTTAATTTCTAGCCACAATGATAATATCTTAATATTATCATCTTAAGGAATATGACTATTGGAAAACCCTATATCATCATTCTCAACACAACGGTCAAAATTCTGGAAGCATTTAAATTAAAAATCATAATTTTTTTATCAAACATCACATTAATATTGAGTAAAATATATTATTTTTACTATCAATTTCATAAATAAAATATTTTATGTACTCAGAAATCCATAAAAACTATCCATCAAAAGTGGATACTGAATCGTCATCTATTTTCCTCAATTCCAATAATTTTTTCTCTATTTTGGGCTTAATAACCATTTATAATCATTTCTCAAGAAATATAATCTTAAAAATGACTTATTAAATATCATCAAGAACATCTTTTTCACATGTATTTATTGCCAAATACAACCATTGATCAGATTCACATTCATAACGATAAATCGATGGAGTTAAATTTAGACCTTATGAATAACCCTAAAATCATATATTATTTCTAGTAAATTGAACCATACTTCTTCTATAACATGTTTAGATAATATTATATATAATGGGGGATTTTATCTTGTGAAATAATTGACTATAGTCATGTTCCTTTCTGGTAGATTGTGTTCCTATCAAGCATGGATTCTATCATAATTTTTAGTTTGTGTCAACAGATCCATCATTTGAAAGTATTATTCTATTCCAATTCCATAAATCATCATGGGTAGATTTGTAAGGATATTTTCCCCTCAATAATATCCCACTGTAGCTTCCATGATTCTTCTGAGGAAAATAATTTTTATGATAAATAGTTTACATGATGTAACACAATAATCATATAATTATATATCATTTATAGTTATCAACATTGTATATTATTTTGCCGCATTCTTTTAAAATTATCATACCGTATAAATTTTTGTAAACAATCCTATAATACAAACTACAATGAACAAGACCCTAACATTACACAATCATGATTATTAAGTCAAAAATTAATTCTCCTATAGTTTTTTATATTTTCATGATTATGGTTTTAGATAATTTAGCTATAACACATACATTAGAAAACTATATAATACATAATGGTAAATTTTTATTATTATAAATTTTTTCAAAAATATAATACTTTTAAAATAGTTCATGATTTCCATCATAGAATATCTCCATTACCTTCAATTGACTTTTTCTATTACCATAATAATCATTAAACCATGATTAAAAAATATTAACATGTGGACTTAACACAAAAATAAAAAGAGGGACATAAAAAAATGAAAACAATTTTTCTATCCAAAAGGATTGAAAATATTGTAAATTTTATAGGTACATTCATTTTTATTTTTTGTTATGATGAAAAAAATCATATGTTAAATCCAAACATGTCTTCCCCATAAATCCATTAAAACCAACATAATTTAATTAAATCACACTTATTCATGACATAGAGAATCATATACATAAATGAGTTTCAATAACAATTTAATTAGAATAAATTTTTTCCCTAATTCAAATATATTCATTACCCAATGCCTTAGAAAGATATAATGGGACTCACCGTTCATAAAGTCAATATTGGTATCACCCATTAGATATAAAGTAGGTAAACCCTTCTTATAGGCTATATCGAGCACACCCATGAGATATAATGGTTCATGCCCCATTTTATTAACTTTATTAGGCCCACCCGTTTTTAACCAGCAATAATGGAACCCATTTCCACAGAAGAGCTATATTAGGATCCCTATTAAGATATACTGGGGATCAACCATTAATTTATGTTTTATCATTATCACTTTTGTTTTATTATAATTGATAAGTACAACTCCCCAATAAAATCATTATTTTCATTATGGTTTTCAACTTAAAACATGTTTATATATATTTTTTACTAATATGAAACATCATTTAAAATATCAGAATAACCCATCCTTTAAAAATAAATTTATTATAACCAAATAATCCTTTCTATTGAATAAGTATTTTCAATTTGAAAAATACCATAAAAGAAAATTTATTTTTCTTTAATTAATACTATAAAGAATGAAACATAATATAAAAATTAAATAATGGTCATGTTTGTGAAATAATCTGTTCTCATGCACACATTAAAAGATTAATATTAATTTTATTGTTTTTCAAAAAGTTTCTTATAAGACAAATAAAAAAATTCATTTTGAAAATATATATATAAAAAATAAATGAGAAGAAAAATAAAATCTATAATTATTTTATTCCCATAATTTTGATTGAAATTTATTTTAAAAAATAGGCATGGTGGGGATTCAGTTTTATGAGAAAAATTAAAATATAATTTTTTTAAAAGAAAATCCCCTTATCACATGGAAAATGCATGAATATTAAACCCCATTATTGAATGACATTAATCAAAATATTAAATATCATAATAATATATTAATTCGTGATATATAAATTAAAAGGGGATGTATAGACACCAAATAGTTGTTGAGTCTATAAGGTTTCTTTATGACTTTTCCTTTACATTTTGTATTGATAATAATGAACACTCGATCCCATGGAAAATTTTATTTCCCCGATGACTTATCTTAATAAAGAAATTTTTCCTTTACCAAGGAAATTTTCTCATTTCCTTTGTTTTCATTGTTCAGGTTTCTCTAAATCTAACTCGTTTTATTTCTATGTGTAAAATTTGGTTTCACATCTAAAAATCTCAGAATCCTATAAATACATAGATATAGAGTATTATGTGTTCAGGTTCTAAATTCATGTTCCAAATTCTCTAAATTTGGACCCTAAATTCCTCTTAAATCAAGCTTCGAATTATTCTAAATTCGGATTCTAAATTTCTCTGAATTCAGACTCCATATTCCTCTAAATTCAGAACCCGAATTCTATGAATTCAGACTCCAAATACTCTAAAATTAAGACTCAGAATTCTCTGAAATTTATCCTCTAAATTCTCTAAAATTCAGACTCTGAATTCCTTAGAATTAAGACTACAAATACCTTAGAATTCAGAATCCAAATTTAATAAAATTATGATTCAGAATTCTTCAGAATTATAACTCCGAATTACTCAGAATCCAGACTCCAAATTCATTAGAATTCTGACTCTAAAATCTATAGAATTAAGATTCAAAATTCCATGAAAAACAGAATACGAATTTCCATGTAATATAGTCTCTGATGGTTTATTTGCATAGAATCCGAACATTATTTTTTCCTAAACTCCAAAAAACTTATTTAGTTAAGAAACCATATTTTTTACACCTGTTTTAGTAATGGAATTATGTCATACATTCGGTTTCTAAAAAACCATTTTTTAGTGAAACCTGTATAGGTCCCTCCATGATTCGAGGAAAATTATGATCACTGGAGGAGGTAGCTGACCATTGGAGAAGTGCCTATAAATATGAGCTCATTTGAATAAAATCACTACAACTGATCTATCTATCTAGAAATTACATGCTGCTGAAGTGATTTCTAGAGAGAGAGACTCTCATGCCTAGTGTGTATGGAACATCTTGTTCATCTTGCTTCGCGCGAATCCAATTTTTGTGGTGGATAATCATGGACTATGGTGTATAGGAAGATAAAGGTGAAGACTACCTTAATTTTCGATGAATTATTTATTTAGGAAGATAGAGGGGCTGACTACCTTGATGTTTGAGGGCATACAGGGATAACAAGACAGACTCAGATATTCTTATCGAGGGCTTTCCTAGGTGTGGGTAAGGCATACTTTCTTGAAATTATATATTAAGGGTCATTTATCCGAGGTTGTTGGATATCATACTCTTTGGTTTAGAATATATCATTCTTATTACTTGAATTATTTCAAGATTATTTTTCGATGCATTTTGATTAATAAGGAATGTATAACAATCTAATACTTTCTTGTACATGTGTACTTTGATTAAAAATATTATATACACATTAATGTAGAATCTTTTTCCTTGTAAACATTTCTTATGTTTCATTAATAGAACGATATATTCAGAAAAACGAATGTTTGTATAACTAAGAGGTCTTATGAATTTACGTTGTTTAACATTATTAAATAATGTTTTTATTAAGGTTAAATACAAAAGATTATTATCAATGTTAATGGATCCAAAGGAATTTATATGGTATATAATTCACCCCCTCTTGTATATTGAGCATATACATTCATATTTCGATCCTACAATAGGTTTCATGATAGGTATCTGAAGTACATATATTCACATATATATTTTATTGATCAGTTATCATTGTTTTATATTTTTCTTTCTTAGGATTCTTACACATATTTAAAAACATTTATTATTAACATGTTTTTGGGGAAAGATATAATGTTTTATATGGAAGGAATTATTGTTGGTTCAATTGAAAATCATAATCCGAATTGACCACCTATATTTTATGGAAATGATTATGAATATTAGAGAGATCTTATGAATACTTTTGTTATTAATATTAGAGTTTACATCATTGTTATGCTTACATGATATTACAATATTTCTGATAAGTAATTCATAAAATTTATTAGTGATGAAAAGTTAGAACATCAACTAAACTTCATGGCACTCAACAATTTGTTGTGTTTCATGACTATGAATATGTATAGTGATATTTCTTCTTGTGAGGCTACAAATTTTATTTTTGAAGAAATTAGAGGTTACTCCTTATGGTACATCCAAGGATATAGAAACTAGAAGATCTATGCTTTGGGCAGAATAACATGGATTTCAATTTCATTATAGAGAAATAGTGTGCATGGTAAAACAAAGGTTTATGACTAGTTTTTATACTTTACAATCTATGGGTGAGAAAGGTTTAGATATTGAAGAAATTTTCTGAAAGATAATAGATATCATGCCTAATGAGTGGGGATATATGAGAATAACTATGGATTAGAAAAGGAAAGTATCTCATATTACACTTGATATGCTTTTTGGAACACTTCTTCAACATGAGACAAGAATTAAATTAGATGGTGATTTGAGTAAAAAGAATAATGGAAGTGGAAGTGAATCCTTCACTACTACAAAGTCTATGAATCCTGAAAGGGCTACAAGATCCATGTCAATGAAAGTCATTGTTTTATCTGAATCTATTGAAAGTGATCATTATGAGAATGATCTAGCTAATATTTCTTGAATGATGGATGTGATAGTTGGGAATAATGAATTTCAATATTGATTCAAGAATAAAGAATGAAAAGACAAGAAAGAATCTGAAGTCACTTGTTATTAATGAAAAAGAGAACAAAATATAATGCTAGATTTTATTATAATTAAGAGAAATAATAGAAAGGAAATGCTTTCTGAGTCATATAAAAAGATGGTCTATAAAGCTAAATCTATGTTAGATTGGAAATAAAATGACACCTAGAGTGAGTGTGGTGGAGACTCTTCTAATGAATCTACAGAATATGAATCTTCTGTACAGTAGAATATTGGTTTAATTTCCATGTTACCCATGTAAAATCATTGTCTAATGGCCAAAGTACACAATACTGAATCAATAACCAATGTATTCTTGAATTCCACCTACAGTGATAGAAAATATTATAAATATTCAGATAAAGAATCTTTTTCTGATAATGATTATACTTTACCTAATTACAAAGAAGTGTCTAGGTTTTCTAAGCTTCATGAGAAAGAAAATAATAATGTCAAGAAAAATATTGACAAGGCAATTTCTATTATTTCTATTCATACTAATTATGTATAATATATCTATAATGATCTTGATAAGAAAAATTAGGATTTTTAATTTATTTCAAAACCCTTGAGAAAGTTAATTTTTAGAAGGATAAACTTTCTAAGGATCTTGAAAAAGTAATTTCTATGAAAAATACTTTAGAGACTATCTTTATTTCTAAAAATAATGTTTTTGAAAATAAAATCATAGTTATAAAAAAAAATTTAGAAATTTTTTCATTGAAGAAGTTTTTGTCAATCTTTACCTTTGGTAAGGAAAAATTTGATAAAATGTATTCCCAAATTCGACCACTGAGGAATAATTTTGGATTTGGTTATACTCATTCAAATCTAGTTTTTTAGTAATAATTATTTTGTTCCTCAAAGTTCTAAATTCTGTTATTAGTGTCAGTGTGTTGGGAATTGTGTAAAAAATTGTTCCTTAAACAAAACATAGTCGTTAATTTTTCTTAATGCTTACTCTTATAAGAGAATGTGGATACCTAAAATATTGCTCTATGATGTTCTTGGATCCAAGAATATTTTGGTTCTGATATTCTAACTCTCTTATTTTCAAGAATGTAAAGATAACACAAACATGAATACATGGTACATGGATAGTGGATGTTCTCGACACATGACTGATAACAATAACATTCAAAAGTTTATCATTTTGAAAATAGGAAAATTAAATTTCATAGATGATGATCAGGGATATGTTATTGGTATAGGTAACATTGTTCTTCTTGTAAACACATTGATTTCGAATGTTTTATTTTGTTAAGGGACCTAAGAACAACCTGTTTAGAATAAGTCAGTTATGTAATGAAGGTTACCTTGTGAATTTTAGGAATGATAATTGTTTAGTACACAATTCCAAGGAAAAGTTTATTATTTTTTCCCATAGGAAAGAGAATTTATATAAAATAATAATAGATGAACATAGGCGTCAAGACCTACCTTGTCATAGTGCAATGGAAAATCATTCTTGGTTATGGCATTGAATGATATGACATTGTAACCTTATAAACCTATGAAACTCTCTATTAAAAGAGTAGTTACAGATTTACTTGGGCATATATTTGATTCTTCAAATTTTTTTGATCCTTTCCAATATGAAAAGAAACATAAATCAACTTTTAAATCAATTGGTGAAGTCTATACTATTGATTAATTATATTTGGTGTATACGGATCTTTTTTGTCCAAAACAAACTAGAAGCATTGGAGGAAAATACTATGTATATTTCATAGTTGATGATTACAGTAGATTTACGTGGATGTATTTTCTAAAAAATAAATTTGATGCTTTTTGTTATTTCAAAATTTTTAGAGCCCAAGATAGAAATTAGAAAACTCTTCCTTTGATAAATATTCTTAGTGATCTTGGAGGAGAATTTCAAAATTCTGATTTTGAAACTTTTTGTAGTAGAAAATGCGTTATTTATAACTTCTCATCACCAAGAACTCATCAACATAATGATGTTGTTGAAAAAAGAAATTGAGTTCTTCAAGAGACTACCAGAACCATGTTGAGTGAATATTTGATAGCCAAACATTTTTTGTATTGAAGATATATGTACTACTTTTTATAATGTAAAATGAGTTTCTAATAGACCATTTCTTAACAAAACCATTTATAAGTTATGTAATGGTAGAAAACCTATACTTTCCTACTTCATAGCATTTAGTTGCAAAGTATAAATTCTGAATACTAACGATAATTTACATTAATTCACACACAAATATGATGAAATAATTTTCTTACTCTACTCCATAGTTTCTAAGGCTTACAATGTTTTTAATAAAAATACATGTAATGTTGAAGAAACAGTATATGTTATATTTGATGAAACTGATCCTTTTGTTTTTAAACAACATCATCCTACAACTTCAGATGTGTTCTAGAAAACTGATTATCAAACCTTGATAGAAGATCCTTCTGATAAGGAAAATGTTCATGAAAATATTTTTTATGTATTTACCCTAGAATATTTCTATTCATATGTTGAGAAACAAGTTTCAAAAAACCCAAATTAGTTGTCTCTTAAGAATTATCCTAGTGATAGCATCATTTTTGTTGTAAATCAACCTATAAAGAAAATAAGTTCCTTATAAAATAGATTATAACATCTAGAATTCCTCTCAATATTAGAACAAAAAAGATATAATGAATCTTTAGGTGATGATGATTTGATAAAATCCATGCAAGATGAGCTAAATTAATTTGATAGGAATAAAGTTTGGACCTTTGTTGAATGACATAGGGAAACTACTATTATTGGCATAAAATGGTTCGTCAGTAATAAGTTTTATGAAAATGGAATCATATTAATAAATAAAGCTATATTAGTTTCTAAAGGCTATAATCATCAGGAATGAATAGAATATGAACGAACCTATTCTATAGTATCTAGACATGAATCTATATGTATTCTACTTGCCTTTGCAGCATTATTTAGCTTAAAATATTTTCAAATGGATGTTAAATGTTCTTTCCACAATGGTTAAGTTCAAGAGGATGTTTTTTGAAGAACCTCTTTGTTTTGAAGAAACAAAATATCCTTAAAATGTTATTAAACATACCAAAGATTTTTATAGACACAAACAAGCCCCTAAAGCCTGGTATGATAGACATACATAATTTTTGATAAAAAAAATTTTGTTAAGGGAAATTATGATCCAACGATTTTTTAAATGAAAGATAAGAAAAATGTTTTGATTGTCCAAATTTATGTTGATGACATAATATTGGGTTCAATTCAGTAATCATTAACTGATTCCTTTGTGGATCTAATAAAATAAGAGTTTGGAATTAGTATGATGGGTAAGTTATCATTTTCCTTGGTAATCAAAATTTCTCAAAACCAGAAGTAATTTTTATATCCCAACATATGTATATTTAATATCCTCTTAAAAAGTATGGATACGAATACCCTAAGAGCATTAGTACTCCAATTAGTACCTCAAGTTTTCTTTATCATCATGAAGCTGGGAAACCAGTATATCAAACATGTTTTAGAGGTATTATAGTTAGTCTACTTTACATGACAGCTAGTCATCCAGACTAAAGGTTTTTAGTATGCTTATGTACATGATATAAATCCAATCCTAATGAATCTCATTAAAAGGAAGTGAAAAGGATATTTCTCTCTATAAAGGGAATCATAGATTTAGGATTCTTTTATACTTCTACATATGATTTCATTTTAAAAAAATTATGATGATGACATTGGTGAATGTAGAATGGATAGGAAAATTACATCATGAACTTTTAATTTCATAGGAGATTCATTAGTTTCTTGGTCATGAAAAAAGAAATAGACAATATCACATTCCACTACTGAAGTAGGAAATGTAGCAGCTGAATGTAGTTGTGCTCATGTTTTGTTGATTCAACACACACTCACAGTGTATGGTATGAGTTTTACCAAAACACAAATAAGGTGTGAAAATTCTAGTGCCATTTCATTATGTAAAAACGATCAAAATCTCTCTTTTTCAAAACACATAGACTTTAGGCATAAGTTTTTAGGGATCACACACAAAAAGGGATATTATTCTTTAATTTATCAGCACTCAAAATCAATATGTTGTTATTTTCACAAAATCATCACCTTCTAATAGATTTGAATATATTAAATAGAATATATGAATGATAATTGTAAGGTAATATTCCATATTAACATCTAGTTGAAATCAATCTCTTTAATGTAAGAAACTCATTTTCACAGGGGGAGAACATTTTCCTTTTAGAAAATTTTTTCATAGTTTAAATATTTCCTAATAAAAAAATTTTCATAGTCAAAAATCATCGTAGTCATTTAATGGAATCTAATGTTCTTCAAGAAAAACATTCCACATTACGAATAATTTTTCTGATGTAATATTGTATGTATGTTTCCTTTCTATGTTTTTTGTAATCAACTTTTTACTTGCTAGTATTTTCATTTTCTTTTAAATTCTTCAGATTAACTTTTTCTTAAATCCGAATGCTTTCCATAAAAAACCAAAAATGATTGAATCCTAAAAAAATATTATTTGGATATCATCTCAACCGTTAGATTTTATCTGATGATGTTTCAACCACTGGATCAACTAAGGATGTTGAACCATCACCTCAATTTCTAATATAAACCCCATTAATTGTATTCCCACATTATTTTTTCAAGAATTCACATTCTAAATCCATACATCCATATTTGATGATATTATGAATCTCCAAAGATAACTTATTTCAAAATATTTACTAAAGATTCCCCTCAGAATGATATGTTGACTGTTAAGGAACCCCTTGAATGGAAAATATAAAAAGAAAGGTCATTTGATCATATATTCCTCAACAAATATGATTATATTATTTCTATGAATATTAAGTTTAATGGATGAGAGAGCCTTTCTGATTCAAAAATTAAGGCACATGAGCTATTCTATATAGACTTGTTGATTGAGTTATATGAGACAACAACAGTCATCATGGAAGAAGGTAGAGATAAGTTCCCCTTTAAGAGTTATGGAAATACCAACTCTCTTTCTTACCTAATGTAAGAAAGTATTATTGGAATTCCTTAAGAAGGAGAAGAAATAATTTTCTACTCACAAATGACCTGATATATCTAGATATTTTGATAAGTAAAATGTTATTGAGTGTCTTCGAATGAATGTAGTGAAGACTCCCAATATTGATTAGCTGTCTATGAAATAATAGATTCCTAAATTGTGGGATCAAGGATTTATAATTCCAAAGAAAGAGGATGATGATACTCTGATGAACAGAGATATCTAAACATATTATATTTCTTGGTGAACCTCAGGAAGATAAACTTGGATATGTATATCCTGGTAATTATTTGGAATATCAATAATGGAAATATGAAATCTCAAATCATTATGTATCTGACTATTATCTCATTGATTATAGGTATTTGTTTAGAATCTTTTAGAATTACATGCAGTTCCAAGCTGTGAAATTATAAGGTAATGTTGTTGACTGATAATACCATAAAGAGAATGAAGGCTGAAATATCTAATGAATCCGGAAAATTTTATGATCTATTAGAAGAAGTATTAAAATATTTTTCAATCAATAAAGAAGTGGTTGAAACCCTTAAGAATGTTAGATGGAAGAGAAAGGCTATGAAAACAAAATATAAAATAAAAACCTCTATGGATAAGGAAACTCAGTCCACACCACCAAATCCAATGTGGATAAAATCATAACCTGATTAAGTAGTGGCTACGTGGAGAGAGGATAAGAAAAAAAGGATGGAAGGTGAGCCTTTGTTTGGTATGGACCCTGTTGAGGAAAAATCCTTATGAACAAAGGCTGCTAATGAGATTGAGAAGCAACAAAAATAGAAGAAGCGAAAGAAGAAAATGTCTGAGGCTAAGATAGTTCAGTCACTTCTCAAGGATGATGACAAAGCATCTGAAAAAATTCTGGTACTAGAATATTTTTTGTTATAACAATTACCACTAACTCCGGGAAAGAATTTGGTGATTCTATAATCACATTATGTAGAACGAATAGATGATGAAGTAGATGTTGAAGATGAAGAATTAGAAGAATTCAGTGGTGATTCAGAAGATATAATAATGCAAGTAGAGGATTACCAAGATAAGGAAATTCAATCAGTAAAAGTGTCGATCTGGGCTTCCCAAGATGAGTCCTCAAAATGTGACACACCTGGGAATGAAGAGAAGGATAAAGAAGAAGTAAACAATCATTCCAAAGAAGAAGTCAGTAATCAAGATTTCATTCATCCAGAAGGTAAAGTGGATGATGCAGATGAAGAAGATGTTGAGGAAGATAATATTATTCGGTAATTAGATAGCGACCATGAATCCCCAAAGCACAATACATCATTCCAGGTGTTGATAAGGGAAATAAGGTGGAACTAGAAACACCTATTAAATATGTGGTGAATAGGAAAGCTGTTGGGGCATCATCAAAGAGTAATTCTGAGGACATAGAAAATGAATCCTCACGAACAAAACACTCAGATTCAGAATCATCTTCCCTTGGACATGATTTTTATATTCATTCATTGAGAAATCTAGTAGGTGCTATTACCTTAATCCCAAGAATAGACTCATGATTCTAGATGCTTCAGGATACGATAAATCTGAAATCCGATTCAGTTTACATGGATATGGAAAAATGTGTCGAACTAGAGGAATATATAAAAAACATCTTCTTTGGTTATGAGGCTCATAAAAGATCATTTAAGAAGATTAAAAGAGGTTCAAAGAAGAAAATCGAAAGAATTAGAATATTTGATGAATTTCATGATAATGTTAAAGATGGTTTTGACAACGAAGATGGTATGATAAAGGATCTGACAAGTTGTTTTGAGGAAAAGTTAAGCCTAGAATAGAATACTCGAAAACAGAAAGTTAGTGATCTGAATGGAAAACTTAACATTTTGGTAGTTAATTGGAAGACGTAAATTGATCTCAGAATAGAGTTTTAAATAATCTTCCTATGTAAAAATAAGTTTTGAAAGATCGATCATAATTTTATAATGCTCAAGAAGAAAAAATTAAATTCTTGGAGAAGAAGAATGAGAATTAGGATCAGCTACTCTAGCATATGGAAGAATATCACAAGGTGGTCAAAAAGCTTAAAACAATTTGACTAAGATTATGTTGAAGGATAAGGAAGGATAATTTCATTATATTCCAATATTTTGTTGCAATTTTACTTGTAAAAAATCATTCATCATTAATGTAATTTTTCGTTGTTTTTTATATATGTAGTTTGTGGATGTTTAGTACTAATTGTTCAGGAAATATTTTTTTCCCATTCTCTTTATTCCTTTTTGAAAATAACAAAGGAGGATAAAGGAATGATAAAAATAATACAATGTGATGATGTGATTTACCTAATGAAGGGTGATTTTATCTAGAGGAGTGTTCTTATCAATGATGTTTTTCGAATGAAAGAAAATTAAAAATCTTATTCTGGAAATCAAAATTATGATCTTTAAGTATTTCAAACCCAAAGGGGGATTTCATCGTATTCACTATTATCCCTATGTAATTGGAGATATTATTGTTATTTTCATGTTCATAAAATTTCTAGTTCCATATATTCATTTTCTTAAGGATGTTTGTGTTTTCAAAAAATGGGGAGATTTTTTAGTCAATAACTCTTCCTTATGACATTTACATTTCTTTAAGATTTTAAAATCAGAAAAAAACTATATCAAGGAATCTATTATTTCCCTGATGATTTTTTATAATAAAGAAAATTATCATTCCCCATACCTTTGTTTTCATAGTTCATGTTTCTAAAAATATTAGTTATTTTATATCCATTTATAATTTTTTTTGACATCTAAAAACCTCATAATCCTATAAATACATAGATATAAAGTATTTTATTTTCCGGATCTAAATTCCAATTTCGAATTGTTTGAAATTAGACTCTGAATTACTCTATATTCAGTCTCCAAATTCCTCTTAATTCAGATACCAAATTCTTCTGAATTATGACTCCGAATTCCTCTAATTATGATTAAAAATTCCTCTAAATTGTGATTCCATATTCCATTGAATTATGATTCTTAATTCAATGAATTTAGACTCCGAATTCTTTGAAATTCAGATTCTAAATTCATTGAAATTTAGACTCTAAATTCTCTAAAATTTAGAATCTGAATTCCTCAAAATTCAGACATCGAATTCATTAGAATTCAGAATATTAATTTTATAAATTCTAAATCTGAATTATTCTGAATTATGACACCAATTTCATTTGAATCCTAATTCTAAATTCCATATAATTCAGACTCCAAAATCTAGAGAATTTATATATTAATTCTGTGAAAAAATGAATTTGAATATCAATGTAATATAGAATTTTAATGTTTTTTTTCTTTGAAATCAAACATTAATTTTTACCAGATTTTGGAAAAATGCTTTGGTTAATCAACCATAATTTTTATAGCCTTATTTTAGAAATGAAAAGATTTCGTACATTCTATTTCTAACTAAATATTGGTTGAGTGACATGTGTACAGGTTCTACCGAGATTCAAGGAAATTTGTGACCATTGAAGGATAGAGCTGACCGTTGGAAAATTTTCCATAAATAGGAGATCAGTTTAATGATCTCACTACAACTGATCTATAAATATAAATATTATACATGACTGATGTTGTTTATAGATAAATACACTCTCATGCCTAGTGTGTATAGAACATCTTGTTCATCTTACATTGTGCGACTCCAATTTTTGATACGTACATTCCAGGATATCCGAGGATAGGAAGACAGAGGTGCTGAATTCCTTATAGTTTGTCAACTTCCTTGTTTATGAAGATAGAGGTTCTAACTAACTTGATGTTTGAGGGCTTGTGGGGATAGTAAGTCAGAATCTGGTATTCCTATCAAGGGATTACCCTTTTGTTGGTAAGATAGACTTTCTTAAATGTATAAATCAAGGGACCTTTATCCATGGTTGTTGGATACCATAATCTCTGGGTAAAATGATTTCATACTGATTGAATTATTTGTTTGATGTTTATTTTCTACTTCATTTTGATTAAAAAGAAATGTATAACTATCTTAAACTTTCGTAATCTTGTATACTTTCATTAAGAAGATTATATTCGTTTTAAGGTAGAATATTTTTTCGTATATTATTGTTCTAGGATTCATTTCCAGAAACATATATCCAGAACCTATAAAGATTATAGAACTAAGAGGACTTTTGAATTTATCTTGTTTAAATTTGTTAAATTTATTTTTTTATTGTTTAAATATTAATTTTCTTTATCAATGTTAACGGTTCCAAAGGAATTTTTAAAGTATACAATTAACAATCCCTCTTTTATAATGAGCATCTATATTCATATTTCGATCCTATAATTGAATAATATAGGCTCATAACATGAAAAATTCCATCTATAAAATGAAATTGGGATGAAGTCCTTTACCTTGAGTTTGAATTGTCATGTGAGTCTTTGTCATTCTCTTCATTGAGTATCCTCCATAGGTTTCCACCAATATCATTCTTAGGATGAATTTATGTCCAAAAAGTCAAATCTAGGATGTTTGGTAGATTTTTAAATAAAATTGGTTGACCTAAAGTGGTTTGAATGTGTGATGAACAGAGGAGAGGGGTGGCCTTTTATAATTAAGTGTGAGTGACATTTTTGTAAATAATCTAAAGTATTAAATAATAATTAGTCACTCTCTCCTCATGTGTCAAAATACATTATTTGGAATGTAGTGTAGGGTCTATTTGGATTAGAAAAATTCCCAACACATATGAAGAATTACATTTTCAACATGTTATTCCTTAGTATTTATTTTTACTCAATTTTACCCTTTTAGATTTTACCACTGTAACATGTATCATATTATTTACCTAGGTAATTTATCATTTAAGAAAATAATTAAATGACACATATAATATTATTTAGAACTACATATTATATATACGAGTGAAATTTATTATAATAAAAATCATAGTTCTGTGAAAATTTAATTTCAATAGATTAACATGTAAAGCACAAAATCCATTTTAAACATTAATCATATTAATTAATTTTCTACAGTTTTCATTAATAAATTTTTATGAAAATTAATTTTAGAATACTAAAAAAACCAAAAAATTATAATTCATAATTTGGAGTCAATTTTTTCATATTCAATTATGATAAGTGGAAAAAATTAGTGGAAAATGTATCTCGAAGAGATTACATGAAAGCAGGGTTTTAAGTCAAAATTGCATAAGATTATAATGTTTTTATATTAAAATTCAACATAAAACGATTCCAATGACCTAATTATATATAAGTGATATATAAGTGAACTAATTTTACTTTCAAATAAATTTATTGTATAATTTAACATTATAAATAATTTAAGAGATTAACCTATTTTTAAATAAAATTCATCATTTTTAGAACTCATAAAGAATTGAATTTAAAAAAAAAATCTGAATAGAAATATTTTATGTTATGTATTATAAATTCTGTTTTATATTTTAAAATATATTTTCTAAAATTATAATAAATTTACTTTAAATTATATTCTTAACTAGCAGAAAACCCAGCTATTAGGAAAAATAAAATTTTCAAAAAAGATTATTGTTTCTTTCATATGGTATTAATCTTATATCTAATTAATAAATAATGATAGGTTATGTTTAATATATGAAATTTTCTAATTATATTAATCCAATCCATACCATCCATTCTAAAAAAATGTGCTATCTAATATAAAAACTATTTCTATAATATGTCTTGATTCAATTGCACATGGTTTCACATTTAATAGAAGCTAAATTTGTGTCTCATGAATTTAAATATATTTATGATGTTGAAATTTCATAAAAATAAATACGTCATAATATCCCGAGATGTTTTTTTTCATGTAACAATGTGTTGAATGTCTTATAAATTTTGAAAAAATTGTGTTCTTTTAAAATCATGGGGAGTTACAATAACAACATTATAAAGGATGTAGAAATCATAAAATCATTGATGGTCTGTGAAAAAAACATCATACATGAATAAAATCAAGGTTAACATCACCTACAACCTTATATTCATTGGTAGAGAAAAAATATATTGATTAATAATTAGAGCATGAATAGTGGAATGATTTTTTGAATTAAATTTTTGATATGATTGAGAATAATGATCAAGGGGAGGATCAACCTAACCAAATAATAATAATGTAAATGGTATAAATGGATATTTCAAAAGAAGATAAATGGAAAAGTTTATTTAATAATATAGAAGGCTTGATTGGATGATAATGATTGGTGAAAAATTCTTGGCATTGACTATGATATACCATTTCCTCCATCATCATGATTATAAATTATCATAATCATAGTTATTATAACAAAACACTAGAGAAATATATTTTTCATATGGTCTTCAAGTCATTTTTATTAACGAATAGATGGATGGTGAATTCTATATTGAACAACATTGTGGAAAACATCATTGTAAATAAGAAATTTATATAATCAAGTTAAATAATGTTTTTTAATGGTTTAAACATGTTCCAAGAGATTGGAATTCTTAATTGGAACCATGAAATAGAATCATGAACATTTAAAATTGAAGTGTTTTCATAATCTTCAACAGAAAAGATAATCAATTTGTTTACCTCGTTGAATTCTCTCAAATTGATGATAAGTTATTTATATGGAATGATCAATTTATATGTGAACTGTTTTTTAGGATATGGAAATGTTATTTTAGGTCTCCATTTAAAGATAACTAAAATAATGTATTTTCGGAAATTTCATTCAATGGGAAGTAATATATATTCCTATATAAATAGAATTATCCAAAGGAAATCTGGATGTATTATGTATTTGAAGATTAAAATATTGTTTTGGACCATATTTTAGTGGGAGAAATGTTTTCAAATGTAGAGGATGGTTTAAAACTGTGATATATTAATAGAATAAAATAAAATTTGATCAATTATATTTAATGAATTTTTTTTTTCTTATGATACATGAAGGAATGAGTTTGATTAATATTTTTCAATACACACAAGGCAACACATTACCAAACAACAATACAGTATAAATATAAATATTTATATAATAGTTATCACCTATTTTTTATAATGGATGGTATGAATAGGGTAAACTAATATATGAATATATATTTATTACACTATTTATTAGTAATATATTGAGTATATGTAAAATAAAAATCATTTAAAATAAAAAATAAATAATTTTTTAAAATAAGAATTTTTTTTCAAAGGACGGTTGAATTATTCTTGGAAATAATAATTATAATTAAAATTTTAATATTTTAGAAACTTTATTTTAAAAAATAATATTTTTCATTGAAAGAGAATTATTAATAAAAACATAAGGTGATATTTTAATATTTTTCTAAAATATTTATTTTTTGATGAGTTTAGAAAAAAAAATGAATTTTAATCAAGAACTCACCATTCATCTAAATAATTTATAATTTGAAGATATAATTTTAATTTGTTTTCATGTCATAATAATTAATTATATACATATTTACCCAATTTATTTTATTTAATTCATTTTATTATTTTATTTTGATATATAAACATTGTAATCTTTTCAACATCATTACTTTAAAAACCTGGTTTGTCATCTCATATGCAGGACTAATTTGAAATTAAATTATTCCATTTCCCTGAGTTTAATTTAGACAAATTGATTCCATATATAGGAAATTTATAAATTATATTATTTAATAAGTTCAAATTAATTTTTCACTATAATTTTTTTGGAAAATAGTTGCAATCAATTATAGTGATTAAGGAGAAAATGAGTTTTCTTAGTGAATGTGCACAAAACATAAGGTATATAAATGACCCAACACCTTTGCAAAACCATTGTATGGTATTATTTATACCAATAAAACCATTGCATATATTTTTATGCATTATTGGGACATAATTTCAGGAATGTGACCTGTATAATATATTATGTAATGAAGAATAAAAAATGGTCCTTCATTGAAATTAATATATATAAAGGATTGGTATAGAGAAATACATAATCTCATTGACTATAAATATTATTTAAAAGTATAAATGTGTTTTTTAACATAGTAATTTATTTTTATTTGTTTATAGGTTTAATTTTTACATTAAATTATTATGAATAACCAATAAATTAATTACTAAGCTAAAAATAAAATAAAATAATTCATACTAAAAATATTAAATGTGAAGTAAATTAAATGAATTATTGAGATAAATTAAATATTTCTATGATTATACAATTTTAAAATGGATTGAAAAAAATCATTTCATAATTTTATTATTTTTTAAAGAATTAAAAATAAATGAAATATATCAATAATTCTATTAATGATATTTGATAGTAAATTATATTTTACTAAATTATTTAAAATTATGATAAATTATATATTAATATGAATGATTTTTAAATTTTTATAAATTAAAAATAAATATCATACATTTACCTATTAAACATTTAAAATAAACATATTGACACCTAAATAATAAATACATTGTTAGTACAATTAAGGCCAAAGTAGTATTTTTTGAACGTTACATGTACATCCTTTAAAATTAATATCCCACACTCATGATGTTTGTTTCATATATATTTGTTATAATTTATAAAATAAATTTTTATAAATTTACTATTATTTATCAATTTAATTTATTATTAATTTTTAACTTCCTAGCATAAAAACATGTTATTGTTGTGAAAACAAAAAATCTAAAATTGAGTAAATGTAATGACAAAGGAATGAAATGATGAAAATGATTTTATAACCGTTTTTTGAGGTATGTATCACACAAATTATCCATATTCAACATTACTATTAATGTTTTGAGTAGCATGAGAAAAGGGATTCTGACCAATAGTGTATTAATTAGAGAAATTTTTAGAATTCCACTACAAATATATAATAAATGGGAATTAATCTGCTCACTTATTCAATCCTCTAAAAATTGTGTCTCATAAAAACCTTTCAAAAATTACTTATAATATTAAAAAAAAATTATCCTACATAAATCAATTAGTGAATAAATATTTTCATGGTAGGCCATTGGTGAAAGCCAAATTGAATTACTCGAATAAGAGGTAATGTTCATAAATGAAAATATTGGATTTATTTATTTCTACACCCATTAAATTATTCTTTTTATGTGATGATATAATGATATAAATATTCTAAATATAATACTATATTTTTAGGATAAGAATATGTTCTATAATAACACACATTTCCATCAAATGTGTCATGAATTCATCATTCGTGTATAAAATGGACTATCTCCTCAGGAAGTAATGTAATTTATTTTTCCATTACCACCTCTCATAGTTGCTTAAAATGATAGATGAAAATATGATATATAAAATTCATAACCAAATTATACCTATGTAGTCATTATATCATATTAACACTTTTTCATCCCATTCCATGAGGGATACAATATTGTATAGCGTCTGTAAAATGGACTATCGTGTCGTGAAGCGATGTGATTCATTTTTTCAACAACACATTACATGGAATATACTAATTGTATGTATACTAAATTAATGTGAAATATTTGAAATATTTATGACACCAATGACATATTAATCATTCCTGAAGTAAAATATGAAATATTATTTTTTTTCTTTTCACTCACTGGAAAAATGATAATGTCATTCGTGGACATGTGGACTACCAACTCTTTAAAGTGATGTGATTCCTTTTGTTCTATAGCACATAAAAATTAATGCAACATATAAGTATTTATAGTTAACTAATATTGTATTTCTTATTATATAATCATTATTTTAGTACAAAATATTACTTATCTTATTTCTATACTGATCAATGGAAAGGTTTTAAAGTTTACCATGGGTTCATATGACATACATTATCAGTGATCATAACGTTAGTTAATTTATCATAACCATTATTTATTATATGATTAAAATTATAATTGATGTATAAATATGACAGTTATGAAATTGTTATTATTATTTGTAAGATTAAATGATGACCTCTTTCACCATTATAAACCAACTAAAATATTTTAAGCAAGATTAATTGAATATGATCAATACATTTGACATGAACCTATTTGATTAAATAATTTTATTTAACATGATTATAACTGAAATGAAAGTAATAATTACTATTAATTATTTTATCATGAATATAAATAAAAAATATATGTCTTTTATTCAGTAATATAATGAAAAATTCTGACAAATTGTACTCATTGTAAGGTTTTTTCACATGTCACTTTTATTTATTTTATATTTATATAATAATATCCATGTATTTTTTCACTAATATATATATATACTACCCATTAATGTATTTTTTATTATTATTCTTAAAATTAGCCATGTCAACATATCAGTCAGAGGATATCTCTTACATGGGGTCTACGGTTACATTGTTAATAAAGAGGAAACAGATTATTGTTTCAATTTCCTTTATTTGAGACCCATGTAATATTATTAATTTATTTTCTATTATGAGGTTTATATAGTAATAATTTGACGAGTTATATCAGGGATATAATTATTTTCTGATGATTATAATTTTCACTTATTTTTATTTTATGAATTGGATTACAATTCAATGTCACCAAAGATGTATGTGTCTTTTGTTACAATCACATCATTTACTAGGATTGTTTATCCTATGAACCATCACTCTAGAAAATCATAAATTTTAATATCATATGTTTATTTATGATATTAAAATATAATATTATCATTTTATAGTCTTTGGTACATAAAATTTTTCATAATTTTTCTGTAAATTCCATCTTCATTTCACCCTTGATTTGGAATTCATTTTTTACCCAAGATAATTTTTTCGAAAAATGTTTTAATTAATTTTAAAATTACTTTTTCAATGATTAGAGGACAAAATACACTTGGAATTATTTATTTGATTATTATAAATTAATTTACATATTTCAGTTGTTTTTTAGAGAAAATGATTTAGAAATTGTATTAGGTTTCAAAAACATATTTCAAAAACGAAATGGATATTTACTTCATTACTATTTCATAGTTTCAATAAATGGTATTTTATGTTCATAAATGATAATAAAAATTTTATTTTTATACAAATTATAATTAAATGGATTATTTTTATTGATATCATCCTTCTTGATTCTCATTGTAAATTAATATTGTTTCAAATAGATTGTTATGGAACCCATTACTTTTTGACGGGTTAATATTGTTTCAAAATAAATCATTCTATGAACCGTTTATTTTCAAAAAAATTATCACATATCAAATAAATTGTAATGTATCCCCATAATTTTCTATGGGGTAATCATATTTCAAATATATTTACATGAAAACCATTTCTTGTCAATTGGTCAATCTATTTATAAATTTATAGTAACAATATCTATTAGTTTTATGGTTAACGTTCAATGTACATTATTCATGTATGGTTTTTGTAAATATTATAAGAAGATGTGGACCATACATCCTCAGGTGAGAACATTGCAGATTATATGATGTGGTGGCCCATATAGCACCTAGTGAGCCAAATATAGATTATACGATGTGGTGGCCCATATAGTGATAGGAGAGCCCATTAAAGCTTATATGATGGGGTAGCCTAGATTACATGCGTGAGCCTATTATAGCTTATATAATGGGTTAAACTTAAAATAACTCCAATGCATTAAGTAATGACTGTATTGTATTTTGGAAATGTGGTTATTCCAATTAAAATAGGTTTGAAAGAGTTTTATGAATACGATGATCCATAATTCCAAAATGGGATTGTATTGGTTTCTACAGGTTCATAATGTTTCTAATTATCCTGATTGGTATCACATGGATCAAATTATTTATTTTGATAAATCATTCCTTTATATGATTCCATATTTTATTTTCTATTAATTTTTTTGAATGAGTTCTCTTATGATTCACTCATTCTCACCATTATTGTGTTATACCTTCATTCACTTTTTATTATCATTGATGTAATTAAATTATAAATTTTATGTCTAACCATTTTTGATCATTTGACATCACCCATATAATTTTCCAATTTTAGTAGTTTATAAAATTTATAATTTTGACAATTATGTTTGGAAGGGATTTAATATGAATGATGATTATAACATAATGTGAAAAAAGGCATGAAATGTTATGTGGGAGAATTTATCATTTAATTTCATGTGTACAATTTATGTATGAGTCTGTCTGAATTAAATAATATATATAATTATAATAATTTATAGAATGTAAATTATCCAACCTTTCTTTTTTATATTTTATGATTTTGGAGGGGAAATGTTGGCCTCCTCCATCTGTATTAACATACAAAACAATAATGATTAAGATTATATCACAAAATTTGGGAGTTTGGGTTCTCGGATGCTATAATTGGTATAAGAGAATGGATACAATAAAATTAAGTAATATGATGTTTTTATATGATTTTATCTTAAGAGTTAAGGATACAATGATATGTATATAATATTAATGATGTTGATAATTTTAGTGACCTGTACACCCTATAGAGGTTTTATGTGATTTTATCCTAAATTAATTAATGACATATCTTTGATATTTTTATTTGGTTTATGTATTTATAACCCCTATTATGCACAATATATTTTATTTTTGGTGGATAATTTTTTATCAATTAAATTAAAAAATGTTCAATATAATTTCCATTTAACAATATGTCACATATAGAATTTTTGTGAAGCTCTAACCCACATCCAAAGAGAGATGAAGTGGTAGAAACTACCACTATTATATGTGATGTTTTGGTTATAGTTATTTTTCTGAGGTAATGATTAATTTTATTTCAGAATCATATGTGATTTATTTGAGGAACAATGTTTTATTTTTCTTGGATGAATATAACATCAAATCCATCAAATCCGTTAGTTTCAAATATAGTTAAGAAATGTTTGATGAATTTTAATTATAGATATTTATTTATTTATTTTTCATAATATTTGGTAATTACTATTTAATAATGAAAATTACTGAATCATATGACGATTTATTCATTTTGGTAATTATCATACCATGTTCTAACTATTTTAGTTTTGTTTAATGTGTAAAGACAGGTGGAATATGTTGTTATACAGTTTATGGTTATGAGGTATTTTTTTATATATTCAAGAATGAATAATTCATCTTGAATAATCAACCATTGGAAAAAAATTTGCGACAATCTAGTACATTGAAAAATTATAGAAAGTCTACTTGAATATTTACTATATTTTCTTATTCTGTTAGTCAAGATAGAAAGATAATTCCTCAAACTTAGACAATGTATCTTGAAGAAAATTTGTATCCTATTAAATTAATATCCATATAATACTATGGTTATTTAAATCTAAATAAATGAATGGTTGTGAGGAACTTAAATTTTACTTTAACATTCATTGTTTTATGATCATAGATGTTAATAACATAATATAATTATTTATGAATTTCCCATATTCACACAAGTGTTATCATATTAATAAAACATGTTGTGTGTTATTCCAATATGAAATTTTTACATAAATTTCAATATTATTAATAATTTTTTTATTAAATCTGGTGAAAATGCGGTTTTATAAAACATATTTTTAAATATTTCTCGTTTTATTACTAAGATGATTTTCAAATTATGAGGATGTTATTTATCAAAGGTGGATGATCTAAAACCTTGATATTTTAAATGAATAAAATATATTTGATGCTGTAAAGGTTGAGAAACAATAATTTTATCTTATGATACCCACAAAAAAGCATTATTTAATATTTTGTGATATAAAGAAAATAGATTTTTACAAAACAATAATATACTATTAATATTATAATTTAATATCGTAGTTATTGCCTAGAAATTGGAATGGACGGTATGAATATTAATATCTAAATTATTTAAATAAATATTACACATGTTTATTAGTTGTCTATTGATTATTATTAATATAATTTTCATTTATAATTGAAGAATGTTTTCTGGAAAATAGTATTTTTTTCTAAACGATTGTTTAATCATGTTTGGTGATAAGAAATTATATTTTCCAATTTTAGGAAATTAATTTTACAAAATTAACGTAATTATTGAAATATAAATATCAAAATAATATTAGGGTGAAATATTTTTTATTTTTCTAAGTCGATTCATTTCTTTAGGAATAGTGAAAAATGATAAATTTAAATCAGAAACTGCATTTTAACCTAATTTTTTTTAAAGTTAAAATATATTTATTTAAAAGTAAAAATAGTACAAATATATACATATTTATCAAATATAGGTTATAGGAATCATTTTCATATTGAATTTTTATATGAAAACATTATATGTTCCTTAGAATTTTTACATTAAAACACCTTTTTCTAATCAAATCTGTATGAAAATTTTTAAATTACTTTCTTTCCCATATATGAGTTGAAATTGAAAAAATAAATTCCTTATTATCAATAAATATAATTACTATTTAATAATAATGTAAACAGAATTTTTGAACATTATTATTAGGGAAAATAGTTAAAAAAAATTACAGTTACTAACGATGAAATAAGAAAACTTAAGGATTAAACATAGACTATTTGGTATAATGATGATAAAAAACATTTTCAAAACTCATTTTATTAAAATATTTATATTATTACCACATTTGGATGTATTTTTATCTATTATTTTGTTATTATTATTTGATTGTGACCTATATAATAAGTTATGTAATGAAACGGACAATAAAGGAACTTTTTGTGCCTTTAATATCAAAAAATCATTGGGATTGGGAAAAATAGCATAAGATAGGTTATAAATTATATATTGAAATAAAAATTTATATTTTTTATTTTATTTTTATTATTAAATAAATACATTAAATTCATAGGAGATATCATTATAAGAATTATTTAGATTAAAATATTATAGAATGTGTGACAGTAAAATATTAAATGTGCTGTAAATAGAATAAATTATTGACTAAATGTAATTATTTTGATGAGTATAAAATTTTCCAATTTTATTAACATAATTGAACTACATTTCGTCATTATAATTATTTTATTAAACAAAAATAAAATAATAATGTTAAAATTCATATTAATGTCATTTTATATTAAATGATGTTTTTTAATGAATAAAATTACTAAAAAAATATTTTTAGTAAATATGCTTTTAATAATAATAAATATAAAATAGATTACATTTATGTATATGTTGATCTTTTATGAAAAACCTATTGACTCCTAAATAATAAAAACATTATTAAATTGGTTAGTTCTAATGTATCGTTTTTTCACTTAACATAAACTTTAGTTAAAATTAATTTCCAAAAAATTGAAGTTTTCTTTTCAAAATTATATTCCATATATATAATCAGTGGATATATAGTTTCTAAAATGTCTGAATTTAATTTAGACTTAATGGATTAATTTCCTATGATAGAAAATTATATATTCTAGTAAATAGAAAATGAGTAAAGTTAGGTAAACATAATGAATAAAGATAGAAAATGCTATATCGAATTTAATTTATTTCGTTTATTGGTCAGTTTCAACAAAATACACCATTAATTACATGATTCTTATATTTGGGGAACATGAGATAAGTTATACCACCCAATAGTGAATTATTTTGGGTGTTTACAACAATGCAACTCCTCCATTAAAAAACCACATTCAGTACCACAACATATTCCTAACATTAAAGAAATTTGGAATGTTCAATCCTATACACTGACTTAAATACATACATCCTCTCATAATATAATCCTTATTTTGAAAAAAATGTATTGAAGGATGTACTTTGGTTCACTCAAAAAAGTGTAACCTGAATAAAATATATTGTTCGTCAGCGAACATTTTTTTTAATTCATTTTACACTTGTTAAATTATTCATATACAATGATTATATAACATTATTATTGTATCAAATATATTATTAAATTTTCATTTTAAGGGTATGACATAAAACCACAAATAATTTTATAAATTTGAATATGAAATCATTATTTTTGTGTATGGTGTACTACCTTCTCATGAAAAATGTCATTCATTTTTTCCTTACAATCTCTCATGGTTGGACATGATGATGGTTATAAATTATATATATGATATTTATAAAATAATTATTCATATGGATTAATTATATCATATATAATATTTTATGTTCCATTCTAAATAGAACACGATTACATTGCTCATATGTATAGTAGACTACCACCTCATGAAGCGATGTGATTCATTTTTCAATAACACTATACATCAACTTAATTTTGGTAAAGATAATAAATATATGTAATAAATGAAATTTTATTCCTATTAATTACTTATTTATTTTTCTATAAATATAATTTACCAATTTCATTTTACCTTCGTTCTCACTTAAAAAACGTATCATCATTTCTGGACGTGTAGATTACAACCTCCTCAAGGTTATGTAATTATCTTTAATAACCACAAAATAAAAATAAAATATATAATTATATATTATTAAATAATATGTACTTATGATATTAGGATAATTAGGGAATTATAAAATATTACTAACCTTCTTCCCATAATGATCATAGAAAAAGTGGAAACATTGCTCAGTTTTATATAGGACGTACCATATCTATGATCATAAAATTAATTCAATTTTTAGAAACATATTTTAATGATAGGTATAAAATGTATAATTTATGTAAAATTTTGATAATTATATCATGATTATTAATCTAGATAAGAATAAATATTGACCTCCATCAACATGTTCAATCAACCAATGTCATTTTTAACATATAATATAAATATTTTCAAATCAATAATGCATAAACCTAATTGGGTAGTTTATTGTATATAACGTGATGATATGTGAAATAAAAGTTATAGTAAAAATGTCAATTTTTCTCATGAAATTAAATATAAACATGGGTTTGTTATTTATGATGATAGTGAGCATGCATGATGAAACAGTCTCATGGTAAGGGGTTTTCCAATTTTAATTTTATTTCATTGAGATATATATCATATTCAACCCACATTTTTTTGGTTTATATACATCCAATGAATTTTTTTCGTAATTATAATTAATTTTTTTCGATGTTACTATCTATATGAGAATATATCTTTCATAGGGTTACATATTCAATGCAATCAAAGTGGTAAATGATTTTGGTATGATTTTTCATTCTTTGAGAAGTATGTTTTATTATAAAAAAGAATTATTTTGTATCCTAGATCTTGTTATTTTAATGATATTATATGTTTCTTTTAATTTTCATCATTCACTGGGATTATGATTTAATTTTAAAAAATTTGTAAGTGTTTTTTTTATAATCTCGTTGTTTGTCGAGATTGTTTATTCTATGGAACTTATTTATAGAATCTCATAAATTTTCACAAAATATAGTAATTAATTAAATTAAAAATAAAAATTACCACTTTAAAATCACTATTAGATAAATTTTTTTCTGAAATGTTTTTATGAAAATCATTATTTTTTCTCCCTTATGTCAAAAATCTTTTTTCTTCAAAACCCATGTTTTTTTAAAATTCATTCATGAATGTTTTAGAAATTGATTCCAAATCCAAAATGACATTCTACAAATAAAAATTTTAAAATTATTTTTAATAAATTATATGATTGAAAGGTTATTTTAGAAATAAATTATATTAAATTATTCATGTTTTAAATAGTTATATTCAAAATGAAAAGGATATGTTACAAAATAATATTTATAATGATCATTAAATAGATTTTCAATAAATAAATGATAATATCTCTATTATAATTACCCCAATGGCTATAAAATGTATTCATACCATACTTATTATTTATATAGAAGTATTATGATTATTTAAATAGATTTTTATGGAACCCATTTCTATTTAATTATTTAATCATAATTCAACGAGATCGTAATGAAACTCTTTTATTTTTCACATGTTAATCATTTTGAAATGATACTGTTATAGATCCAATTCGTTTTCATTTTGTTAATCATGTATCAAATATATTGACATGAGTTCCATTTAATTTCTATTATTTAGTGACGTTATAACTAATAAAGAATTTTCGTATGAGTTTGATGATGAATTTTCAATGCACTTTATTCATGAAGTAGTTATTGGATATTTTATTGGATGGGGTGGACTGGATAATGCTGGTGAGACCAGTAAATATTTTATGATGGGTATGCTTAGATGGTGTGAGGGGAGAATAGTATAGCTTATATGATGGGGTGCATAAAATAGTGTTGGGTGAAACCATTTCATCTTATATGATGTGGCATCCTAGATATCACTACATGAGACTTTAACAACTTATATGATTGTATGAACTAGATATAAGTGGGGGATATCGTGAAATTTTATAAAATAGGTGCACCTATACATAGCTCCAATGTATTCAGAAATGATTATATTTTCTGTTAGAAAAATGGTTATTCTATTTAAAATGGTTTTGAATGGCATTTATAAATATGATTCTCTTAGTTACAAAAAGGTTTTTAATTTCATAATATCCATTTATAATTTTTTGATGATCAATATAGTATTTGTATGGCTCATTATTATTTATTCTAAGGACTCATACCATTTCTATGTGTTCAAATTTGATTATCAGGAAATATATGGGAAAATGTTATTTTATCATTCTCTCATGCACTATAATTATGTCAGTATACCATTATTAACTATTTCCACCCACTAAATACATAAAACCCTAAGCACTTATGTTTACCCTTACATAGTATTTGATATCACCCTTCTTATGTATCCTTTTTCCATGTTATATTGAATGAGGAAAAAAAATTATTTCTAGAATGGATTTCAGGTGGATGATGATGGTAACATAAGGTGAAATAATAAATATTTGTTTTAGTATGGGAAATTCTCATTTTAGGACTGATGAATTGTTTATTTAATAGTTTTTCATAATAATATAAATGAATAAACCTAAATGGACCATATAATGTTTGTCATCTACTATTTCTTTTTGATATTTTATTTTTGGGGGGGTGAACCCTGGGTCAAATCTATCATAATTAAAAGTAAGAAATGTAAATTTTAAGATTCTAGAAAGGAATGCAGAAGTTCGAATTCAATGTTATAATATAAGGAAAGTATGATTTACTAATGAGTTTATAATTTATCTTGGACTGATATTATATATAATGGATTCATGTCAATGAAATTGTATGTTGTTGCTATATATTGTACATATCATTTGTCTATAATGAAATGTCATATTTAGGAATGAATAATATTTCTCTAACATATTTAAGGAATCACTAATTTTAGGTTCAAATATAAAAGAATCATAAATATTGATATATTAGATTATAAATATGCAAATTAAGAACAATGTGTAGATGATATAAAATTATCTTATAGTATAGTTTATTTCATGGGATAAATATGTTTTAGTTAGCATAAAAAATAAATAATATTTTTTTACTCTCAACATATTATCCGTTCAGTTTGTTTCTACCACCCATGTTTCTACATAACATATGTAGATGAAGAATCAATGAGAAGTCGTATTTGTTATGTGATTTTACCCTACACTTGGTCTTTATAATTCATATTTCTATAAATAACAGTATAATTATAGTTCCTAATTATTATTCCCATATCATTGATAGAATATATCACTTCATTAGAGACCATATTTAGAAGATTAAACTAAATAATTATTTTGTACCTAAAATAGAGAATGTTTATGAAATAGTCTCAAAACAATGGAAAGAATGTGACATTAGAGAAGTTGAGCTAAATAATGGGTGTTCATCCTCCCTTTCATGAAAGATAAAATATGTGAATCAATCCCACACTGATCATTTATTTGGATTGTGCTTTCAAAGAGTGAATAATAATGTATCAAAATAGTATCAATTATTTTATTCATATCCTTTTAATTAGTATTATATATTTATATGGATTATTTAACAATAGTAATATGTGATTTCATCTCATGTGAAATATTTTATATATTTGATATAGTGAATTGCATAAAATTTGTTCCTGTAGAAAGAAGTTAGGATATTATGTAGTGAAAACAATTATTAAGAGGTATATGAAATGTTTCTTAAATCATTTCTTATGGAGAGAGTGATATTGTTTTCATATGATTCCTTTTTCTATCCTTGAATTTTCCCACATCAGAATAGAACTATTTGAAAAATATTCTAATTCATAAGCTATAAAATATATTTTATTCTTGTTCTATTATTGATTACAAATTACAAATTTTTATATTTTTAGGACCATGATTGTTGGAGAATTATTAATGACACCAATGGGGCATGGAATATTCTTTTTTAATTGAATTGTATAGGTGAATTTTCTTTTTTAATCAATTTTACTTACATATCATTATTTTTTAAATAATAAATTACTATTGTTAACATTTCATACATATGTGATCACATAGAAAAAATGTACATTATTTTACAATACCAATTTCATCAGATGTAGGGTATTAGTTTGAGGAATCTAACTGATGTTCTATGTAGAATGTTTATATAAATAATGTTATAAATTTCAATTAAGTTTTTTGAAAAAAATAATATATGAATATTATTGAACATGTCTAAAAGGTAAAGTAAATGTGACAATAGGTTTGAAGAATTGACATAATATTTACCACATATTATTGATTAACTAGAATAGACCATGAAAAACATTGATTTTCATGATTCTATTTTAAGAATAGAATTCATAAATATGATAATTGATTATTACATATACATATATTTTACAAAGTATCATTTTTTCATTTATTAAAAACTAAGCCATCCCCAAGCTATATAACTCAACCACACTTATGGGAGCTTAGCTCACCACACCAGAGCCTCCCTAAATTGCAGATAATAAGGTGGAAGTGAGAGTATATAATGATCATTAGGAGAATAAATATATAGTAATAATAGAGTGGGCATGGGTAACCTCATACATGGAGGTTGGAAGTGGGCCAACAAAGAGAGTCATGACCCATGAAGTGTAGGTGTGTGTAGTGTATCAATGCGATGACCAAATTATCATATCCTGAGATATCATAAGTGATGGGTATTATTTTGAAAATCATGAACTTAGTGATATTTAATGTGGGTAAGGATCATGATGTTTAATATTCATCTATACTAAAAACATATGCATATAACACTAGCATCTTGATAAAAATATCATAGATTTATAATCGAATGTTCATGGTCATATTAAACCTCAAGGATTTTCACGGTGGTTTATATTAACCATTATAAATAATTAAATTATAGTATATCAGTCAGATATCAATATTATCATAGAGATAATCAGATGATATTTTGAGATTCCATAGAGTTAAAAAACAAAAGTCAGTGACCCTATATATTCTAAAAAATAATGAAAATCTATAACACCAAAACATCAAATATTGTATTTGAACATTAAACGTTTATAATAAAATTGTAAAAATTATAATAATAAAAATTTGTGGCAAAAAAATAATTTCATAAGATTAATATTAATTTTGAACTTACTTGGTCAAAATAATAATCCATTGAATTTAGGAAATTTCCAATAGAAATAATCTCAAATGAAAATTTGAAAATAATATATTTATCAATTAATCATATTAAAAATAAAAATATATTAAATTATTCGTAATTAAAAATTAATTAAATGTAAATTTTATTCAAAAATATTATATGGTTACTTGGATTTAAAAGGGATATTTTTTCAGAAATTTGTGTTTTAAAGAATAATGTCTTCCAATTTTATTTATTTTAAATATATTTTTTTAGATTGATTTAAAGTAAATATAGGGAAACTATATGTAACTATAATAATTTATTTGTATTTTATTTTTATTAATAGTTATATACATTGTATAATATCATTTTATGCTTGAATGTTACATTCATGAAAACAATTTTTCAAAAAAAAAGTAACTCGTTTAGAAAAATTATACCAGTTTTTATTTGAATTTGATAAAATGGATTAAATATATTATATCATTAAATATAATATGTTTTAATATGTTCATATTAATATGTTTTCATGATAAATATTTGTTATATTAAAAATCATGATAATGGTTAATGTTAAAATTTGGGGTTTCATGTTCAATTCACTTGTATGAAATTCAATCTTCAATAAAATTGATTTTTTTTATTTGATTTTTTTTATATTTAAAATAATTGATTCAAAATTATATAATAAGGATTCATTTATTTTAGGATTGTAGTAGGAATTACCAATGTTAAAAAATTAGTTACCATAGTGAAACCTAAAATGGTAAAAAAAATTAACCATGATTATAAATGAAATGAAATAAATAAATAATGATTATATTTTTGGTTGGAGGTGTGGGTAGTCTTATATTACCTATACTAATTTATTAAGAAATTTCGTAGACAATTGTATTGAGAGTAAATTCCCATTATTTAATATTTTTTTATATTTAAAAAAATTTCAATACTCATCAATTAAAAAAGGGAACCACCTCCCCTCACTTATTCACACATCTAAATACATCCTTAATGACCAAGAACCACATAATTATATCCAATAAATTATCATACAAATTATGGATCTTATTACCATAAAAATGTAGTAAACCTAAGTTCCTTAAGATGAGATCTAAAAGTGGTTATTCTAAGAGAATGTAATTTTCTTAATAAAGTTATTTATTTTTTAATTTGTTTTTACCACCATAATTGATGTATAAAAATTTCCAACATAATAACACATTTATATCCCACTTAATGACATGGTGGTTTATTTATTATAAAATATTTATCAATTTCCCTCTGCATTAAATGGGAAAGGGGAATTCCTTATGTGTATTGAAGGCTACTACCACGCAAATCGATGTAATTTTTCTTCCATCACCAAATAACATGGATAGTCATAATGATGAAAATAGTGAATATATAAATATATGAAACATAATAAATAATATTAATTATTTAATTATAATATATCATACCCTTCTATATCCATTCACCCATTATGTGAATGATATCACCAATCATGCATACAAACGACCTATTGTATCTGGGAATATATGAAATAAATTGTCTACATCCAAATTGAAAGGATGATTATATAAATGTATTTTGTGACATTTATATGATATTTACTACATTAACTTCATTTTAATTATGAAAAAGCATTACCTATTCATAATAAATGAAACATTCATGATAAAACATGTATAAAAAGCAGTTATAATTAGAATCATTGATAACAATAAATTTTAATTAATAGATGGGTGGTATTATTTTATTAAAGGATCATATATTATATTACTAATAATAATATTTATTGATTATAAATTAATAACATTTATAAAACCATTATACATGATTTTAAGGTGTTTTAAACTAAAGGGAATAATGTAGAAATTCATTTTATCATAGTTTCCATTCCATTGACACATATTTGTTATTATGCACCTATTAAATATTATGATTTGATTATACTACCACTTTTGTATTCTTGATATAAATAACTATTTATTCATGATGATAAATTTTCAAATTTTTTTTTTCATGAGCACCAAATTTATACCGTTCCAAAAGGTAAAAAATTATATTATAATATCACTTACATTTGTGATTGGATTTACATTTTCTGAAGGAATATTATCACATTTCATTCATATGTTCCCAAAACTTTCTTATCCTATATATATATATATAATTTCCATATTATTATCCAATGTTTCCTTTTTTTGTACTTGAATCAATTGTAATTAAATTATGAAATTATATTATATTTATTTTAACCAGATATATATTTATTTCTTGTCTATAATTTTAAAAATTAATTTCATAAAGTCCTATTATTTAATCAAAGTATTTGTTAACGATATTTTTAATTTATAATGGAATTTTTATTTGTGTTTTAATGGAATAATTATGAATATTTCAGAAATGGATGCTTTTTACAAGAACTATAAAAAGTGAAAAAGTATATTTTTAATGTATAAGTTGATAACTGATTTCCACCAAAATGTATCTATTTTATGATATTTAGAAAATTAAAAACACTGTAAATGGTATTAAAAATAAAAATAAATTTTAATTATTTTTAAAATATTTAACCTCAATTCGATTAATTCTTCCTAATGATATGATTAAATTATAAAATATATATTATTGAAGAACCATTGGTGCTCTCATATCACATATTAATTATTTTGTCATTATAATTATATTGAAACATTCACATTCTGGTGATAATTTCACATTTAATTTCTAGTAAATATTTATATTCTTTATTTAATGGATTTGATTATATCATTAATTGTATTAAATTTTTACCTATGGTGTTTTATATTGAATATTATTGACTGAATATGGAAAATTATGAAAAATATATATTCCTTACACAATATAAATATAAATTAGAATGGATCATTTTTTATGAAATTAATTTAACATTCTATATATGTGGAAGTTATTGGAAATGTAATGACACGAGGGTTTTGATTATTAACGCCCCCTCGATTCATAGGTAGGTATCATGAGACAAATTAATTTGAGAGAATAAATTTATTTTTGGTGTATATCTACACGTTGTATTAAAATGTTTTGGGGAAATCTCTTGAAGGTGTACATATCATGATTTATGAGATCATGACATATAACATTTATCATTTCATTCTTTGAGAATTTATTTATTATTATCCATGATAATTTTTTATATTTTAAATAGATGCATTTAGTTATTATATAATTGATTTAATGGAATGTTTTTTATGTTATACAACTTTAAATATTAATTATCCATCATCTAATAATGATTTATCCCGCAGTACATAAACCTTACAGTTAATTTTATGAAACCTTTATTTTGATTTCTTTCACGATGATATGAATAAGAACTATTTAAATGAGTTCAAGGATGTCAAATGTTTTCAAATATTATAATTTTAATTTTATTCACAACGTGATTTTGGAATCATGTATATATGTAAAACAAAATTAGCAATTAACTAATTAGTGCTTCATGATTTGAACCATTTTATCTATATCAATATCATATATGTTACCGTGGTTTCAAATTTTCTATATTCATGTTAATTATAGTTTTTATATGTGGATTTTCTGGAGAAACCATTACAACATTATTTAAGAAAACCAATATTTAGGATCATAAACTAATGATTGGAGTTTAGGATATGTATATATTAACATTATATTGTTTTGAAAATTAATTAATTATATGATTTTCCATCAAATTTAATACTTGGGTGAACTCTATAGGTGGATTTGGATTTAATATTTTTGTACATATGGGTAATAACTCTGAATTAGGTGCATTATGAATTTACATGATCATCACCTACACCATGAAAATAAACCTTGTTGGTCACCCTGTTTGACACTACCAAGGGATATGCATTGGTAAATTCAAAATTTCATTAAAACTATTATAATTGTATTGAAACTATTTTTACAATTTAACATTATCAACAATGAAACCTGGTTTATTATTTTCAGATTAAAAATGAATTAGATTTTAATTTATGTAGTGATACACCAATTATACATTATTCCAAAAAATTCATAATATTATGATGTTAACTAGTATATTACATTTTATATAATTGATTATAAGAAGAAATAATGGTATAAACCCTCCTAGACATGGTTAAAATGTTCTTTCTGGTCAAGCCAATGTAGATGCCATTGTATATGAGTAGATAATGGATATACTAGGGTAACAGAATTATGATTTTTGTTAATATCCATTCCTAAAAGTGAAAATCCATTATTAAATAGCGGTATTCTCTTACATTTAACCTCTTCGTGTTACAGAATCCCCTATTATATAATGGGACTAAAAAATCATTTGCATCTAAGATATGATATGTGTATTGAGAATATATATGCATACATGGGAAGCGATTAGTGGTAAAATGTTATTAATTCAGCGTATAACCTCAACATAGATTTAAATAAATTGTGGTCATAAATATAGTATACTATGGTGGATGTATAAATACAACACATGGAATAGATATTATTTAATGAAATATTCTTGGATAAATATTTCCCTCATGAGAAATGACCTGAAAAAGCTACGATTTACCAATCATAGTGATAATGGATAAATAATGTGTTACAGTGTGTGATGATAAATGTATATTGAGATTCATGTATGAAATGGATTACAAAAACAATAAAAAATGAACAAATAACCTTTTCTATTATGGTATAATGCTTTTTCTCTGAAGGGAACTACATTCACAAACTGTTTCTTTTAATGATGAATTTAATTTATACACCATTGAAATAGTGGAGAAATTCTATTAAATCATTATAATAAATATTAATCAATGGGTAATGAATTTTTATGAAGACTTAGAAAATGTGAAGCGGTCAAAGAAGATGAATAAAATATATCCATTTCCCTCTTTTAAAAAGTGTGGAAAGAAATTTCATGGAATGAATCTAATGGTTATGGGAGTATGTTACAAGTTTGGTGAGAAGGGTTTTATAGATAATGATTGAAATATAATGATAGTGGTCACTTATACCTAGTGATTCAACTATAATTAGATCAGAATTTATTCAATCCAATTTTTAAAATCATCAAGGGAATCTACCAAAAATATTCCATGTTGAGATTTCTCAGTTTTTCTAATCACTACAACTGAGTATAAAGATCCCAAATATTTGATATATATTCTTCAATCATAATCTCAAATTTATCTTAATACATCTTTTTCTAGATATATAAATGTTTTTTTATTTCATGTTTTCTAAAAAAAGTATAAATTTCTCTACAACCCAATGAAGGTAGTAGTTAGTCAAAACACCTTGTAAAAATATCACTATGATAATGATGATATAAGACATTCCCCTGTGGTGAATTAATTGTTTTCTATATGGAATCATTTTTCTCATACCTAGGGGTGAATTAAATGTAATATTTCATAATTATTGGATTTCCAAATATGATCCAAATAAATTATTACTAGGATATAGATATTTTGATTTCTTATAAAGATGCAGAATTTCTTATATTTATAGAGGAGAAATAATTATCTGTTTCATGTATAGATCCACCTCTAATACCTCATATAATGGATGTTCATGGGGATGATGTTTGAGAATAAAATATTAATGGAAAATATTATATTATTATTGAATATATAACAATTGTACAAAAATTCCTTGGTGGATTTTCAAAGGAAATTCATGGGTATCCACCAATGAATGAGGTGGAGTTTTCCAAGGATTTAATCCCTACTAAAAGATTTACATAAAAACATACCTATAGAATGGACACTATAGAGTTATTGGTGATTGAGAAATAACTAGAACATTGTTCTTATAATGTATTTATATACAACAGTTTCAGAATTAGAGTACCTTGTTCACTACATTAAGAAGAAAGATGGATCTATTAGAATATGAATTCACTACAGTCAAATAAATGATATTGTGATATATATCATTTGTAATATGACACATATTGATCATTATTTCATTAACATCACTAAAATCTATATTATTCAATGATTAAAAATTGTATTTTGCCTCATAAATTTTGAGGAAAAAAGAAATAAAACCATTAGATAATATTCTTAATGAAATATAGACATTACTAGTTTATAGAAATGGAATATCGATTAACTAATTCAGAAATAGTTTTAGTAGATGTAATGAATAAATATTTCTAGCAATATGTTGATAATTTCAATGCTGTATTCATTGATGATATCATAGTGTACACTAAGATCTAAGAGTACCTTGAGAATCAAATGTGGGCCATTCATGAGACTCATATAAAAATTTTATTTATATGGGAAATTTAATTAATTTTAATTAGTTTTTCTAAACATTTTTTTGTAAGAAATATTTCTTATAGGGATGGAATTAGTAATTGATCTAATGATGAAAAAAGAAAATGACGAATATCATTCACTAATGAGAAGTATTGTGGTATGAAGTGTAATTGGTTTGAATTTTAACTATCATAAACTCTTCATTATTTATCTATAAAGTATAACCAAATATCCATGATTACATCTAAATGGGTTATGATCATATGAAAAACATATTTTGAATATTTCTTTAATAATTGATTTATTGATTATTCAATAGTATAATTTTAAATATACTATCAGGAAATGATAGATTTGTGATACATATTGATGCCTCAAAATTGGTAAATTATTTTTCCATTCTAGAATGTGAGAAAAATATTTAATATTAATAATGGATGTTAAATACTTCTAAAAAATACTATAAAAACCATGATCATTAAGGGGAATCTGATATAATTTCATTGATGACATAAATTTCTTATCCATCATTATAAATATGTGATATATATACAGACCACAATATCCTATAAATATATTTTTCATAGATAAATTTCAATGTGAGGATGATGTTATAGCCCGAGATACTCTAATATTATTATTTTTCTATAAACTACCGCCCAAGAAAGGAAAATAAGGTAGTGGATACTTTTAGCATGAATGATTGTGGAATTATGAACAAAATTGAGGATTTATAGATAACCTATTTTCTTTTATATAGTTAATATATATATAGGAATTACTACAGATGAGGAGACATTGAACTTTTTTTAAATCACTAACAAACCATATTTGTGGTAAATGATAATATATTCACAACATAATGTTGATAAGATTCCAAATAAAATTAATGATGTGAATGATTTAAATATTTTTTACATCTGTTATGAAGATTAAATTCTAATATTTTGGAAGATTGTATATATTTGATCTATAAATATGATAAAATGTTAATTGTTATATGATGCCCACAACATCAAAATTTATTATATAGCCAGGTATAATCAATATGTATATGGATTTTGGGTGATAGTTTTTTTGGATAACATAATGTAGGAAATTATTTATTACATATCAAGATGCATTGATTTGAAAAATGTGAAGGCTGAGAGACATCATCCTAGATGATTCAAGTAATCTTTTACTATTCATTTATAGATATGTGTTGAAATTACATTGAAATTTATAACTAGATTACTATAATCATAGAAGGAATCATTCATTATGGGTTATTGTTGATCAAATTAGAATATCTCCACAATTCCTCTATATAATAGAATGTTTACCTCATTATCACATTTAAAATATATATATATTTATGACATTTCATTACTTCATTGAAGAGTTCTAGAAATTGTGTTTGATCATAGTCACATGCATTCGTCGATATTATAGAACATTATTCAAAAGTTATAGGATATTGATCATTAGTTGAGCTTCAAAAAACATCCAGAAGATTATTTGCATTTTTAGAGGACTACTGAATCATTGGAATACATTTTCAGGTCATTCTCACATATCATTTTGGGTGTGTTGGATCACTATTTTCATCTTTCTTAGTTTTTCGATTAAGATAGTTTACAAATAAGTATTCTTATGGTGATGTATGAAGCATTATATTGAAAAATATTTCATACTCTAATTTCTAGTAGTTATGATAGTGAATGGAAAACTATAGGCACATAAAATATTGTGTAGTCAGTAGTAGTACTAAATAATATTCAAGCCATTACTAACACATATCTATGTTAGAAAAAGGGTTATCACAAAAATACTGGATGATTGTCGATATTCCAATGATATATCATTTTTTTAATGTATCACCATAGAATAATGTAATAATGATCGATAAGAATGGAAATCTAATCCCCATTAACATTTGACGCATTGAAATTCTTGAAATACTTGGATATTTTTGTAATAATGTTTAAATCTCTAAAAACCTATCTAATGTACATTATGTTTTCCAAATGTTCATATTAAGGAATAACAAGCCTCACCCAATTCAAGTTCTCAACATTGAATGTATAAAATTAAAACCAAGTCCATTTTAATCTAAAGAGACTATATGCATTATTTTTTCCAAAGAGAAGGTGATATGGAATTTTAAAACTAGAATTGAAATGTAACCATGGAGAAATAGTAAAATTGGTAAGGAAATTTTGAAATAATGGGATGTTATGAAGAATAACAACCACTATTTTCTCATATATTATGTGAATTGAATATTTTATTAAACATATAATAAAATTTAATTTCATAATTTTCATGGTACTAAAATTCTAAATTTATATGTTGAATATTGATTTTCGACATACTTTGACAAAATATGATGTGAATGAACTTTTTCATTTTTCACATAGAAATATTCTATTATCAATAACTGAAAATGAAATATTTAACTATTACATGTTATATTTGTTATAACATATTATAATATTTGGAATTATTAATTTTATGTAAATAAATTTATTTTAAATAAACAAAATACAAGTTGGATCTAAAAAGATACATTTTTCATAAAAATTATTTTTAAAAATTGAAATATGTATTTCGATTCTAATGAATTATAATAATCATTAAATATTACTGGTTTAAATTTAATATATATACTATATATCTATATATAATAGATTATATCCATATAATTATTATTAATATTCATATTATTAATATAACAGGAAAAGATTTTTGATAAATGAATTTTTTGACAAACCGTGTTTTGACATCATTTATTAGTTTATATTAAAAAATATTATAAAAAATATATGATTATAATTTGATAAAATTGATTGAAATTTTGAAATCAGAAAAAAATACTATAAGTTAATAATTTCATCTTAATTATTTTTCATACTGATGAGAAATAAAAATAAAAAACTAATTATCATGGTTATGGTTAAAGTGAGACTTTGTGTGTTACATATTCATCTTTTTAAAATTATAATTCAAAAAACATCGTATTTATATAGGAAAAGCTTTATATCAAATTTATCATTAGTGGTAAAATGTTATCTAAAATGAATAATTTTTTAATGCATAGTTTTTAAATAACATAGGTTAAATATCATGTTACAGTGGTGAAATCTAAAATTTTAAAAGAGTGTAACCTTCTAGGTAAGTGAAATAACATGCTTAAAAACATTTTAATTATATTTTTTGATGGTTTATTTTTATCATATCATCCATCCACACAATTATATAAATTTTTTTAGGTATATATTTTAAGATTAACTTCCCATTAATTAATAATGTTGGCTACTAAAAAAATGTAACTCATCCGCATCTATAAAAAGTGGCCTGCTAGCCTCACAAAATTTCCCACTTAAAGCCATTTTTTGTTACCAAACCCTAACAAATTATTATGGAAAGACATATATACCAATTCGAGATATATTTTTATACCAAAATCCCAGCTATATAGTTCTGAAAAAGTGAACCAAATAGAATTCTTCAAAGATAATGTAATAGTATTCAACGCGATATTTTTTTATATATTAATGTATTAAAAGAATAAAATATTACGTAAAAACTAAAAATATAGTAAGATTAGTTTATCCAATATTATTAGATGTTATTATGTGTTTGAAATATTCTTTATCCATAATTTCTCCATTAAAATTATTAAATTCATCCCTCATATGTGTGAAGGAAAACTAAACTATAAACCGTGGTGAATTGTTTGATTACTAACTCTCATGTATTTTCATATTTATTGAACTAATGATTATATATGATAAATATTATGTTATAGTATTTATTAAAATTAATATATAATCTATTTGTTTTCCCTTTCATGGAGTAATTGAATGATATCTTCACTCGTTCATACATAAGATAACTATCTCCACAAAGTGATGTGTATCATTTTCCATATGTAACATAAAGGTGTGATTATAGACATTTATATAATGAATAAATATGATATTAGTAACATTAATTACATTATATAGATTAGGTAACTGTATCGTATTTAAATGAACGAGAACATTCCATGATGTAACGTGTATAAGAAAAGGAAGATGTTAACACATGAAATGATGGTAAAATGAATGATTATTAACATGTAGGTGTAAGATTTTATAATAGTATCACAAATTATATTTTAAATATTAATGAGATTATGGTTTAAATTATTATCAATATAAAAACCAAATTAATAGATGTTAATGCTTGTTTAACTATATGTAAGGGTGAGGTATGGAATATTTCACTATTTCCATTCTGTTGATGCATATTTTTTATTATGGACAAATTCACTTTTCTGTATTATATATATTGAACATTTGATATTCAAAACATGAATTAAACATATTTATTATCATTTTTTTAGATTTCTTTAGTTTACATTGTAGTAATATTATCATTTATCATTTATATAAATCCTTTTTTATCATCATTGGTAAAATTATTGAAATTCTACATTTTATCCCAATATTTACTCTCTACTGTACATGTATTATATGATAAACCTATAAAAATTAATACCAACTTAATTTCTCTTTTAATTATAAATTTTTTTTCATGCCCATATTTGGTCATTTTTGTCAAATGAAATTTAATTTAGATGAATTTTCAACTTAAAATATTTTAATTTTTCCTTAACTTTTTATAATTGTTTTAAATTATGATTTCAAAATTATTAGGAAATGGATATATTCAAAATTTTTATAAATATTTAAAAATGAATGTTTCGAACATAAAATGATTTAACAGACACACACGATGTCATGACAATTTTAAAAATATTAACATCCTCTATGATTTTATAATGGTTATAAAAGTATAATTAATATAAAAAATAGTACATTATGTTTTGACTTATTTTACCTTTATTCATCCAAATAGAAATATTTTATTTAAAAACCTATATTCGCAATTAACTATTGGTCATCTAATATCTCTTATTAATTTTTTGATCTTTAAAATTATACTAAGAAAATAAATTTATTATTAAAATCTGTTATTATATTAATCTTAAATAAAATTGTTTTTTTATAATGGATTATTTTATATATTTAATGATATAACTTCTTTAAATACATTGTTTGTTATTCATGTTATTTGATTAACTTATGAAAATCATGATAAATTTCTATTATTTTACAATGTGGAATTTTATTGATATATAATATAGTTTTGGGAATTTAATTGATAATTAAATATACATGGAAGTCATTGGACATGTTATGATGTGTAGCCCCAAGTTTTAGAAATAACTATGAGGCATCAGCATGTCATATGAGCCAAATTAGTTATATAAATCAATGAGTTTTTTGTCTATACCTATCCATAGTTTTGAAATATATTGGTTCAAGGCCTTGATATTAAATATATCATGATATATGAGTTCATGATGTATATTAATTTTAATTTTATTCATTGATAATTCAGTTATTGTAATCCTTCTTTTTTTCCGTTGATATTATCGAGCGATCCATTTTATGAACATGTAATTTATTTAATCAAATATGTTTTTAGATATTTAACTTTCCATATTCATTATGTTGTATCTAATAATGATATATTCATATGTATATAAACATAACATTGAATTCTAGCTTACCTTTTTTTCATTCCTTATGATATAAATAATAATTAATTGGATGAGTCAAGGTTGCCTAATTATTTCCATTATATATTTGTATATATTTTTACAATATAAATTTTTTATTATGTATGTGTCAGAATGTCAAAGACTACATATTTAATCATTCCATCTAGATTTAAACTTTTTTATCTATTAAAATTTAATAAATTAAACAAATTCAATCGGTTACTAGAGTAGGGATTTTTATAACAACATTATGATGGATGTACTGATGAATGAAGATATTATCATGAAAATAGTAGGAGGAAATATGGATGAATATGATGACACTTGTTATATCTTTTCATATATGTTATCACATCACTATGAGAAGACAACTAGAACCCACATATGGAGATATTCTATTATTATCAGTGTCAAATTAAAAGATACATTTGGAAAAAAGTAAACTTTTTAATACAATAATCGGATATATTATTTGGAATATCTGAAATAGCATTCAAATGATATGAAAATAGTAATAGAGGAGGTGGAGATCACTATTATAAAAAATATGTTTCTTGGGATGAAAATATGATGAATTTAATCGTGATATTACACCTCTAATGTTCAAGAAATAACTATGAATAAATGAAAAAAATATCCGCGATGGGGAGTTCCAAGTAGTTCTCTTTTCATTCATGATGAGATAAAAAACATAGTGTCATGACTTTTAAATCACTCACTAATGAGTTTAAAAAATAAATTGTTTGGGCGATGTTCCATGAAAAATATGTGGTTGAGAGACACTACCTATTTGTATAATCTATGTTTCAAGATTCTCAAAATTTCACATAAGACGTAAAATATAAATAATTTACTTTTCATGATGAATAATAATGATATAATGCACCTAATTTAATGATAGATAATAGACTCAAGTTAGTGATGGAAATACCATGAATGTATTTATTCGTTATATATAGGATTTCATTTTCACATGTGACGAAAACCAAAATAGAAAATAACACAACAAAATTATTCTAAAATAATATAATGATTATTTTATATAAACTTTGTTTTAAAAGGACATAACTCTAAATGATGTTCAATCATACATTTATGTAAGAAAGGTAAGAAGAAATACTTTAAAAAGTTAATGTATGAAAAATATCATGAAGAGTGTAAAAACATTCCAAAGTCTATATGTAGAGGTTGTTATAGTTGTTATCAAAATTCTTATGTCTCATTTACAAGTGTGAGGAGAACATTAAAAACGAATTTATTGAAGTGAAACACATGTGTATGGATTATCATTATAATCCCCTAAAAAGAAATTTTTTCTACAAGATTGAAATTAATTGAATTATTCCAAACCCATTAGAAGTACTAGATGTTATTAATATGAAATGATCCTCATAAATAAATATGTTCCTATTATTTTTATTGGGCCTTATTTAGAAAATTAATGTCTCCTATATAGTATTATAATTTTTTTAAGAAAGAAAAAAAGATGACTATATAATAATATATCTCTCTTAGTGATCATGCTGATCTCGATTTATTGAATCATGTTTTGGGAGTATTGTTGATGATCACGGAAAACCCTTGTGTTCCCAAAAATGTTCAAAATAGGTTATTGGGTTTTTATCGTTCTGCCTTTAAATTTTATATTTTTTACATTTATAATTTGTTAATTTTTTAATCAATTTCATTATAAGAATTATTAAAAAAAATAAAATAATAGAAAAAAACGGTTCTCCAAGAATTGGATTAACATCTATATACCATAATTCAATTCCTATATAATATAAAATAAACTATTTTATTTAAATAATGACTCTGATGGAAAAATATTTTACTCCCATAATAGAATTTTTTCAATTTTGGATAGTTAAAATTATTTAGCACTGATCACTATTTTAATCAGTGTTCATATTATTATTTATTTAATTCTAAAAAATATTTCTATAAATATTTAATTGAATTTTATTTAATAGATTCTATAATAGTTCATTAATATTAATGAAGTATATTTTAAAAATTATTATTTCAACATTAATGTGGTAAAATAAATTTATCATAAAAATATTAATAATATACATATAAATGAAATTTTACATATTATAAATTATGAAAATATTTATATAAAATATAATAATGGATTTATCAATTTAATTTTTCCTGTATAGGGAAATACATTTTTAAATTATCACATGTAAAGTGCCAAAACAAGTTTTTTGATAATGTTTTTTATGCAATAATATTTGCGATTTGGATAATATTATCAATTTAATTGTCACAATTGTATTTAAATTGATAATAATTATTTTAAATTTATATATTTAAAAATAAATTAAATAGGAAACATCATTTCAACATGTTATAAGTAATTTGTCAAAATAATAACAAATATTTCAAATTTCAGTATATAAAATGGTAAAATATTAATCATATCAATATTTATTAAACATAATATTTCTAAATTGATTTTGGAAAATTATAATGCATTATTTTATATTAATATATTTTTACAATAATTTAATATATTCTTGTTATAATGTAATATTAAAATAGTGACATCATTATTAAAACCAGTATTTTTATTATTCACATAGAAATTGATTGTATTAAAAAAATCCAACAAATTAATCCCAATTTGTTTTTTCAGAGGAATAGAAAAATAAAATATATATTACAAAATTAAATTTCTATAATATGAAAATATTTATTTTTAAAAGATAATATATTATATGATGGACATTACTTTTACTGAAAATAACCATTTCGATATTATATCAAATTAATTATGTATCTTCTAAAATAAAATAACTATTTATGGTCTGCAACCATATTTATTATATTAAATTCCTTTTAATGTATAACTAATATAGTTTGGTTAATTTTTTAAGATGTATCATATGTCTCATGTTATATAACATAGTATTCATTTTAAAAGACACAAAATATCATGTCGTTACCATAACCATGATGGAAAAGAGTAGGATTATATATTGATCCTCCAAAATTTGTTATATACTATTCAGTCATTGTATTAATGAATATTAATTTATAATAGATTTAATAGTCATTTCATTTAGTAAATTAAAATCTTCATTAGTTAGAATTGAATAATCTGATGATTAATAAATGTATCTCATTAAATCACCCCACTCACCATAGTTGTTGATCATGCATAATGTTTTAATAAAATTATATCAAATAATTTGATTTTGAGAAGATTATTAAATACACCATTATAAAAATATTATATACCATAAAATATAGGTGAATTATATAGTGATATAATTTATCGAATGTATATTCTGTCATTACGCGTCCCCTAGGGCCCATGCCATGACTACCCCAACGCCGCCTCAAATTGGTCGGAGGCTGTAGACTAGTGTCGAGAAGTAATATCAGAAAAATGGGAGGAATATTCCTAAGAAATAGTACGCACACACCAAACTCTAAGATATGGGAACAAATAGTGGAAACACAAAGAAAATAAAAATTCATTTATAGTAATACAACCCAAAAATGGAGTACAATAGAAGGTAAATAATTCAAGCACAACCGATCTGGAATACAAACCCACTAAGAAAATGATAACTGAAAAGTCGGATATGGAGATATGTATACTGAAGATTCTTTAGGAATCTACTGGAAACACCTTTTCTCATCTGATCTCTCAAGGAATCTTCTGGTTCTTGTACTGGTCCTACTCCTCCTACAACTCTACAAAATAGTAGGTTGTCTGCACATGACCTGACACGTCTGGGAAAAGATCGTGAAGGGGTGTTTAAAAGAATATATAGTATAGAACCCCAAAAGACAACGTAAAAGACCACAAATGAAACCCCACTAAGATGAAACTGTTAGCGCATCACAAATATATATAAATTACACATATAACAATAGAATCTAGATATACTCTTCTCTGAAACTAAGAATCATATGTTTCCAAACTCATAGACGGATACATGATTTTAATCACAAGTTTTAATGGTATCATAGAAAACTCATAGATCACACTCCATGACCACAAACATCCAAAATTGTACACATCAGAGAGTTACACTTCCTCAAGAACTAATCTACCATTTTGATTGGAATGTCTAACATAATGTTCTCTATCTGAAGCATTCTACTAGGTCCAGCTCTAATGATCAACTCCAGAGGTTCAGTCATCATTATCTTATGCCAAATGCAAGACAAAGGAAACCCAAGGCGAGATGTCCTCTCTCACCACTATACAAAAATTGAGGATCCATGCTCCAAACCTTGTCATAAAACCCTTGTTGTTCATATGAAAAGTTACCCAATCATAAGTCCATCATGGGAGAACTAAATATTGTCTAGGTATCATTGTCATCATGTAGATGGGACTACTACCCATAAGTATGTCTGACAGTCGAGGGAACGTGAACTCCAAGGGAAGACCTACATCTGGCCACTAATCGGAATGGGGGTGTGTAACACTAGATGTAAGGACACTCTCCCTCATCATATATGGTAGTATGACTCAATAAGGACCTTCACCATGATCCCACAGTCGAGTATGACTTTGTATATTGAGGACCCACACCCTACCAGGCAGGGGAGTACTACTCTGTGACTAAAATACACACACTCAATTATGATAGGGGAGTACCGAATCTAATAGTTACTTTGGAATGGGGAAACAACACAATTTTAGTTCAAGGGAGTATCAAGCCGAGGCTAGAGGACCCGCTCTCTAGAATGATAGGGGAGCACCGACTCTACCGGATCATCTCTTATAGAGGACTCAAAAACTTGAATTATGGTGGGGGTGTTACATAGATCTATAATAGAGGAACCGAACCCTACCCAGTAGGGGATTATCTATTTTATAGATTTTCTTATTCATGAGGACTTGTGACCTATTCTGACAAGGGATTCTTATTCTACCATCGTAGACATTACGAGGAAAAACTACTCAAATGTAACAACCATGCACCCCCTATTTGGGGAGTCTAGTCTCCATCTAAGTAGAGAGGTATGGAATATTTGTTCCCTAGACCATAAGAGGAGTACCGATTGTACCATTAAACCATTAGTCCATCTTCTAACATGCACAGAAACACATTTAGAGGCTCTCAAAAGGTTCCTATCACATCAAGGGAACGAACACTGTAGATGGTTGTTAAAACAGTTGCATTGTATAGAATTTATTGGTGTTTTAGTGGAAGGGGTAAGTGGGGTTAGTATGGGGTCCTACCCAAACAAAATGACCTGAACCGACCCAACCCACCTACTCTAAACCTACCCACCATGTTGACTAGTCATGTCCCACCACGGTTGGGCCTGACTCGATTTGGTGGCCCATCCCACCCCATTTTAGCCTTGAGAGTTTAGCTCCCCCAACCCCACTACCTGATTGTCTTGGTTTGGCCATCCTTTAGTGGGTCAGCTACCTCATCTATGAAGCTCAGCCACGTTCCTCATTACCCAACATTAAGGGGTGTGATTCTCCATCTATTCGGTATACTACTGCAGATCATTATTCTATCATGTGTCATGGGCATGTGTGTCTGTTCACACAACATCTCCACATTACATGAATAGGGAAGCCATGTCTTTCCACCCTTGGTAGCTGCTACAGGTTCTCATGGCCTCCAATGTGGGTGATTGATCTCTACCACACCGGCACACAGCTGTCGCTGGCCTTAGCACGCATGTGGCCTCTTCTGCGGGCCACCAGGCTCACTCCATTGGTCCAATTTCAGATCTGAAAAAATATCCATGATAATTTCGTTTCTATATTTACTTCCATGGTATTTGATCCATTCCAAGATCCATCATGGTGCAATGATATTCAAGTGGAGATATCTCCAACACCACTTAAATTTTTCCAAAACTGTCATCATCACATGACCTTCGTGTCATGTTGATTCCAGATTTTCAATATCTGATCATTGTGCCAAAGATCAAGTTTACAATGATCGATTGATCATGAAGTGTTCTGTCATGGGCCAAATAAAGTATGCATGGGAAGAATGAATAATAGAGGAAATAAAATCATGAATCAACTAATTGGAAAGCACCACAATCAATGTATATGTTGATCATGGTTCAGTTCCATTAGTATAGAAATAGAAGTCCAACCACGATGGATAAAAAATTAGATACACAATCCCCAAAACAATTCCTGAAAAAAGAACCCTCCCACAATAACGATAAATCCATGGGTCAAATTTTTCATGAGTTTATCTACATTCTTCATCAGTTATAGGAATAGGGGAATGATGTAATTGAAATAAAACACCTTATCGTGATCTGGTTCAATCATTGATAGAGATTTATTTCGTCTTCACCATTCATAGATCCACTAGTCTTTGGACCCTTGTCTCGATCTTCATCTGCCAATTCTTTGGGATTCATCAGAGGTGTCTCTTTCTCCAAAAATTAGTGGATTTATTGGGTTATGGGTATATCCCTAGAATTTTTACAAATGTTATTTTAAATGAAAACTCATGTTGTGGAAAAAAATATTATTATTAAATATTTTTTTGATGAATATATTAAAAAAATCACTTTCACCCTCATCCCATATCAGTCAGGGCTAGACCCCTCCGAGGGTAAAGTCCTCATACTGAATACATCGATGCACTCATATTTTTTATCCGGGAAACAATTTAATATATATAATAGTTCAATGTTCCCCACCTGAGCTTTTTTTATTATGAACTGAACATTATTCAAAGAATTATTCCAGGAAAATAGGGCCTTAGAATATCACTCAATCGCTACGTGTGGTCATATAATTTTCCCAAATAATTTAAATAAAATTTATAGAATGTTTTATGATATTACATTATCCCTACCATATGGTGTTTCAACATAGAAAGGAAAATTCCTAAAATCAAGGGATGAAATTTGAGCTCCCTACTAGGATCGCATGCCTGCAATCTCATAAAGGGTCTCTATTTTTCTTATAAGGAAGAAATCAGAGGAAGTAATTAGATCAACCACACTCACATACCACTTCCTCTAGGAAAATATCCTGAAATGACTGGCACACATCACTTTAGTCGCGATAAGTGTTAAAGCACCATGCACCATGGTCTATAAACTATCATGGTACATAGTTGATCGCCTCTATGATATCTGGATAGAGATATTGACAGAATTCCACTACTTACATATACCCTTGGATAAATTGTACAATATCCTCCACATGAATAAGGCATTCTAGTTTGACGCTCGACGCGTAGGTGTATATATGAAAAATTAGGCGTGTCGATGAGTGAACATTGGGACTTACTAGGCCCTCTCTCTACAACCTATAGCTACCACATATCTTGTTAAAATGGAAAACCATCCACACCAACTAGTGGTATCTTTTCTATGTATGGTTGGTATGCATTCATTCTAAACTACAGAAACATCATAGGGTCTAACTCTAGAAACACATAAACAATCCCTAGAAAAAGATATTGAGAAGAATTACTCTACTAGGAGGTCCAATATGTTCCCAAATGATTCATCACAAAACCTCATCTAGAATACGAAATACCATGGGATTCTCCCACTGTTCCTCAGTACTAGGTGTCACGAACCACTTTCTCAAAAATCCCTTTCTAGGAGTCCGTATTTTGCTGCCGAGAACTCCCTTTCACTAAAAAGGAAAACCCATTTCATCATCATAGAAACACTTCACCCTTATCCTAAAATAGCAAATCCATGAATGAATCGTAGTAGTCCATACCATGAATGACTTTGAAAGAAATCGAAACTACGACTAAGATATCCCAACCACAACACACTTCTACAAGTGGCATGTCACACAATTAGAACTAGTTTTTGATCATTGGGACTCAACCAAAAAGTATCTATATGCTTGAGGGTGAAGTCCCTGGTTTGACCAGAACATCTATGTCTCAAAAAATCTCATAGTAGAAGAGATTGACTAGCTCCTATGTCACCTAATATGGGAAAAAATGAAAAAATAGATTTTACCATGAATATCTATTAGAACCTCAGAGTCATAAGCCTCAACCACATGAATCTATCCTTTCCCAAAACTTCTATCTCCCCGAGAAAGGTGTGCATCACTTGTGGGGTGGTGGTGTCATTTCTAAATTTGTAGCACTTCATTATACTTCATTATATCCTCTCCCATGTCCACCACCCTACGGATTTATCTTCTCATGCTTTCCCATTGTTGACTATCAGTATATGAATTTATTATCCAAGGGATTCTCAAAAAAATGTTTACCCTATCATCTTTTCATAAGAAGTAATTCAAAGAGGAATAATGCTATATTGGATGTCCCAATAGTCACCATTCTCAAAAGGAATGATCCCTAAAGCACTAGTAATGTATCATATACCTTGAGTACCTAGGAAGGTTGGTATGCCTAGATAAATTATCAGATACTGACATGTCGTGTTGTTGAAACTATAGAACCTATTGGGCATGTATACGCATTATTTTTTTTATGAGAGCCCATTTTAAGAGAAAAGGATCTCAAACTCAATCTATATAAGCATAACCTCATCGAAATATTGACTAATCTAAACACCCACATCTCCCTACTGAGCCACATGAAAGGGTCACCGCTAAGACCACCACCTTATCTAATGGTGTCCCAATTAGATGGAAAACTAAGTCATTGTAAATTTGGTCTCACCTCAAGACATGAGGTGTCACTGTTGTCAGATCACATGAAGTCCTCTCAACATGTGCATCTCATCTTCATGTACTACGAGTACCATGTTCTACTCTACAAGTGGTGGTATGACTGGCACACCACCTGAAGGTGACATCTTTGGTACAAAACCCTATAATGCTATCACATTACCCCATGTATCGTCCTCATGATCATGTGATAGAATCCTGTCAGGTGGCCTACGTGGAAGAATCATGAAGTAAAACAATATGTACCACTGTCAAAAGAGTATACCTAGTCGGCTGGCTTAAGATATTCATGGAAAACACAATCCATTCCTATATGATGCAGGTTCAATAAATTTTCTCTATATGTAGTGTTTTCATGTATAAATTCATATTGCATAATTTAGGGCCTTTGTGTATGGATATGTCGGCTACCACACCAACACTGGATTTCATGGCCTTGATGCCAAACTCCAAACACTCAACATTGTTTCACCAAACAACACTCATAAACGTTAGGTTCTCATGATAGAACAGAATCCCTTTTATGCCAATTGGTCACAACCATTCCCCCGAGACCCATGGTTTGACTATCCCCAGCGAGCCTCCAATAGAAAAGGGGTTGGCGATATCACTATGTAGGCATATCCCACATATATGAGACATTTTCCTAAGAACCTATACACACACAAACACCCATATTCATTCCTTGTGGGATGGAGAGTGAAAATACAATGTATCAAAAATGAATTCATACTAATACTACTCCATAACTATGTACGATTGAATGTGAAGTAGTAAATCACAACCTATCTTGAAAATAGGCCATCTAAGAAAAAGAAAACCAAAAAGTTTGACCTGCAAACAGGGTTACTAAATCTTCAATAGGAAGCTACCAGAATCACCTCATGTCATATGATCTAAAAAGGCAATAGATGGACTTTTTCCAAGTACTTCAATTCCAAAGAATCCACCAAATCATCGGTGATATTTAGAAGACACGACACATGTGGGAAAATCCCATTTTAGGGTGAGTTAAATAATAAATAGTAGGGAATCCCAAAAAAAAAAGTAATCGTCCACAAATGAAACACAACTATGAAGATACAGTCAACTCAACACATGTATAAGTCCTAAATCATATAACAAGAGCATCTGAATATACTCTTTTAAGGTACAATGAATAATAAGGATCCAGCCAGATTTAAAGTAATATTATTCTCATTGATGGTTTGGAGGGTAACCCACATAACTAGGAGATCAAACTCCACAAGTTCATCCCTCCATGATGGAACCCGTCTAAGAGATACAATCCATCAGGAACATCTCTAAAATTCATAATGGTATGTCTGAGAGTACATGATCCATTCAAAACAGTCTACTGGGTCCGACTCTAATGATCTACACCAGAGGATCAATCATCACTCTCTTTAACCCAATGCCAGACGAAGGGAACCCATGTGGAGAGGCATTTCCTCACTACCGGACACTGATTAGGGATCCATAATCCTAACCATCTTGTGAACCTATATCATTTTTATAAGGAGTGGCCACCACCTCAGTATGTAAAGTGAGAAATATCCCTTATTTATGTATCATTAACATCATCTAGATGGGCATGCTCTTCATATCTTTCTTTGATAACCAAGGGAGCTTTAATTATATGGGAGGACTTTGTCCTTGATTCTGCTCCAGACAGGGTGTGTGAACCTCCCTGATCTAAGGACCTCCACCTTGATCCTACATGGGAGTATTACTCATGAATGATCGTCTCACTGATCCAATAGGGGAGTAAAATTGTGTATAACAATGACCTACACCCTACCATGTAGGGGAGTACTACTCAGTGAGTAGAGGACCCACACACTTGTTAGTTAGGGGAGTGCATAATCTGTTAGTTCAATTTTTTATGGGGGACCCACAACCTTTTACGTTCGGCGAGTTCCAACCGTAGGATAGATGACCCACTCCCTATAAAAAAATGGGAGTGCGGACCCTACTATAACATCATGTATGGAGGACCCACACCTTGGAATGACATTGGAGTGCTGATTCCTATAATAGTGGACTTGCACCCTAACAGCTAGGGGAGTAACTAATCTATTGATACACAAATTATGTTGGAAATGCACACTGGTCTAAAAAGGGAGTACCTATTCATCCTTAATAAGAACTATGGTTAATATCTACCCAACGGTAATGAACCTTCACCCAAGACATGGGGAGTCATGTCTCCACCTAAGTAGAGAGGTAATAAATACATGTTCCATAGCCCATTCGGGGAGTACCTATTCTACATTCAAACAAATTGTCCATCTTCCAAATAAAACAAAACTCATTTAGTATATTTAAAAAGGGCCTTCTAATTGCAAAGGTCCCAATTCCATTGTCATATCATCAAACAAATGCTCTTTTTGGATGTTACATGAATTTTAGTTGAAACGGGTTGGTGGGGTCTTGGCCTGGTCCGACTGACCCGACCAAGCCCAAGGTCCACCGACCCAACCCAAACATCTGGTTATGAACCGACCCAATGGGATTACCTAACCCACAATAAACGACCTGCCTCAGTCATGCCAGACCCGATTAGGTGGCCCGACCCACCTGGCTGGTCTTGGGCGATTCAGCCTACTAGGCCGCCCCACATCCTAATTCACCCGGTCCAGCCTACGTTGAACGGGCAAAACTCCCCCATCATTTAGCTCATCCATGTGTCGCATCACCCGGTCCAAAGGATTGCACCTCCCCCATCTAACAAGACTTCTCATGTGAACTGGGATTCTCGAACGTGGCCTAGCCACGTGTGTCTTGTCACATAGTGCCGGAGTGTTCAATGCGGGGGTGCCGCCATATCAGGCCACCCGCAGCACTGGCCACATGTTCCCATTGTAACATCCCAAGTAAGTAATAAATAATATATATTTTTATCTATTTCTATTTATGAATTAACTAGTGTTTTAGAGGCTTAAAATGAGAATAAATCCAATCTTATGCATTGAATACACTAATATTCTTAAAAGATTGTTTTACTGCCTTTTGATGGAAAACCCTTATTAAATCAAATTTTGACAATTTTATAATCTCTATTTGTCAAAATAAACATATTTTTTATTATTTGAACATTGAAATTTACATTGGATAAATTTTTGGTATTTTTCTGACAAGGTTAATTTTTTAATGAATAGTGAAAAATACAGCATTTTACATCAAAACTGCTTTTTCATTTAATTTAATTATATGGTTAGATTATCTTTTTAATTTGTCATAAAGTGTAATCTGAATATATTTTTCCCATTTAATCCAATGGTGGTAATTAGGATTAATTTCACTTTGGAATTGGGCATAAACTAATGCCAAACTTTTCATAGATATTGTTTCAAAAAAACCCGCTATTTGTTTTGACAACAGAAATTATTTTTAAATCAATTATTGCAATTTATGTGTTTGGAATTTGGTAAAATCGATTACATATTTGGAATCATAAGGTCCAAATTATGTAATAAAGACTCTTGTTTTTGGACATTATGAATAGTAACTACGGTAATTATCTTTAATTATCTTGATTAATGAGTAATCGAGTAGTTAAGGATAATGAAATAACATCATAATAAAAAAAATGACACCAACATGTGTCTTAATTATACTGGTTGTCTGATGGACGACCATGGGATACCTTGTACCAAACTTGTGGACCCCATGGAATCACTTTTGTGGGAAATTGACTTGTTATCTTTTTATTTTTTTTAAGAATGTATATATAACAAGAATGTATCACCTGATTAAAACATTTTTAATTTTGTCTAAATAGATGATATTCTAGACTATAAATATTAATTGGAAGGTTAAAACGATTTACTATATCATAGTATTTTTTTCATATTTTTTAGATATTAAATAAATTAAATAATTTATGACATCATGATGATGCAGTGATTTACTCATTAATAATGGATTTAAATAAAATGAAAAGATAATGTAAAATCTATGACCTACACATGTCCAAAACCTATTGGGGGGTATATTTCGAACCCTTATCACCTTAGTCTCAAATTATATAAATGTGGGACCTTTTAAATCCGAAACTCATTTTCAAATAAAGTAACATTTCATTACTTTCCAAGAGTGCCCCTCCTCTCCTCTTATAAAAGGCCCCCACATCTACCTCCTTACCCACACTTCCAAAGCCTTTGGCTCGGCAAAACCCTGACCATTCTGTATCTACACATCTCTCTATTACTCCTTGAAGCCTCACTTTGGTCAGAAGTCTTCCAAGGAAGCCTTTGAGCTCAAACCAAAGAGAGTTACCCGATTTTATGGTAATGTCTTCACTTGAGTCCTTTTGTTTTATTTTGCTTCTCCAACCCACTAAACTCTTTTTATTCATTTATTTTGTAACAAATAAAGTATCTTCAATATACTAGTATGTTGTTAAAAGAATTATTCGAGCTACACTTACACACACCTACATCTAATGGTTAATGAACATATTGTTTCTGTGGATGGCGAATTTCTGCCTCCCGAAACGATGATTGTTCAACATTCTTTTAACACCTTCAAAGGTGGCCATTATGATGACAACATATTTATATATGATATATATAATATGTTTAGGTTTTCTTTAATATTCTGTATTTTTCATTCTGGGCATACCATTATGGTTTCCATTATGGGTAAAAGTGATATCTTTATTTAAGGAAGTGCGGACTACCGCCCCCTCAAAGTGATTTGATTTCATTAATGCCATAGGTGGGACGTATAAAGGATTTAATTAATGATATTATATATGATTTTATACTGCAATTATAATATACCTTTATTTAATTATGGTTCCATCCCATAGAAATACGAAATAGAAATGAAAGTAGCGTTCTTGCCTATGTACGGCTTACCATCCCCATGAACAGTGCATTTCATTTCATACCTCTAAACATTATGTAATATTATAAATTCATGTATATAATAGATATATATGATATATATGTTATATACATCATGAGTATAACTCTTCATATAATGGATACATGAATAACTTTTAATTATAAAGAGCATTTTTTGACTCAAGTACCAATAATCGTTAAAACGACCGTTATTAACTTAAATAATTGCATAGTGTTCATGAAATGGTAATAAATGATATAAAAGGAATAATGACCTTGATAAAGGTTCTTAAGAAAGTATAAATTAACTCATGTTTATTATTCAGGAGGTTAAAGAACGATTGATTCAATTCAGACCCGAGGTATGGGACTTCGTCTCAATCTCCTTTCATTGAGGCATATTTTTTTTATACACAACATTATTTTATACGGTGTATAAACCCCTTTTACTTTTACGATTATTCAAAAGGAATATTTTTTATACAAAGCATTTACTAATTGACAAAAGGGAAAGTTTTTTTTCGTACATATGCGGCGACAACGACTACTCCGCCGCCGTGACCATTATTTGAGTTTTGGCTTCCTCTACAAGCCATACCTTTTTTTAAATGAAAAATAATTACCATGTTTTACATTTCTTTTATTTGGGTATTGAAAATGGTTTTGATAATGTTTTTATTATATCACTGTGTTTGATATCTTTTTATTGAAATGTGGAAATGTTATGTTTCCTTTATGTATGTTTTATGTGATACGATTATGTTATGGTTCTTGGGCATTGTTATGAAGACGGGTGGTTCCGTGATAAACTAAGGGTGGGTGATCCCGATATAGCTCTCCAATGCATTGGGTAACGCGAAGGAGTGAAACGTTAAGGTTTATCTGAAGATATTTAGGGAATATACTGTGATGGATATTCCATACGTAACCAAGAGGGTTACTCCCTACGTAAGAATTTTATTAATGCCTCAAGTTACCTTTATGTGTTATGATTTATATGATTTATTCATGATTTTATGAGGTATATTAAAGTGCCTATGTTTTATGGGTAAAGTATGATTTCATTCTTATGTATATATGATCTCATGATTCATTTCAATGTTTTTATAACCCATACTGATCTTTCTTTGCTCATCGCATGTTTTTTTGAAATGTTTTTCACAGATCAAGGGAAAGGTACATGATAAGATGATAGTGTCAAGGAAGTGTCAATAAAGAATCCATGTTTTATTTTCAATATGTTTCTGTTGATGGGAAAAATGAATACTATCTATTATGTAACCACTTTCTCTAAATGTGGAATGTAATGCATGTTATTATGATCTAGTTATCTAAAACTCTAAACCTCAAATGATCGTCAGGGTGTAATGTTGTAATAAATCAAGATTAAGTAAGGATTAAGGCTGGGGCCTTATAGTTGGTATCAGATGTAAGTTTAGATAACATTACGAGTTATAATTCTTTTAAATGATTATCCAAAAATATTTTTTTTATGGTCAAATTGAAATGATATAGCATTTGAAGATTACCATGTTGCTACATCTAAGACATGTTTGTTCAGAATGGTTTTCTGTAGAGGAAACAGGGAAGCAGTGCTAGGAAGGCACACAGAAGTAAATAACCTTCGGAATCAGCATCCTGAGAAGGTCGGAATTGGAACTGAGCAGTTTGTTGCAGTAATGTCGCAGTTGACTCAAGCGATAAATGGCGTTGGTATCCATGCATGAGATCAGCCAGATCAACCGCAAAGGAGCATGTCAGTGGTGGAAAATTTCATGAGGCAACATCCCCCATCATTCAGAGGATCATCTGACCTTGTGCTAGAGGAAGGGTGGATTAAATCACTGGAGAAGATTTTCGATGTCATGGGGTGTTCAGAAAATCAAAAGGTTAGTCTTGCTATTTACCGTTTGGAGGGTGAAGCAGATCAGTGTTGGTCGATGGTTAAAAATATCAGGGACGCTGATGAGATTGATGCACTTGACTGGGATAAATTCAACGATATGTTTCTTGAGAAGTATTTTCCTAAGGCTGTTCGACTTAGGTTTGAAAAACAATTCTTGGAATCGAGGCAAGAGGAAGACTCAGTGGCTGCCTATGAAGAGAAGTTCACTCGATTGGCAAGGTATGCTCCAAATTTTATCCGAGACCTTGATAGTAAAATCAATCATTTTTACTTAGTATTAAAGCCAAAATATATAAGGGCTTTGGATTCTCGTGAGTTTAAAAGTTATGAAATGATTTTTCGATGTGCTGAGAAGGTGGAAATGGAGTTTGCCGATGATCAAGTGTTCTATAACAACCAGCAGAAGAAGAGACCGAGGCGGCAGGAGAAAGGAAATAATTCATCAAAAATTTCTGATGGTAGGAAAACTAAGTTTCCAGTTTGTGATAAATGTGGGAAAAGGCATGCTGGGGAATGTCTTTTGAATTATGGAAAGTGCTACCGATGCGGTAAGATGGGACATAAGGCTCGTGATTGCATTGAAAATGATCAAGTTGAAGGTAATACCAAATTTTATTTACAGTTAGTGAAATTTTTTAAGTGCAATGAGATGGGTCACTATGAAAATGAGTGTCAGACGAAGAGCTTGAGTGGTGGGAAGCAGTTAGACTACAAGCAGAAAGGGGTGGTGAAATCCTTTGCAACTACTTCAGCAGATGTCGGGCCATCAAATTAATTTTTATCATATACATTGTGTGTTTTTTTTCATATTATGCTATTGTGTTGTTTGATTGGGCATCTACACATTCCTTCATCTCTTAAATCTTTTCTAGTAAAATGGGGATACCATCTCAAGAAATGACTCATGAACTTGTGGTAAAAACACCTGGGGGAAATGTTGAGGGAAAAATAATTTATAAGAACCATCCTATACTTATCTGTGGAAAGAACCTACTTGGAAACCTTATTGTTTTACCTCTAGTAGAGTTTGATGTTATCCTGGGTATGGATTGGCTCTCTATTTATCATGCTAAGATTGACTGTAGAGCTAATGAAGTTACTTTTCAGAAAGACTTTCAGTTTGTGTACAAGCATGAACCCTTACTGTTAATAACATATCAAGAGGCCGAGAAACTTGTAAAAGATGGAAATGAATGTTACCTTGCACACATCAATGAAAATAAAGGAACTATTCAGATTAATGATGTGCCAGTGGTAAATTAGTATCCTGATGTTTTTCCTGATGAGTTGCCTGGATTAATACCATATCTAGAAGTTGAGTTTACTGTTTACTGAGTTCCTCATGCTAATCCAATTTCAAAGCCCCCTTATCTAATGGCTCAAATTGAACATTTAGAGTTGAAGGAGAAATTTCAAGATTTATTAGAAAAAGGTTTCATTCAACCTAGCACATCACCATGGGGTGCTCCTATTTTATTTGTTAAAAAGAAATATGGTTTTATGAGACTTTTCATTGATTATAGAGCCTTGAATATCATCATTGTTATGAACAAATATCCATTTCCTCATATCGATGATTTGTTTGATCAGCTCCAGGGAGATCAGTATTTTTCAATGATTGGCCTGAGATCGGGGTACCATCAGTTTAAGGTAAAGGAAGCAGAGATTCCGAATACCATGTTCCGTACAAGATATGGACATTATGAATTTGTATTAATGCCTTTTGGCCTAACCAATGCACCTGTTGTATTCATGGACTTAATGAATAGAATTTTCCATGAGTTCTTGGATATGTTTGTGGTGGTTTTCATTGATGATATTTTGGTGTTTTCTAAAATTAAAGAAGAGCATGAAAGACATTTAAGGTTTATTTTCAAACCATGAAAGAACCGAAATTGTATGGGAAATTCAGCAAGTGTGAGTTTTGGTTGCAACAAATCTCATTCCTTGGTCATGTTGTTTCTAAAGATGGGAAAACTGTTGATCCTGCAAAAACAAAGGTTGTTGAAGAATGGCCAAGACCCACAAATGTAACTGAGATTCGTAGCTTCCATGGTTTGGCAGGCTATTACCGAAATTTTTTTAGAAATTTTTCACGGTTATCTAGTCCAATGACGAAGCTAACTCGGAAGGGTGTTAAGTTTATCTGGACAAAAGAATGTGATGATTGTTTTTAGGAACTGAAAAAAAGATTGGTGAATGGTCCAGTTTTGGCACTACCTTCCAGGAATGGTGAGTTTGTTATATACAGGGATGCTTCATTGAAAGGACTTGGTTGCGTCCTAATGCAGAATGATCAGGTAATTGCTTATGCTTCAGGATTGTTGAAAACTCATGAGTTAAATTACCCTACACGTGATTTGGAATTAGCTGGTGTTGTTTTCGCTTTAAAAATTTGGAGGCATCATTTAAATGGAGTAAAGTGTGAAATATATACCGATCACAAAAGTTTAAAGTATATATTCACTCATAAAGAACTGAACATGAGATAGAGTTGTTATGTGAAGGTCATAGTTCTCCGTTTTCAGTTTATCCTGGTAGTACTAAGATGTACAGAGATCTGTAGGAGTATTACTGGTGGGACGGAATGAAAAGAGATACTTCTGATTTTACTATGAAGTGTTTGACTTTTCAGCATGTTAAAGAAGAGCGGCAGTTACCGAAATAGATGCTTCAGCCTTTACCAGTGCCAGAGTGGAAATGGGAGAATATATCCATGGACTTTGTTGTGGGATTACCGAAGACATCTCGAGGTAATAATGCAATCTGGGTTATTGTTGATCGCTTGACCAAATCTGCTCATTTCCTTGCTATATGAAATATTTTTTCCCTAGATCAACTTTCCCATTTGTCTCTTAAAGAGATAGTCAGGTTACGTGGATTTCTTCTCTCCATTTTATCTGACCGTGATCCCAGGTTCACTTCTAACTTTTGGAAAGGCCTTCAGAAGTCGTTGGGTACTGAATTAAATTTTAGTACAACTTTTCATCCGCAATCAGATGGGCAGTCGAAATAAACAATTCAGACCTTGGAGGATATGCTACGAGCTTGTTCTATGGATTATTAGGGAATTTGGGACCAACATCTTTCTTTGGTTGAGTTTTCATATAATAATAGTTTTCATTCTAGTATACAGATGGCCCCATTTCAGGCCATATATGGGAAGCTGTGTCAAACTCTAGCATTCTGGGATGAAGTGGGTGAAAGGAAGTTGATGGGACCTGAATTGGTAGAAGAGATGGCAGAAAAAGTTCAGTTGATTCTGAAACACATGAGAACAGCTCAGAGTAGGCAGAAGAGTTATGCAGACAATAGAAGGAAGGATCTATCTTTTGAGGTAGGTGATCATGTTTTTCTCAAAGTATCACCATGGAAAAATGTGATGTGATTTGGTAAGAAAGGAAAGCTGAGTCCAAGGTTCATTGGACCATATGAAAACCTGGAGAGAGTTGGATAAGTTTCTTACCGAGTGGATTTATCTCCAAGCTTATCTCAGGTACACAATGTTTTTCATGTTTCGATGTTGAGAAAGTATATGCCAGAAACATCTCATGTTTTGAGTCCAGAGGTAGTTCAGCTGGAAGAGAGCCTATCTTATGAGGAACAAACGGTCCAGATTATTGACCACATGGAGAAATTTTTACGGAATAAGGTGATTCATCAGGTAAAGGTTTTGTGGAAAAACCACATGATTGAACAGGCAACATGGGAATCTGAAAATGCAATGAGGGATAAGTACCCAAACTTATTTGATAAGTAAATAAATTGCGGGGACACAATTTTCTAAAGGGGGGAAGGAGGTAACATCCCATGTAAGTAATGAATAATAGATTTTTTATCTATGCCTATTTATGAATTAGATAGTGTTTTAGAGGCTTAAATTGAGAATAAATCCAATCTTATGCATGGAATACACTAATATTCTTAAAAGATTGTTTTACTACCTTTTGATGGAAAACATTTTTTAAATAAAACTTTTGACAATTTTATAATCTCTATTTGATAAAATAAACATATTCATTATTATTGGGACATTAAAAATTACATTGGATAAATTTTTGGTATTTTTCTGACAAGGTTCATTTTTTAATGAATAGTTAAAAATAAAGCATTTTACATCAAAACTTCTTTTTCATTTAATTTAATTATATGGATAGATTATCATTTTAATTGGTATTAAAATGTATTCTGAATATATTATTACCATTTAATCCAATGGTGGTCATTAGGATTAATTTCACTTTGGAATTGGGCGTAAACTAAGGCCAAAATTTTCATAGATATTGTTTCAAAAAAACCCACCGTTTGTTTTAACAACGAGAATTATTTTTAAATAAAATATTTCAATTTATGTGTTTGAAATTTGGTAAAATGGATTAAATATTTGGAATCATAAGGTACAAATTATATAATCAGGACTCTTTTGTTTTTGGACATTATGAATAGTAACAACGGTAATTATCTTTAATTATCTTGATTAATTAGTAATCGAGTAGTTAAGGATAATAAAATAATATCATAATAATAAATAATGATACCAACAAGTGTCCTAATGCTACTGGTTGTCTCATGGCCGACCATGGGATACCTTGTGCCAAACTTGGGGACCCCATGGAATCACTTTTGTGGGAAAGTGACTTGTTATCATTTTATTTTTTTTATGAAAGTAAATATAACAAGAATGTATCACCTCATTAAAACATTTTTAATTTTGTCTACATAGATTATATTCTAGAATATAAATTTTCATTGGAAATATAAAAAGATTGTCTATATCATAGTATTTTTTTCATAATTTTTAGACATTAAATAAATTAAATTATTTATGACATCATGATGATGCAGTGATTACCTCATTAATAAAGGATTTAAATAAAATGAAAAGATAATGTAAATTATATGACCTACACATGTCCAAAACCAATTGGGTGGGTATATTTCGAACCCTTATCACCATAGACTCGAATTATATCAATGTGGGGCCTTTTAAATCCGAAACTCATTTTCAAATAAAGTAACATTTCTTTACTTTCCAAGAGTGCCCCTCCTCTTCTCTTATAAAAGGCCCCACCTCTACCTCCTTACCCCCACTTCCAAAGCCTTTGGCTTGGCCAAACCCCTCCCATTTTGTATCTCCACATCTATCTCTTACTCCTTGAAGCCTTACTTTGGTCAGAAGTCTTCCCAAGGAAGACTTTGAGCTCAAACCATAGAGAGTTTCCCGATTTTAAGGTAATGTCTTCACTTGAGACCTTTTGTTTTATTTTTCTTCTCCATCCCCCTAAACTCTTTTTATTCATTTATTTTGTAACAATTACAGTATCTTCAATTTACTAGGAATTTTTTATAAGAATTATTCGAGCTACACATACACACACCTGCATCTAATGGTTAAAGAACATACTGTTTATGTGGATGGCGAATTTCTGCCTCTCGAAACGATGATTGTTCAATATTCTTTTAACACCTTCAAAGGTGGCCATTATGATGACACCATATTTATATATGATATATATAATAAGTTTATGTTTTCTTAAACTTCTGTATTTTTCATTTTGGGCATACCTTTATGTTTTCCATTATGGGTAAACGCGATATCTTCATTTAAGGAAGTGCGGACTACCGCCACCTCAAAGTGATTTGATTTCATTAATGCCATATGTGGGACGTATAAAGGATTTAATTAATTATATTATATATGATATTATACTGGAATTATAATATACCTCTATATAATTATGAGTCAATTCCATAGAAATACGAAATAGAATTGACAATAGCATTCATGCGTACGTACGGCTTACCGTCTCCATGAACGGTGCATTTCATTTCATACCTATAAACGTTATGTAATATTATAAATGCATTTATATACTGGATATATATGATATATATGATATATACATCATGAGTATAACTCTGGATATAATGGATACATGAAAAACTTGTAAATATAAAGATCATTTTTTGACTCAAGTACCAATGATCGTTAAAACAACCGTTATTAACTAAAATAATTGCATAGTGTTCATGACATGGTAATAAGTGATATAAAAGGAACAATGAAGTTGAAAATGGTTCTTAAGAAAGTATAAATTAACTCAAGTTTATTATTCAGGAGGTTAAATAAAAATCGATTCAATTCGGACCCGAGGTATGGGACTTCGTCTCAATCTCCTTTCATTGAGGAATATTTTGTTTTATACACAACATTGTTTTATACGGTGTATAAACCCATTTGACTTTTACGAATCTTCAAAAGGAATCTTTTTTACATGAAGAGTTTACTAAACGACAAAAGGGAATGTTTTTTTTGTCGTACGTATGTGGTGACAACGACTTCTCCACCGCCGTGACCATTATTTTTGTTTCAGCTTCCTCTACAAGCCCTAACTTTTTTTAAATGAAAAATAAATACCATGTTTTACTTTTCCTTTATTTTGGTATTTAAAATGGTTTTGATAATGTTTTTATTATATCACTATGTTTTATATGTTGTGATTGAAATGTGGAAATGTTATGTTTACTTTATGTATGTTTTATGTGATACAATTATGTTATGGTTTTTGGGCATTGTTATGAAGACGGGTGGTTCCGTGATAAACTAATGGTGGGTGAGCCCGATATAGCTCTCCAATGCATTGGGTAATGCGAAGGAGTGAAATGTTAAGGTTTCTCCGAAGAGATTTCGGGAATATACTATGATGGGTATTCCAAACGTAACCAAGAGGGTTACTCTGTACGTTATAATGTTATGAATGCCTCTAGTTACCTTTATGTCTTATGATTTCTATGATTTATTCATGATTTTATGAGGTATGTTAATGTGTCTATGTTTTATGGGTATAGTATGATTTCATTCTTATGTATATATGAACTCATGTTTCCTTTCCATGTTTTTATAACCCATATTGAGCTTTCTGTGCTCATCCCATGTTTTTTTGAAATGTTTTTCACAGGTCAATGGAAAGGAACATGATTAGATGATAGTGTCAAGGAAGTGTCAAGAAAAAATCCATGTTTTATTTTCAATATGTTTCCGTTCATGGGAAAAATGAATACTATATTTTATGTAACCACTTTGTTTAAATGTGGAATGTAATGCATGTTTTTATGATCTAATTCTCTAAAACTCTAAACCTGAAAAAATCCTCAGGGTGTTATCTTGTAATAACTCAAGATTAAGTAAGGATTAAGGCTAGGGCCTTATACCCAAGGCCATTGTTATTGGCGTCTGATCTCTGTTGCTCCACCACTCTCCCAGAACCACATACCGATGTTAGGCACTGTTGCTGCCGACGTGCTAGCGTCCTCTTCCGCACACCACTAGATTCACACCAGTGGTACATTTTACGATCTGTATAATGATACATGATCCTAGAGATGAAATATTCACTTCCATGGGATTAGATCTATTCCATGGTCCTTCACAATAATATTACATCCTACTGAGGATATCTCTTGTACCGATTTAATCCATCAAACCCTGTAATTGTCACATCACCTTCGTGTTGTTCCGATTATAGAATTTAAATATCGGATAGTTGTGCCAAATATTGAGTGTGAAACGATTTATCAATCACAAAGTTCTATGTCATAGGCCAAATGAAGAATGACCATAATGAACTAAGAATGGGGGAATGAAAAACCTAAATCAACAAATAAGAAGATACGACGATCAATGTTTGTGTCGATCGTGGATTATTACCATTAGTAGATAAATTGAATTCCATCAATGAATGATAAACAAATTATATTGTAAATCCATAATAAATGTACCTTCCAGCAAGAAGCAGTGATTTATGGGTCATCTTGTGCATGGGTTGATCCACATTTATTGTGAATTCCAAGAATTGGTGTTAGATGGAATTGAGATAACATTTCCTACATGGATCTAGTTCGATTATTTATGGAGAGAAATTATTTCATCATCGTTCCTCAATCCACCACACTTTCAAACCCTATCAAGATATTGATTCTGCAATCGATCAGTGTTTGTCAGCGGTGGATCTTTCCCTTTAACTATGACTACTTCTAAGGTTATTGAAATAACACTGGATTTTTGAAAAAATTCATAATAAAAAAATACTCACCTTGTGTGAAAAAATTATTTTTATTAAATATTTTTGGGATGATTACATCCAAAAACAAAATGTCAACCTAATCCTACACTGGTCAAGGTTATTCCTCAACCAGGGTAAATTCATATTTATGAACACAATGGTGCCCTTGGAATTATCATCCATGTAACCATTCTAAAGATACAATTATTCAATGTTCGCCAACTGGGAACTTTTTATTAAAAAATCATCATTATTCAATGATTTATTTTTGGTACACTGGGCGTCAGAATCGCATGTCATCTTAGCGTGGTTTCTCAAAATATTCCCCTATAATTTCAAGATATAAATTTTTTAAAATTCCGATTAATTTCATATTCATGTAATGAATTCTATAAACCAATGAATAATATATTTACTCTATAAAACCAGTATCTTAGAATTCCTTTTCATTGATAACACTCAATCATCATGTAAAAAAACGTAAATATCTCAATTAAATTTTTATTAATGTTATCTATATAAATTTTATAGTTTCCTTAACACTTTACACACACCATAAAATGATATTAAATATAATTTTCAATTAAATACAACCAATGATCATATATTAATGTTTATTTGGAATATTAGGTACATAATGAAATATTAGAAAATAAAAAATATTATTTAATATTTTATTGAAATCCTAACACCCTTTGTGCCCTTAAATATATATAGGATAACATATGGAATATCTAAAAATTTGATGAACTAGAAAGGCATGTATGTGTATAAGCTACGTAACAAACATAGTTCATAGTTTATAATACATAACATGATAATATAATAACATGGAATATAAATAAAAATAAATAATAATAACATATATATCATGGTAACACATAATCATTGTTTTATAGGAATGTGGAAAGTACATATAAAATGACATTAACACGAGTAAAGGCTAACTAAAAAGACATGGTGTACAATGTCCCATAAAAGAATTAGATTCACACATTGTCCCAACATTACATCTCATGACACTAAATATTTCCTAATGAATTGGAGAACTATATGAATTCTACCATTATAAAATGTTGATAAATATATTTTTCATATGATAAATCATACATAAGTAATTAATCATAATCATAAAATTTACCCATGTAATGATTTAGGTATCATAATCATATAAAATAAATAACATAATAGAATATCATAATAGTGTATGTAAATGAATATTTTTAAATCACACATTGAAATTCATAATAAAAATTAGGCATAGGTCACAATATTTTTTTAAATACACAAGTTAATACAACTAAAATTAGTGTTTAGGAATCATTAGAAATAAAACATTTTAGTGTGATTTATGTGAAAATTTAAAGATTATTTAAAACTAATAAGGAATAAATGTTTTTATAAAACCATAAATTTCCTAAGGATGTTTTCAATATGATATGAGTTATTGCATAAATGTATTGGTGTATTAAATCCAAACATGGAGAAAACATTAAAATGGGTAAGAAAAATGGAAGTTCCCATGAATCAGGTTTTTATATCGGGATGTATTGAGAGGGGGATCTTTGTAAAACCAGTTTTTACACATCGATTAAGAGTTATCTAATATAAATCCACTGTTTTTTTACCTATAAAATAATTTATAACATGTATATAAAAATAATAAATTATTACATTGGATTAAATAGAAAAAAGAGTAACTTGAATGAAAAATGGTGGTTCGGAAAAAAATCTCATATCTTATATCTGAAACTACTCTTCACTTGATCATAATATACTAGGAAATATAATTAATTCAATTAATTAAACAATCAATAACATGTTATAAAATTTTATTATTTATGATAATTTTAATATGTTCAATCAGAATCTTTTTGATGAGTTATATGAAACAATTTTATCATTTAGGATCATCCGTTCCCTTGGAATTCATGAATTATTACTTGTATACATGTGTTTAAAATCATGTAAAATGAAATTTTTTTTGCATAATTGAAATTATATTTTCTTATTAAAACTAAATAAGAGTGAATTATCTTTAAAATAATTTTGTATTATATTATGACGATCAATTATTTTAAATATGTTTAATGAAAATTATTTAGGTTAAATTTACCATTTATTTGATCACAATTAAATTGTTTTGTTATATCATTTTGTATTATGTATTTATGATAGTTGAAAAAGATATAGTGGTTTATAAAATAAATTTTAAATTTTGTATGTACTATTATAATGATTTTTAATCCATCTTTTGAAGAAATTATTGAAATTGAAAACAATCTTCCTTGAATATGATAATTTATCAAATTATAGATGTTGTTTTTATATTTAGAACAAAAATTAAATGGGAAATAATTGAATATTGATTAATCCATAAAAAATTTACATTATATTTTAGTTACTAGAGTTAATATTCCATATGGATAAGCTCGGTGGTAGGATACTATAAAACGATTAAACATAAACGAAATTAAACGAAAAGAATGATGATTTTACCTCTTTAATCTTATTCTTGATAACCTCTTTAGGGGGATTGGTTTTGGACTTTTTTTGAGAAAAAAATATTCTTTGATTGGTTGGTGAGTCTAAAGATGTGTTTTCAGACGAATTTGGAAAATTCATAAATCAAGAGAGATATGTGGAGAAGAGGTGGTATGGGGTGGTATTTATAGTGGAGGAGAGGGACATTATTTCATTATTTTATCGATTTTTTTCTAAAGACAAGAAATAGTAAGTATTATTGTTAATAAATACTATAATTAATGACTATGATATTAAAACAATAATCAATTACATTATTCATTAGTCATGGATGACTCAAATATTCCATTATTTACTTATAAGGTAAATTACTGTATTTCACAATTCACCAAAAATTCATAAAAATTTAAAAAAAAACTCAAAATTTCTCCCTAAATAGATTTTAATGTGATGAATCAAAAAATGGAATCCAATTTATAAAAATAATTTCCTAAATTTGGGAAATTTATTTTTTATGTAATGTAGTCATTTACTTTTAAAATACAAATATTACATTTTTAAAACATTTTATAACACATTGATAAAAATTTAACAATCTAAAAAAATTAACATATAATCATAATAAAACAAAATATTAATTTATTAATAAATTTAATGAAAATAAATTTTATTTTAAATCATTATATTAATTATAAAATTGAAAATAATGATTTATGTTTCATTAAAATATAAACACCTAAATTACAATTTCTAGAACATTTATTATGTTGTACTAGGATATTATATATCAAATTTTCATTAATAGGAATCTTAACTTTTATTTATAACCTCATGTGTAAGGTTACTATTTTATTGGTCGGTTTACTATTCATAAGGGTCGGGTTAAATTTCCAAAGGGTAGGCTACTATTTCATCAATATAGGTTCCTTAACTTCTAGAAATATATTAGATATAATAAATTAATTATTTATAATGTTTTTATTTTGTAAATTTTGTGATTCTACGAGGTTTATACTATATGAAATTATTATAACAAGATATTTTCCATTGATAACATTTTGGGTCATTACATTCATCCCCCTTATGATGTTTCTGAAACAAAAATTTTATTTCCTTTCAAGGTTGAAAATAGTCCATGGTACTTCTCCATCATCACTTACTATAGTTCCGAAGTTTTTTTTTCTTACTTATGGTCCTACCAATGTTCTTTGACCAGGTGATTATTCTTGTGGAGTATAACTTTATGTATATGGTCTGAGATCTTCACTAGCTACTCCACATAAGAGAGACCGTTTAAAAAATGTAACACCTATGAATTCCGTACCTATGAGGGATTTGGTATGTACATTCTCCAGAGGGATACATGAAATAAATCGTGAACATGACACAAGTTAGGAGGAAGTTCTAGTCAGTAGGCCACCTCTCCAACATGATAAATTATTTCAATGGGGCGGATGTACCTAGGACTCAACATTCATTTCATCAAAAATATCATGATTCTATTCCATAATGATATATGGAGGAATATCGTGTCTCCAACCTTAAACTATATGTAAAATCAATAATTGTCAGCCTAACTCTTCTATAAAATTAGGGATTCCTAAATATGCTTCGTATTGGTTTTCACATTTTCAACCATTTCTTCGACCATTTCTGATCGTATTATCATAGGTTCACCTACTTCATCTCATCATGAAATTGTTCTTCATCTATTCCCATAAGGTGATTCATATATATCCATTTGTATGATCAAGTGAAAAATATTATTGTAGGATAAATAAAAATGGTTTATGTATATCCTATACTCCAATGAAATCCATAAAAACTCCCATAACATGTTTTCCAATGCCTAAATAGTCCACTAAATTGGAAATTATTTTTCGGATAATATTTTATATGGAATTTCATCTCAGTGCTAGAAAATTTTAGAGAGTTTTCCACTAATTGAAGGTCAGACTCAAAACATGTTGATATAAAATATATAGTGGAAATATATGACACATTAAATCATTTCTAGTGTAAATACGAGAGTCATTATCCACAGATAATACCTCTAAAAATGAGATAATGTGAGATGTCTTCATATGACAATCGATTATAACCCCTCTAGAATTATTTCTTATGGATTTATTCATATGTATAGTGATAATTTCAATGGTGATGTATTCCCATTTCCATATTTGTATATGAAATTGTTTCATCATCCACTTCGACATTTTTACTTTCTTATATCAATTATCGACAAACCTGACACATTGATGTATCTTCAGATATCTCCATCATCATATAATCCATCAAATATTTATCTGGGGTTTTGTGATATAGTTTCTCCTCCCTTGGTGAATTTAGAAGGTTGAGCTATGTTCATTACATAGAATATCATTCTTTGCCTCTGGCTTGTATAGCATAAATTGTCATAAAAAAATATAACATCTCATTTCACATCCATTTTGAACTCTACTGATTTCTATTTTTGATATATTCTACCTTTCATCAGGATTTCCATATATTTTATTTGAGAAAAATTTATTTTATTCATAAGGGGTGGTTAAGAAATAATTAAAAATATGATTGATTAGGTTACATACTTAATGATGCCATTGTCCATGATTTTATGGTCTAAGATGATTTGATCCTTTTTAATTATCAATATATATAATGATGTGATATTATTTCTACATAGATCTTCTGCTACATTACATTCATTATAGGGATTGTAGTGGATAGAGAAGTTATAAAACATTATGTTCTATAATCATCTTTGATGGAAATATTAATCTCATTTGTGTTTGAATATATATTTTAGGCTGCTATGATCAGTATATATTTTACAGTACTGACTATAAAGCTATTTCTACAAGGTTTTCAAATTGTAGACCATATTAGAAATCTATAGATAATTCATTGGACAGTTATTCTCATGAATTTACATATACCGTGAGGTTTAGGCTATCAAATAATCATTTTTCATCAGTATACACATTATTACCATCATTGGATCATTTAAGTACACAACAACGATTTCCCCACATAATGGTAGTGTGAGCACAGGTGTAGTTGTAATCCACTTTTTCAACTATTCAATGAATCTTTTATATTCACTAGTCCACAAAAAAATTTCTTCCCATCTGAGTAAGATATGTTAGTGGGTTCTAATATTAATATATTTTCTTCACAAATCTCTAGTGATACCCATATAGACTTTGGAGAGAATATATCTTCATTATAGCTGTTGTACTTGGCCACTCTAAAATTGAGTTTGCCTTGGAGGGGTCTAAAAATATCCATTTTCTGGTGATTAACTAACACAATACTGATAATATTTCCATATATATCTCACATTTTCTTTATATTTCATAAATATTCTCCCTACACAATTTCTATATGCCATTATTTATATTCCCCTTGTGTTACACCTTTCTCTTGAAGTATATTAAAATATAATCAATGAAGACAACCAAAAATTTTCTAAGGCAATATCTAATAACTACATTCATGAATTCCGTGTATATTGATAAAGATTTTGTTAGTCCTAAATGCATCACTCTGAAATCAAAGTGTCCATACCGTTTTCGGAATGTAGTCTTGGGAATATCTTCAATCATCTCCATTAATTGGTGATATTCGAACCAAAGGTCCACCATAGATAAATAATTATCCCCCCATATCTGATAGGACATTTCAGCTATCCATGAAAGGGGATAATTTTTTAATCTTCATTTTACTAAGATCAAAATAATCGATGCATAGGTTCATTGATCCATCCTTATTATTGACAAAGAGGATTGGTGCACCCCACAATTAATCACTCACACATTTAAAATCGTTTTCTTATTTCTCATCTACTTATTTAGTTCTTCATACTCAGAGCATCACATTCAATGTGGTTTCTTCGTTATATGTTTAGATGCATAAAAAAGTTCAATTAAGCACTCATCCTTTTATTCTGTAGGAAATCTTGAAAATTCATCAGTGAATACATTAGTGTAATCCCACATGATATTCATGTAAATTACCATGATTCTATCAATTTTCTCAACAATATTTTATAGATATGCCAGTTAATATGGAAACAATATCTACAATTGATATGCTAATTCTGAAGAAGATTCAACTTCCTCCTTAGAATTTTACAATATTAGTGGATGTTTTAGGATGTGAAGATTGATCCCTCTTTACCAACAATTGATGTAGAATTTATATAATTATTTTCAATCCATGGCCAATGCACAATTAAAATCTCTCAATGGGATTATACAAGTTTTTTCTAGGAGGATCAATCCAAAAAATATTATCCCTGGAGTAGTAATAAACATTCGATGAAATAATTTCCCATTTTTATCTCACATATATATCACCCTCCGAATATTGAGGTGGTGATTGAATAGTTCTAATAAACATGAAATATATGAGATAATGCATTGGATCAGAATCATATATTTCATTCTATATTCTTGAATGAATATCTTGTGTATCTGTCAAAATATCACTATCTAGATCAACCTCATTAGAAGTTATTGAATATTTCATCCCTTTCTTCCTTAGAGGATGTTGTTGTTGAATTCCTCCAAAAACACTTTTCTTAGGAAAGTGGAAAAAATAATTCCCATGATCCTTGAAGTTTAAACACTTCACTATTGGCTGAGTGTTGGTCTAAAAATTCCATTATTCTTAAATGTTAGTTGGATTCTTCATATCCTTTTTGTATTTATTAGTCATATTCTGTTCTATTCCACATTTCATGAATCTATTGGTTTCATTTATGCATATTCCAGGATTATTCTTCACAAACATTTGACACCTACAATGTTTTTTATTCTCTCCATAATGGGATTTCCCTATTGATCCACCCATATGAGACTCTATTTTTGGATATTTTCCACCAGGCCAACAAGACCACAAAGAGTCTCCATTCCCTATTTCTTCATTTAGGCCACAAATGACAATCTATTCATAAAATTCTACATCAGGAATCACCAAATATTTTCATCAACTCGTATTTAGTCATCTCAATAAGTAATACATCTTAATTAAGGTGTTAATGTCATCACCAAAGGTGTACCTTGAACACTATGTGAAGGTTACCGGATACAATTTGATAAAAGCAACCTCCATTTTCGTCAGTCGGACAAACTGCCATTCGATCTCAAGAAGTAGGTTTTAGCATAAATATATATTGAAAAAAATCATGAAATATTCCCTTTACAGAGAATAAATTTTCTACATGGAAATTTTCATTACAGTTTTCACCAATATACATATTCCCCATCAAAACAATTAACTCCTAGCACAAAGTTCACTTATTATGTGCAATGGAGAATAAAGAATATCTTCTCAATAGAGATAATCAATTGTTCTATGAAGATGGTATCAAAAAATACACTAAATATGGGAGGCCATTGTTTCCTGAATAATTAAACCATATATTTCTCTTCATTAGGTGTGGGAGGTTATTCCTCCTGGTATATGTTATAATTCAATACATTTTCCAATTGGGAAATTATTTTCGTGATATTTTTAGCAACCATTCATATCATATTTGGCATTTCACTAGGGAAATATTTACATTTCCAACCATCATGATTGATTGAATTAGTTAATCTATTTCAATCCATTAACTAAGAATAATAAGGTACAATTAAGGGGATTGAATACATATATATCAAGATTATAAAAAAGCAAACATTGAATATAGAAAGTTAACTTTGTAAATGAAATGTATATCCAATCTTGTGATACACAATGTTTTAATCTAGGTTATCTATTATGGTGGAATTATACCTAGGGTTCTTAATAATATTATATTGTCCTTATATCCAAAAATAAATAGTTTTTTATCAAATTCTAACTATAAAAGCACTTTCCCGTTACACATATTATTACATGAATTTAATCATAATTCACCATCTAATTAGACAAAAGATCATAATGTTTGGTGTATTTGAATAAATAGTTTTCTAATTAAATATCTTAAACTAAAATAAATACATCATTTATTTAATCTTTATAATGGGCTCCAAACTCTTTTGATACATCTTATCTATATTGTATAATGAGGAGAATACATGGAAAAATTGGTTGAGAATATTAATCCTTTAAGGTAATAAGGATAGAAATAAACATAGAACATGGGATACAATTTATAACATGATAACATAAAAGGAATATAACAAGGATAAATATAAGGAAGTATAAAAAGTATAACATGGGAAAACATAATCATAACATCATAGGAATGTGTGATCACATTATCAAGCACATCAAATTAGCTATTTAATATTTACTAGAATTTAGGCAGTATAATAGCAAACTAGAGACATCTCTCGAAAGAGAGAAAAATGATTAATTCAATCAGAAGGTTCCAATTATGAAATTAAAAGGTTTATATTCGTTTTATAAAAGATTATTTTTATTTTACTAAAAAAATGAAACTAAATGAGAGAAACCCGGTACACGAAATTATGATCAACCCGGGTTAGTGTCCATTGATGATCTATTCATCTGAAGTCACAAGGAAATGACAATGATCATTGATTCTATGATTTATATTCACTAGAACTAGTATGGTATGTATGTGCATAAAAGGATAGCACTTCTTATTTAATCATTGAATTATATTTATTATTGGTGATTGGTCAAAATAAACAATCATGAATCGGTGTAAAAAATGGAACTCCATCAAGGAATCACATGAACAACAAGATTAGATGACCAGATTGGGGTCTATCATAAAATATTTCTCATGATAATAAAATTATTTATCATGGGTTTTACATTTTGGATTTAATCTGATGATATGATTCATAAGAACACTCTTGAAATAGGAGAAGTGGGAGAAGATGAAACCACACTAAATTTATCACAAGATCCTATTTTTTACGAAAGAATGATGATTAATGATCCATTTATTTTCATTATTTCATATGAGATTTAATGAAATATAAAAACATTCAAATTATGAAAAATAGAGAAAAACATGGAATGTGAATTACCTTATAAAGAATATAAATCTGGAGGTCAGAATTACAACAATGAATAGCCCCACAATTGATCACTATGTAGTTTAAATGTACAAAAAGGGTACGAGAAATAAATTAGTGGAGAGATATCTCAAATTATACATAACCTTACCCCTGGTAGTGAAACATATTATAATTAGTGGGGTGAGTGATTTTGTGGATAATTACATAACAAATTATAGAAAAAGTATTCATGTGTGTAAAGGGCTAGGTGTCTATTCATGGATGACATTTACTCTTTATTTATCTGGCTGGTTGTCTGGACAATAATTGTGAAAATGAAATGAAAGGAAATGGAGAGGTTTTCTGTTGAGTTGGATTTCCAATTGAGGGTTATTTAGCGCAATGGTTTTAACTATGCCTATGTTATGGACCAAATTCAGAAGGATGGTCCAATCTGGAATGCCCATAATATCATCACTTGTAGGCCATGTCTGGGCCCATTATTCACACATTCATCCTTTGGAATGATTAAATTAATTTAATCCAAATGATCATAGGATCCTAAAAATATAATTTTAAAATTTATATTTGTTTTGTTTACTATATGAAAAAACAATTTTTTTATTAATTTTTTAATTTTTTAATCATATCTTTGAAATTTCACCCTTCCCACACCATGAAATTAAATTTTCATTAATGAACATTGCTTAAATTAGTTGAAAAATAAATAATGGCAGAGATAAGGGATAGTATACTATGTTTTGTCATATGTGGCATCCAACAATTGGATTTTTTCCATGGGATTATTTGGAAAATACTTACAGAAGTGTTTGATCATATTCCCATTAACAGTAAACCTTTTTCCACTCTTCTCATGAAAAAAGTGTATAACACTAAAAGAATAAATATCAGTAACAATATAAGGTCTGAGCCATTTGGAACGAAGCATACCTGTATGGATATTTAGCCTCTAATTTTACATGAGGACCTTCTCACCAATATTGAACGTCCGATGACGAATCAAGCCATCATGGATACCATTTTTCTTCTCATTATAGATCTGATATTTCTCATGTTCATAACATAAAATTTAATTGAACACTAGAATTGTTAGAACATTATGATCACCTTTATCTAAAATATTTATATTGAATTGTCTAATATCTCAATATGTATAATGATCTACACCCACAGAGAAGTGGATATCCTATGAAAATAGAATCTTGTATGGTGACATTCATATTGGGGTTTTAAATGCAGTACGGTATTCCAAAATTGTATCATCTATGTGAAAACTAAAATTATTCATATTGGGTTGTACTATTTTTTCCATGATTCACATAACATCTTGATTTCAGATGTATACTATTGTGTTAGTTTGGGGGTGATATGCAGTGGAGACATTATGAACATCCCCATATACAAAGAAGACAATTCTCATTTTACGACTGAAAATTTTTGAACCTTGATCACTGATGATGTATCTTTATAAACCAAACCCACTGCATGAGTATGGGTAGCAGAAAGAGTGGTATTTTTCGAGCAGGTTGATGGTTTTGGGACCCTTAGGTTGGGGTTAGTTCTTGATTACCTATATGTATAAAATTTTGATCTTGTGTTTCTTATACGCGCCCACCCATGTAGAGAACTTCGAGTCGAACAACCCAATTTCTTGGGGGAGGGTTTATATCCCTACATTCCTATGAGTGGCTGTTTATTAGCTCCATTATATTCCATATCCCATGTTTCCCAGGACTCTTCTAGTAGGATATGTCATCAAGAGGTTCATTATAGTCCATGACACTTTGGTCATTGTTTTTTTTGGAGAGTTGGCTCATGTGTGTGCGAGAATGTGTGTTTACCAATTGTCGTTGGGATGTTTCCTAGGTTTTTATTGACAAGAACATGGTTGTGGGGGCCCTAGTGTATTCGGGTACGATGTGTGGATGTGATGGCCCATGATTCTCATGGCGGGATGTGTGGTTGTGGTGGCCTAAGTGTTTGTGGGAGGGATAAATGTGGGGTTGGGATGACCCATATGATTGTTGTTGGTTCCAGTAGTAGAACTATCGTGGGAATAGTGGTGGAGGACTGATGTGTATGATGTTCTAAATAACAAGTGGGAATGTAGTGTGGGGTAACCACATATCAATGTGCTATTACTATTATTGTACCTGAATTGTGTTATTTGGGGAGTGTTCCTTGTTGAGACTGGGTGGATCGTTTTCCCCGCTATGTGTTTTGGTTACCTCTAATTTTTCTCCCCAGGCATTAGAATGTCTCGCCACTTATTAATGAGGGATTTTTGTTTCCCTACTGAGTATAACTATATACTCACACTACATCTATAAAACTATTTTCAGGTTTCTAGAAATACATTGAGGACTGTGTAAGACCTTATTAGCTCGGGTGTTGGGATAGTTTCTATTACTGAATTTCTTTTCTTTTGCAGCTATACTTCATAGTTTTTCTTGTTATTTTTTTTGTTTTCAAATTTTACCGTGAATGTTTGAATGGATTCATGGATTTACACTTATATTTAGTCATTGGTGTTTCTTGTATTTATTATCTTATAATACGATCTTGTTCTACAAAAAGGGTAATGCATTCCATTTGTGTGAGACTCTATACACTTGGCGAGAGTCACAACATAGGGGCCTATTGAATGTGTAAATCATGGGGAATTATCTCTCAATCATCTTGAAGAAGGATAAAAAGGGTATATTTCTATCTTTCCCCCATCATAAAGAAGAAAATCCATGAGGGAATGGTATCAGATGTGATGATTGAGATATCTTAAGGAGATATGGGTTAAGTAAAGTGATGATTTCATGTGATGGTATGGAAACAATGTTAGGAAATATTTGTGTGTGTAATAGTATAGGGAAGACTAGCTAGGACATGTGATTTTATGGCCCCCGTGATCTAACACAAGGGAAATAAGCCTATCGAATGACCAAATGAGGATACATTGATTGTAGAGTAGCAACCCTATGAAAGATACATGCATCATAACAACTTGTGTTACTGTTGAATTGGGGTTTCTTGGGGAAAACAGAATTAAATAATATATAAGACCCTATGCAAATTTTTTACTACCCAGACATTGGAATACCTTGTTTACTATGATGTTATAGAACCCAAGAACATTCCACCTGTATTTCGAGATTTTGAGGACCGTTAGGTATATCAGGTTTATCAATGAAGGGTTGATCGAGAGGAAGAGGATGACCTGTGGAAGAAAATGATTCGTACATTCTAGGGGAAGAATCTTGGAATGAATGAAGAAAAATTATCAAACATGGAGACTTTGAGCATGCTTGAGGAGCTGGTGATCTCTTTTTTGTTGATCCACACTCTAAAAGAGTACTGGGTTCTTATGGAAGTGAACTAGATGCAAGGAATGGTGAGTTAGTGGTGGTTGATTTATCTCAGGGAGAAGACGATACAGGGGTTTTATGGACAAACATTAATTAGGAGTTCTGAGAGGAATTCCTCTTTTCCCCAGTGAAGGTTGAGAAGAATCAGGAGCAACTCTTCCTCTAGCAAGAGAGCATGTCCATGAGGGGGTTGGAGATCATGTTCAAGGATGTCCTTCATTTTTCTATGGACCAATTCTTAGGTGAGAATTCACATGTAAGACTCTTAGAGGAGTCACTTAGACCATATTTTTAGTACGTTGTTACTCCATTTAATCTATCGATGTACTTATAGGATTAGAAGAATGATGATATAGTGAAGAGGATTCAGAGTCTATTAGTTGTACAATGATAGGGGAGCCATTTGAGTTCGTCAAAAGAGAAGACCTTCAGTAGTAGGCCATGAGCATTAGTGCAATCTAGGGTTCAGACTATGGGGAGAAAGACTCCGCAGTTCCAGTTCCAATATTTCGGTCCTCTCCATTTCTCCATGGGAATAAGAATGAGTTTCTTTTCTGGTGGAATCCATGGGAATATTCAGAATAAATGAATTGTCTGAGTATAGTATGGTGTGAGTGGGATTGTTTAGAAACCACCTTAGAAGTAGCAGCTGCCATCCAGGCCCTTCCAATTGTTGGGGATGCGAGATCCCACTCTACTGAGGGAGGACGATGATGGGGGATGCTAACCTAAAGGTTCTCCATGGGGACCATTACTCATGCATGGACAGGGAGGGGCCCAACAGTCGAGGTGTAGAGGATTTGGGTGGGGGTAGTTTCACGCTATAGAGGCATCAATTCCAGTATGGCCAGAGGTCGTTCGAGGGTCGATCAGTATGTTTAGTACTGTTGCATGTTCCTTTTCTGGATTAAATAATTTCACACTACTTGGTTGCACCAAGTGTATCCCATTACTTTTGTATATATTTACAATTACTTTCCATGCCCCTGGTGTTGAGTTCACATGTTGGAGGTAAGACTAGCTTGTTTGAAGTTAGTCGAGGATCCAAAATGATGTTGGGGCCACATTAGTCCACTGGGGATCTATTTGTGCTACAAATGCATCCATATGATGTCATCCATTATATTGACTGGTTTATTTCAATTCATTTTGGTATCGACTGCTTTCAGATTATGGTTTTGTACTTTGATATGGGTTTCTAGTGTGTAACTTAGGTTGGTGAGAGGGGTTTCCAAGAGGGTAGCTGGAATGTGGAACCGCTTTTTAATTTTTATCGGAGCTATCGGTAGAATCTGCTGACTCAATACTGGTTAATGTTCAATTGGTTTTCAGTGAGTTCCTGGATGTCTTCCCCAAAGAGGTTCTTACTCTACCCCCATGACATGATGATATGTTCAGGATAAACTTACAACACGATGTTGTACGATTTTAAAGGCTCCCAATAATATTGTGGCATCTGAGTTGCGGAAGATGAAGATTCAAGTTGATGTCTAGATGAAGAAGGTTTTTTTTACCAAAAACATCACCATGGGTTACAATTATATTGTTCGCAATGAAGGAAGATGTTGGTCACAATCTATCCATAGAATATTGTAGACTGAATCTGTTGATGGATAAGAACCGTTACCCACTCCTTAGGACTAATGAAAATATATTTTATTGAAAAAATGGGACATGGAAGAAAAAATCAATTGGTATGAATGGGTGTTATTAATGAATATGATGATCAATTATTTTGTGAAAACCCATCAATGATGTGGATGTTTATCATAAGATGTAATTTACCTGGGAAAAAAGAGTATATAAAATATAAAATAATAGAATTTATGGTTTATAGAATTATTCTATTTATTGGGATAAATCCTTGTAGGTGTCATTGCATGATTTTCGGTTTGGTTGAGTATTCTAAACTATCATGTTGACTAGGTAGGTTGTGATGTCCAAATATTATGGCTGAATACTTTTATTTAATGTTTGGGAGGATATAGATGTTGTATATAAAACTGATTCCACATGGTGGATATATATTCCAGTGTTATCCAAATTTTTGTGTATGAAATTTTGTAAAAAGGAAAAATCTTTCTCAAAATAGACTTATATCTTATCCACACGATAATAAGGAATATTCATAAAATCAATGAATCCTTGCATTAATTTTTGTGTTTATTTTTTATATATATTTTTAGTTTAAAAAATCATGTTCTAAAATAGTATAATATTTTTTAGAAGCATACAAAAGTGAAATATATCTTCAATGAATATGTGAAATGTTTGATTTATGTGAGAAAATGAATGAAATTCATGAAGATACTATTGAGAGATAAGATCTTCTGTGATGGTGGGGGAAACATCGATGATGGTGGATGTTCCAAGGGTTTTCAGTGAGTTCTTGGATGTCCTCCCCGAAGAGGTTGTTGCTCCACCCCCATGACATGATGATGAGTTCCTAATAAACATACCTACCTATGCCGTATGATTTAAATGACTCCCAATCATATTAATTCTTTTGAGTTTTGGGAGCTGATGATTCAAGTTGATGTCCTGATGAAGAAGGTTTTTTTGACCAAGCACATCACCATGGGGTGCAATTTTCTTGTTCACAATGAAGGAAGATGGTGGTCACATGATGTGCATAGACTAATGATGACTGAATCTGGTGATGATAAAGAACCATTACCCACTCCTTATAATCAATGACCTTTTTGACCCGTTGAAGAGAGTAGGTTCATTCTCCATGATTGACCTGTGGTATGGATATCACTTTTTGAGGGTGAAGGAGGGTGACATCCTGAAGGCTACTTTCAAGTGCAGGTATGGGATCTTTTAGTTTGTGGTCATTTCGTTTGAAATTATTATTGCACAACATGTGTTCAAGTGGCTCATGAACTCTTTTTTCCATGAGTATTTGCACCATTGCGTGGTCGTGTTCAATGATGACATCCTGATCTACTCATGAATAGAGGAGGATCACACCGAGCATCTAAGGACGGTTTTGGATGTCCATTGACACCACCAGTTCTACAAGAATTGGGCCATGTGAAAGTTCTAAAGGTGATAGGTTCACTTCCTTGGACACTTGGTGTCCTATTAGGGAATTCTAGTAGACCCCTGAATGTTCAATGAGGTTTTTTCTTTGGAATCATACAATAATGTGGCATATTTTCTTAGTTTCCTCGGTCTGGCAGGTTACTACCGTAGGTTCATATAGACTTCACTCGAGTGGCAATTCCTTTGACATCCTGGACTAGAAAAGACCAAACATTCATATGGAGTGTGCAGTGCTAGGTAACTATCAATTATTTAATAAGGAAGACAATTAGTGCCTGTAACACCCCGAGATTTTATGAAAAATATTATTTTTAATTATATTGATGTCTTTTGTTGTACGCTACACTAAAAGTATCTTTCACAACACACATCCCTGACTTGGCATTCATTACACGCAAATGCGACCTTCCACGATAGCGTGTGTTGTACGAAATACCGAGTTTCACTAAACAGCGATTTGTTATATAAACTAGTAGTTATGAATAGTACTACCCATTTTTTAAAAATTTATAAATTTTTTTTTTCAAAATGGACTTCATTTTTGGATTCTGAATATCGAAATTACCCTAGGGTGAATTATTGGTATTTTTATGACAACATTCGATTTTTTATGAATAGTGAAAACACTTGGTTAATATTTAAAAACTGACTTTTTATTTAAATAATTATTTATTCTATTTAAATTTATTTTAGGTAAAAATTGATTCATAATACTTTTATAAGTTCAATGTAATTTATTTGAGTCATTTTATAATAATTTTATATGTATAAAAATTTTATTGAACTTTTCACCGTCTTTTACCCACCTCCTATGAAAATTTGGAAATTCACATAATTCATAATTTTACCACTTCTGTGAGTGGAATTTCGAAAATACGAGAGGCACAATAAACATTAAGGACTAAAATATGGTTCAATAAGATGAAAATAATTTTTTATGAATAGTAACTTTTTACTTTTATTTAACACGATTAAAAGTAAATAGGATAATTAATGGTAAAAATGATATTATTATTACCCTAAAACATTTCCTAATTCTATTGGATAAGTGTAATTCGACCAAAAACCACCTTAGGAATAAAATAAGACCATTTAGGTCCACATGGATTAGATTAGAACAATTAATATTATTTTATTTAAAGAATAGTTAAAATAGTTAAAATCAATGTTTAATACTAAAACATTTTAAATATAGGGTTATACATAAGATAAATGCGACTATAAATATTAATTATAAATAAATAAATATTTCCTACATAATTGTATTTTATTTATAATTTTTAGACATTAAATAATTTAATTTATTTATGACACAATGATGATGTAGTAATTATCTTATTAATGAAATATTGACATAATTGATGTTATAAATACCCAAATAAATGTAATTTGATACTTTTATGAATTAAACTAATTTAATAGGTTAATATGACATGTCTGTATTGAGTTAATTAACTTTTTTCGAACTAATAATTCTGTTATGATTTTCACAAAAATCAATTACCAAATAGTTTCAAAATTGATATAAACTAGTTTTTAAAACAAATATTATATTATTAATTGTTATTTTATTCCTAAAAATCAATGGTTCAGAAAAATGACATAGATAAGGTTGTATATTTTTATAATAAAAAAATTGGGATTCGTTTGGCTTGTTATATTATGTTTGTTAACCTTATAGTGTAAGAAAAAAAAAACACATGGTAAAAGTAAAATTATTTATCTTAAAGTAAAATCTAAATGATAATGATAAAATAGAAAACTAAACTTTTCTAAATTTAATTGGACGAGAGGATTTAGACACATCCCCACATTATCTTCCAAATAATCAATTTGGATCTATTATAAACCGAATATGACTTTATTATAAATTAATATTTTATGTTTTTCCAAAGGTTCCCCTCTTATCCCTTACAGAAAGGGCACCCCTTCCGTCTTCTCTTCACACCCTTTTGAGCCATGAAGCTTGGCCAACCCCTGCCCATTTCTCTTCTCCACTTCCCTAGAAACATTTTTGAGGTTCTGGTCTTCTCAAAATACCAACTCTACTTCCTTAAGAAAGGGTTAAAGGAGGTGCGTCGAAGAAGAGGTAATCTCTTCTTTCGATTCTCTCAAGTTTCATTCTTCTTCAACTTCTTCTTCGTTAGTTGTATAATTATAAAGTAATAACATAAGTAATACTTATATACTGATATGTTATTATAAATATGAAACTACCCTATTTCACCTTTTATCCATCCTACAGAAAATGAAATCACCGCTCGTGCGTACGTATAGAATACCGTCTCCACGCCATGGTGTAATCTGTTTTCTAACACCACCTCACGTGGATGGGTATAATGGTGTAAATAAATAACTATATATGATTATTTTAAAGTGAATTTTATTCTTAAATATTATACATACACTTAAATACAATTCCATGATCGTGGTAATGGTATCATTACTCGTGCGTACGTACGGACTACCGTCTCCACGACGTGATGAGATTCATTCTCCATGTTAACCATTCATGAATGATTATAAATTATATATAATGAATAATAATGAAATATATGACATGATAATTATACTGGATTTATTTATATATATATATATAAATTTCATCTACATAATTCCATTCAATTCAATAAGGAAACGAAAACAGCGTTCATGCGCACATACGGCCTACCATCTCCGTAAACGATATATTTCATTCCATTTATCGATCTATCATATATATATATGTATATGATGAATATATATTTTATATAAATCATGATTTACATTCTGAAATTAAGTAAATCAGGATATAAGTAATAATATCAAGAACAACAAGTCAAAACAAGTACAATAAATGAAATGATTTTACCCAAATCGCTGCTTTTACATCGAATTTACAAAAGAACAGGTAATATAAAGTCACAAGTAAACTATTTATGATATAATAACAATGAATATTATTTTTTAATAATTAAATAACATTATTTAAATCATTATACAGAAGGTTCGGATACATATGAATCATATCATACATAAGGTAAGGGATAACTATTCCAATCTCGTTCTTATCCGAGATTGTTGTTCGTAAGTATTTAATGGGGTTATTATTATAATCAATTTCCATGTTTTCTAAAAATGTTTTCATGTATTTTTATTGTCCTTTTTACCCAGTTTTGAAATTTTTCACATGTTATGAATGGAATCTTACTTTTTTTACCACATGGGGAACTTTTTTACTTTTCCGACAAAAGTATGAGAATAATGTTATTTTTTACATATAAGGCGTGAACAGATTTTTACGGTTTCATAATGCTTCATTTTCATGAATCATACTCTACATTATTTTATGACTATTTTCAACAAAATTATTTTCTTTTAAAATTGCATGTAATTTTGTGAAATGAAATTTATTTTGAAGAATAAAGGATATTTTCCTCAAAAATTCATTTCCAGTGTTTTATCAAAACAATTTTCCATCTAAGATGACATTATTTCATATGTGTATGTTTGATGTATAATGTCTCTATGATTTACATGGTTTCACTTTTCTTATGATGAAATATCAATTTTTTATATGGATTATGTGATGATCAAATGATGTTTATGAAAACCATTTTATTCTTTGGGTTATGATGAATGTTTTATGTTTATTTTGTGGCACATGTAAGAATGATTTAATTATGAGATGGGTGGGACATATATCTCCCTCCAATGAATTGGGTAATGATTTATATCTCATGAGATAGACATGGATGGAATGATAAGTTAATACGGTTTAGTGTTACAGTACTGGAATGAGGAGTGAACTCGATTCAGAATGGGACTTTGTCCACTAAGATAGTCTTGGCTGCAATGCCTTGGATACTATGTAAATCATAACATGTGCTTAATGGATGACACAATTACATGTTTTATTACCATGATATTTTATCATGACTAATGTTCCTTTATGTTCTATGCTTTGTGTACTTCCATGATTTATGTCGTTGCTCATGATTTTGATGTTATGTTCTAGTTTTTGCATTCAAATGTTTATGGATTGTTTTATGTTCTCTATTCTTAACCAGACTGATCATCTGAGCTCACCATTTTTATGTTTTCTTTTCCCTAGGATTTAAAGAAAGGTTTTACTTAATAAAATAATAGGGGATGATCTTTATGGGAGATGTTGAAGATCTTTCACCATGATTAGAATATTATTTTCCGAGTTTCCAAAGACACTAAACTATTACGGTCCTTGTGTGTTTGTTTTCATTATGTATTAATTATTCTGAAAAAGTAATGTAATGTCCATGTACATCAAAATTTGGGTCTCTACAGTTGGTATCATAGGAAAGATTCAGTTAACCTTTGGAAACTAGGATGCGAAAACATTAGTAAGATCCCTAGAGATATTTCTAAGGTATGTCTAGGGATGTCCCTACGGTTAAGTACAAGTATGGGTTATAGTCCTAGAATTATGATGACGATCATGAATAACCTAGGATTAAACCTATGTTGTTAGAGATTGTATGTACATCCCTGGATTAGGTTGTTTTCCTAGCATGTTTTTTTCCTCTCACACTATTCTTTTTGGGTTTTAGACAATTGCTGGAACCCGAAGGAACTGTGTTGATCAATGTAATAGACAATGCAATGATTGTCCTCCTGAGAAACCAATTGTGATGGGAGATGGTGTGAAAAATATTATTACTATACTTACACAAGCTATAAATCATTCTGGATTTCCAAATGATCAAAGAAGGGAACAATATTCTATTGAGTCCTTCACGAGGCAACGTCCATCGTCTATCATTGGGTATTCTGATCCACTTGTTGCTGAACAATGGATCAGTACCATTGAAAAGATATTTTCCATACTCTGCTGTTCAAAAAATGAAAAATTCATTTTATCTGTTTACTATTTAGAAGGTGATGCAGACCATTGGTGGACTCTAAATAATAATACAAAGCCCCAAGATGAAATTGATTCCATGGAATGAGACGAGTTCAAGAACTTGTTTTTCAGTAAGTACTTCCCTCATATTCTTCGAAAAAATATGGAAAAGTAGTTTCTGGAGCTTAAGCAGAAGGATGATGAATATGTTGGTATATACGAAGCGAATTTTACAAGACTTACAAGGTATGCATCTGGCTTTATCATCCAACCTGAAAGTAAAGTTGATCGATTTTTCAGTGGCATAAAACCAAGTCATTGAAGGGAATTTTCTATAAGAGACATTAGTAGCTATGAAGAAATTATGTGTTGTGTTATCAAGGTAGAACTGGAAGTTAGTGTAACATATCGATCTCATGGTTTTGACAAGAATGGAAATATGGAGTTAATGGAGAAATCTCAGAAAAATGGTGAAAATAAGATGAATGTTTCTTTATGCTCAATGTGTGGAAAGAAGCATGGTGGAGATTGTATTAAAGGGACTAGAAAATGCTTTAAGTGTGAAAAAGAAGGTCATCGAGCAGCTGAGTGTTGAAGTAATGGAAAAAGGGTTGCTAATGATGTGAATAAAGAAAAGACTGCAGAGAACGCACCACCAACACTTAAATGCTTCAAGTGCAAAGAAATGGGGCATTATGCTAATCAATTCTCTAATCAAAGGGTTAATGATGATCAACGTGAGCAACCCCTTAAGGAAAAGGATAAAGGATGTCACATGCGATTTCTATTTTTCATGATGAGTATGAAAATGATGTTGTGTAATGATTAACTGTTCATGTAATGGGATTTCAAAATAGTATCCTGGAATCTCATTTACAGTATCATGGAATTTTGAAATATTTGTGTATTGTTCCATTGTGGTTTTCAATAAGAATATGGTACCGGTAACCATGAAAATTGATTCAAATATTTTGGAATGAATAGTATATGCGCATAATGATGGGATAAGGAGAAAATGAATAGTTTGATAGTATTCATGAGCTCAGGATTTATATAAGGACTAATTAATATCAGGGTTTTTTGTATATAGAATTTTGATGATTTTGGTATGTGGAATGTGTTAACTTTTAACTGCATTCATGTTTCCACTAAGGTTCAATTGGTATTCATTTTTCAAGCGAATACATGATTAAGGCCTTCGAATGTTTGTAATGTGACCAACAAGATATATCGTATGATATATTGGGGATAAATGATTATATTAACGTACTTGTTATGTGACCTCTCAAGTAATAATTTTCCATACACTATGAGATTGGACAGAAGTATTTTATATAATCCTAACGGTTGGAATGGATTAATTTGTACATCAGATAGAATTGTTTAAGGATAGAAATTTTTTTCGATATTATTTATGGAATGTTTTAAAAATGTATTTTTAGAAAAAGGACAACCTACATGACGTGTGACAACAGGTCGTGTCGGACAAGGATGTGGGAATCAAACCAACAACTAAAGTGCGACAGGCCATTATCGCCTACCACTGGCCTACATGAAGTTCTTTTTTAGTAGAAACCATTTGTATTATATTAAGCAATATGATATATGAAGTATAAGACCATTTTAGGAACCATATATGATTAATCTCACTATAGATGGACTTATGTATTTTTTATAACTTTTTTTAACATTTTGTTTAAGACAGATGGAATGACCCATCATTCTATCTCATGATTTGATAACACTTCAAGAATGAGAAATTCAACATCATTTTTTTAAGAGATGAAGTCGAAATTATCCAAAGAATGGCCAATGGTGAGACTGTACCAAAATCAAGAAAGTATTTCTTCTAATTACAATTTTTTCAAATTTAGGGAAAAGATCTTGAAAACCAATAATGTTGTCCTAGTGCCCTTATATCTGATGAATTAGATTGTACCATAGATCATCACAAATACATGGATTTCACGATTGTTGGATTTTTCGTATCCATGTTCTCTACCACTCTCCATCAGAACATGATGGTTAGATTTCTCTTCCATATCCATATTTTCATCTATGTTATCCTATGTGGAAACCTAGTGATTAGTTAATTTGGGTAACCGTTACATTTTATACTTTAGTTTTTAATGATTGGTTTTGGTATTCCATTTTACGATGTGGGTTTCTATTAAAGAATCTTTTGAGTAGTAAACTATTTATAACCCCGACAAATTTCGAGCGTGATGTTCATTTTAAGGGGGGTAGAATGCAACACCCCGAGATATTATGAAAAATATTCTTTTTAATTTTATTGATGTATTGTGTTGTAGGCTACACCAAAAGGAGCTTGCACTACATGCATCCCTGACTTGTCTTGTATTACACGCAATCATGACCTTCCATGATAGCGTGTGTTGTACGCTACACCGAGTTTCACTAAACAACGATATGTTATTTAAACTAGCCATTATGATTAGTAATAACCATTTTTTAAAATTTTATAAATTTTATTTTTCAAAATGAACATCATTTTTTTATTCGGATTATCGATATTATCCTAGGGTAAATTTTTGGTATTTTTCTGAAAACATTGAATTTTTAATGAATAGTCAAAATACTAGGTTACTATTTAAAAATCGACTTTTTATTTAAATAATTGTTTATTTTATTTAAGTATATTTTAGGTAAAAATTGATACATAATACTTATATAGGTTCAATGTAATTTAATGGTGTCATTTTATAAAAATTTTAGATATATAAAAATTTTATTGAAATTTTCTCCGCCTTTTACCCACCTCCTAGGAGAATTTGGAAATACACATTAAACATAATTTTACTGCTTCTGTGAGTGGAATTTCGAAAATCCTAGAGACACAGTTAATAACAAGGACTAAAATGTGGTTCAATGAGAAGAAAATAATTTTTGGTGAATAGTAACTTTTCACTTTTTTTACCACGGTTAAATGTAATTAGGGTGATTAACGGTAAAAATGATATATTATTACCCTATCAAACGTCATAATTCTATTGGATAAGTTTAATTAGACCATAACCAACCTTAGGAATAAAATATGACCATTTAGGTCCACATGGATTATATTAGGAAATTTAATATTATTTTATTTAAAGAATAGTTAAAATAGATAAAATCAAAGTTTAATAACTAAATCATTTTTAATATAGGGTTATACATAAGATAAATTCGAATATAAAAATTAATTAGAAAGATAAAACGGTTTCCTACATAATGTTATTTTATTTATATTTTTTAGACATTAAATATTTTATTTTATTTATGACACAATGACGATTCAGTAATTATCTTATTAATGAAATATTAACATAATTGATGTTATAAATACCCAAATAAATGTAATTTGAGAGTTTTTATGAATGAAACTAATTTTATCGGTTAATATGACATGTTATTATATATTTAATTAACTTTTTTCGAACTAATCATTCTTTTATGATTTTCACAAAAATCAATTACCAAAACAGTGTCAAAATTGATATAAAATAGTTTTTCAAACAAATATTATATTATTAATTGTTATTTTATTCCTAAAAATCTATTGATCGGCCAAATGACATAAATAAGGTTATATATATTAATAATAAACAACTTGGGGTTATTTTGTCTTGTTATAGTAAGGTTATTAACCTTATAGTGTAATAAAACAAAAAGACACGGTAAAAGTAAAATTATTTAACTTAAAGTTAAATCTAAATGATAATGTTAAAATAGAAACCTAAACATGTCTAAATTATATTTTATGAGATTATTTTGACCCATCCCCACCTTATATTCGAAATAAATCAATTTGGAGCTATTATAAATCGAATATGACTTTATTATAAATTAATATTTTAAGTTTTTGCAAAGGTGCCCCTCTCCTCCCTTATAAAAAGGGCACCCATTCCCTCTTCTCTTCACACCCTTTTGTGCCTTGAAGCTCGGCCATCCCCTGCCCATTTCTCTTCCCCACTTCCCCAGAAACATTCTGGAGGTTCTGGTCTTCTCAAAAGACCAACACTACTTCCTTAAGAGAAGGCTTAAAGCAGGTGCGTCAAAGAAGATGTAATCTCTTCTTTCGATTCTCTCAAGTTTCTTTCTTCTTCAACTTCTACTTATTTAGTTATATCAATATAAAGTAATAAAATAAGTATTAACTATATAAATATATGTTATTATAAATATGAAACAACCCCATTTCACCTTCTATCCATACTACAGAAAAAGAAATCACTTCACGTGGGTACGTACAGAATACCTTCTCCACGTCGTGGTGTAATCTATTTTCGACCACCACCTTACATGGATGGGTATAATGGTGTAAATAAATAACTATATATGATTATTGTAATGTTATTTTGAATCTAAAATATTATACATACTCTTCAATACAATTTCACGATCATGGAAATGGTATCATCACTCGTGCGTACATACGGACTACCGTCTCCACGACGCTATGAGATTCATTCTCCATGTTAACCATTCATGAATGATTATAAAGTATATATAATGAATAATAATGAAATATATGACATAAAAATGATACTTGATTTATGTATATATATATTTATGTATTTCAACTTCTTAATTCTATTCAATTCAATAAGGAAACGAAAACAATGTTCATGCGTACATACGGCCTACCGTCTCCATGAACGGTGTATTTCATTCCATTTATCAGTCTATAATATATACTTGTATATTCTGAATATATATTATATATAAATCATGTTTTACATTCTGTAATTAATTAAATCAGTATATAAGTATTAATATCAAGAACAACAAGTCGAAACACGTACAATAAATGAAACGATTTTACCCAAATCGTTATTTTTACATCGAATTTACAAAAGAACTGGTAATATAAAGTCATAAGTAAACTATATATGATATCATACCAATGAATATGATTCTGTAATAATTCTATATCATTATTTAAATCATTATTCATGAGGTTCGGATACATATGAAGCATATCTGACATGAGGTAAGGGATAACTCTTCCAATATTGTTCTTATCCGAGATTGTTATTCGTACGTATTTTCTAGGGTTATTGTTATCATCCGTGCCCATGTTCTCTAAAAATCTTTTCATGTATTTTTAATGTCCATTTTACCCATTTTTTAAATTTTCCACATGTTATTAAAGGAATCATACTTTTTTTTACCACACGATTATCTTTTGACTTTTCCAACAAAAGTGCGAGAATAATGTTATTTTTAACTTATATGGCATGAACAGATTTTTACGGTTTCATAACGCCTCATTTTCATGATGCATACTCTACAAGATTTTATGACTATTTTCAACAATATTATTTTCTTTTAAAATTGAATGGAATTTTGTGAAAATAAAATGATTTTGAGGAAGAATGGATATTTTCCTCAAGAATTCATTTCATGTGTTTTATCAAAAACATTTTCCATCTAAGATGACATTATTTAATATGTGTATGTTTCATGTATAATGACTCGAGGATTTACATGGTTTCAATTTTCTTATGATGAAATATCCATTTTTTTATGTAGATTATGTGATGATGGGATGATGTTTATGAAACCCATTTTATTCTTTGGGTTATGATGAATGTTTTAAGTTTATTTTGTGGAACAAGTAAAAATGATTTCATTATGAGATGGGAGGGACCTATATCTCCCTCCAATGCATTGGGTAAAGATTTATATTTCATGAGATAGACATGGATGGAATGGTAAGTTAATCTGGTTCAGTTTTAAAGGACTGGAACGGGGAGTGAAGTTGATTTAGAATGGGACTTTGTCCACTAAGATGGTCTTAGAAGAAATGCCTTGGCTACTATGGAAATTATTAAATGTGCGTAATGGATGCCAAAATTACATGTTTTCTTACCATTATAGTTTATCATGACTAATGTTCTTTATGATCTATTCTTTGTGTACATCCATGATTTATGTCGTTGCTCATGATTTTGATATTTTCTTATCGTTTTTGAATTGAAATGTTTATGGATTGTTTTATGTTCTCTATTCATACCTTTAATGAGAATTTGAGCTCACCCTTTTTATGTTTTCTTTTCCCCAGGATATAATGAATGGTTTTATGTATGAAAACAAATGGGGAAGATCTTTATGGGATATGTTGATGATCTTTCCCCACGATTATAATATTATTTTATGAGTTTCCAAAGACACTAAACTATTACGGTCCTTGTGTGTCTGTTTTCATTATGTATTAAGTATTCTGCAAAAGTAATTTAATGTCCATGTACGTCAAGCTTTGGGTCACCATAGTGCCCCAGTGATGAGGTTTCTAGAGGAATGGGTAACGTTTGACGTTTTCTATGATTCTTCCAGTATAGGCGTGGAGTGTGTACTGATGCATTAGTGGGGAGTGATCTCTTATGGGACTAGAAATTTATTCCCTAATGAATGTTACTATGACACTCATGAACAAAATCATGCGGTGGCGGTGTTTAGGTTGTTGTTTGGGTGACATTACCGCATTGGGGAATGCTTTGTAGTCTTCACGGATCCCAAAATCATTAGGTACATCTTCTCCCAGCAAGACCTGAATGAGGAACAATTAAGGTAGGATGAGTTTCATTAGGAATAAAACTTTGAGCCCTCCTACAACATAGTAAGGGGGAATATGGTGGCCAAATACATGAGTAGGATGTTCGAGATGGATTTATATTGGGAGTTTCTATATACTAGGAGGGAAATGGAGGAGTTTGATGCACTATATCTTGGCGTGAGAGTGGAGGATGGTAGAGTATTTCTATTTTATATGATACTGAATTCATCCTTGGTGCGTCAGATGGAGGATTCTTAGTGTGAAGACTCAGAGGCTGATGTGATTTATGATCACTTTAGCCAATGTGATGATCTAGAAGTATGGTAAGAGGATAACTAGAATCATATGCTTTTCTAGATGAATTATTTTTTCCCAGAGACGATGAATGATGTTGTTCTCGGTGAGGTCCATAACTCACCCCAGTAGGTATATCACAGAGTCACTAAGATTTACTAGGGATTTTGAGGTTAGTTTTGGAGGCTCGGAGTGAAATGGATAGTGGAAGAGTTTGTGGTAACATGCCTCATTTGTTAGTAGGTGATTGTTGAACACAGTGTTCCCAGTGTTCTGTTTTTGTCTATAGACATTTCCGAGTGGAAGTGGGACAATGTCTCAATGTATTTCATCACAATACAACATAGTTTTTAGGGTGGATATTATTACATATAGGTAGTGTTGGACTGACTTATTAAATTGGGAAACTTCGTGGCAGGTAAGGAGTCGAGCGTAGTGGATTCCCTAACACAGAAGTACTTGGTTGGAGTTTTGCGGCTGCATGGAGTTCCCAGATCAATCGTTTTGGATCAGGATACAGACTCTAATTCCCGAGTCTATAAGGGAAAACCAAATTTTTTTGGAATAGATCTATGCCTTATAACTTCTTTCAATCCTCATAGAGAAGGACAGATAGAGAGGACCATCTAGACGTTGGAGATATGCTCTGGGAATGTGTTTTGGAATTCAGAGGATCATGGGAACAACACATGAGACTTGTAGAGTTTTCCTACAAAATTATTTATAACTATACCATTAGAATGTCACTATTTTAAGCCTTGTAGGGAATACCATGTTGTTCACTGGTCAGTTGGTTGGATGTTGGGGAGGTAGGTGTTCTTGGACCAGAGGTAGTGCAGGGCACAATAGAGAAGGATCAACTTGTGTGAGAGAGGTTTTTGGTGGCTCGGGATAAGAATATGTCGTATGTAGATAATTCAAGTGGACCGATTTTACCTTGTATATAATTTGTTTTTTATTGTTTTCCATTAACATGGGAAAATGTTGTTTGGTAGGGGAGTAAGCCTTCTCCCAGAATCATCGGACCCTTAGAGGTGTTGGGATAAGTCAGAGAGGTGGCATGTCTATTATCATTACCACCACGATTGGAGGGGATCCCCAACGTCATTCAAATCATTCAACTCTATTAGTATCTAAACAATTACTCTCACATCCTCATCTCGGGAGAGTTGAATGTTGAATATGATGTAGTGTTCGTGGAGTGACCATTGAGAATCGAGGATCATAAGGAGAAGGTGCTCTGTGGATGAAACATTCCCTTGGTTCATGTGTTATTGAGGCATGGAGGTCTCAAAAAGAGTACATGTGAATAGGAGGCACTAATGCATACCCATTACCTAGATCTATTTTGAGATTTTCCCTTATATTTTCCTTTTGTGACATTAATAAGATGTAATGTTAAAACCTTTCTCGTGGTATGATATGTTGTTACCTTATTATATTTTTTGTGTGAAAAGTCCTAACAATGTGGAAGGGAGAACCTCATCCCTAATCAAGACACATTTATTTGTATGCGATTAAACCCTTGAGGGTGATTCAATGCCGGCCGAAGCAGATAGTGTCCAGACAAGTAAAAAAGGAGCTCTCAAATCCAATTTTATGGATGGTGTGACCTTTTTGTGTTTGTGTGGTTATTTGAGGGAGATGATGGAAGTGTTTCTACATATGTTAAGGAGACATCAGTGAGAGGTTTTCCTGAAAGATGTGTATTCACCTCCAGTTTTCATCACATGGTGGTTTACTCCTGAGAGATATCTTAATGTATGGCTGTTTAAACCACTTTTCATCAGGTTTAGTCATGAATTATCGACGTAGAGAATAGTTTTAGAGGTATATAATGTAATCTAATAGACCCTCCTTGTCCATTAGAATGTCAAATTATAATGTTTGGGGTGTGTTGTATAACATAAGTGAGTATGTAGGTCATTAGTCTCAGTGGTAGGGTGTAACCATGGTGTCACCTATCGGTGCCACTGATCGGTATTGCACCAAAATGGTGCCACAATGGGGTGTTGGGTTTCCCTTCCAGTTTCCCTCATGCAATGTATATTTTATGTTTTAATACCTCATTAAATGTGTTTTAAGACAGTTTTATATCCAAAAAAGGATATCTTAAATCCCATAATTTTGGGGATACCCATGAATTACAAAATTTTGTGGCCTTTTAATCTGGTTCACACCATTTTTCATGTTTCTAGTTACTCCCTTTTTATGCGTTTTTTTGGGATTAAATGTAACCTATCAAGTATCCAATGTGCAATGGTATAACTCGATGTCTCTAAGGGAATTATTAAATCTTAATTAATTCCAATGTGTACAACATCCCAACCGCATGGTCAAACCATAATTCAAATTTCAAGCAGTTCTAGATTTCATATCTCGTAACTCTAGGATTGAACCTTTTTATCTAAATACGATCTTCTTCCTTGGTCTATTTTATTCACTCTTGGGGCACTTGGAGTCCCTATTGTAGAGATGATTCATGCTTGCATGAGATCCCTTCTTTTCGATTATTCTTGGAGTTTACATTCACGCGACCCAAGTTCACAGCTCAAGAAGAAAACATTGAACCTTGGTCATTAAATTAATGGTTCTTCCTACGTATCAATTTACTATTCATAATACGGGATGGGTATTATATTGTTCCCTAAGGATGTAGATGAAACCAAATTTAATGATGATAATAAATGGATAATTAATGAATGATGGGTTGGGAAGGATAATGATGATGTTTCATCTTACCATCAATTTTATGTTATGAATTATTTGGGATCATGTCTATATAAAATCATGGTCGTTAGTGTTCCTTTTTTCTGCACTAAGACATTATAGTTTTTATATAATATTCTAATCTAATTAATGTAACATGTAAACCGTAACACCCATATATTTTAGGAAAAATATTCTTTTTAATTACATTGATGTCTTGTGTTGTACGCTACATCAATTGGATCATGCACTACACGCATCCCTAACATGGCTTGCATTATACGCAATCGTGACCTTCCACGATAGTGTGTGTTGTACGCAATACCAAGATTCACTAAACGAGATATTATTATAATTTTATTATGAACTAGCCGTTATGAATAGTAATACCCACTTTTTAAAATGTTATTTTTCAAAATGGACATCATTTTTGTATTCGAAATATCGAAATTAGCCTAGGGTGAATTTTTTGTATTTTTCTGATAACATTCAATTTCTGATGAATAGTGAAGTCACTCGGTTACTATTTAAAAACCGACTTTTTATTTAAATAATTATTTATTTGATTTAAATTTATTTTACGCCAATATCGACACATAATACCTATATAAGTTCAATGTAATTCATTCGATTCATTTTATAATAAATTTAGATATATAGAAATTTTATTGACCTTTTCACCGCCTTTTACCCACCTCCTAGGAGAATTTTGAAATTCACATAAAACTAAATTTTACCGCTTCTTTGAGTGGAATTTCGAAAATCTGAGAGACACGGTTAATATCATGGACTAAAATGTGGTTCACTGAGATGTTGAATAGTAACTTTTTACTTTTATTTACCACGGTTAAAAGTAAATAGGGTAATTATGGTTTAAAATGATATTATTATTACACTAACACATGTCCTAATTCGGTTGGATAAGTTCAATTTGACCAAAAACAACCTTAGGAATAAAATACGACCATTTAGGTCCACTTGGATTGGATTAGGACATTTATTATTAATTTATTTAAAGTAGGGTTAAAATAGTTAAAATCAAAGTTTAATAAATTAATCATTTTTAATATGCGGTTATACATAAGATAAATTCGACAATAAATTTTAATTATAAATATAATAATATTTCCCACATAATGGTATTTTATTTATAATTTTTAGATTTTAAATAATTTAATTTATTTATGACATAATGATGATGCAATAATTATCTTATAAACGAAATATTAACATAATTGATGTTATAAATACCCAAATAAATGTAATATGAGACTTTTTAGGAATTACACTAATTTTATAGTTTAATATGACATGTCATTATTAATTTAATTAACATTTTTCGAACTATTTATGCTATTATGATTTTCACAAAAATCAATTACCAAATAGTGTCAAAATTGACAAAAAATATATTTTAAAACAAATATTATATTATTAATTGTTATTATATTCCTAAAAATATAATGTTCTTCCAAGATACTTAAATCATGATAGGTGTATCATTAATGGACCACTTGGTGGTTGTTTGGATGTATATGGTTAGTTTATTAACTATATAATATAAAAATAGTAAGTGACATGTTAAATGTCAATCTAATTAACTAAGAGTTAAAACTAAAAGATAAGATTAATATAATAACCCAAACCTATATAAAATCTATTTGTTGAGAGAATTTCTACCCATCCCCACCTTAGATTCTAAATAAATCAAATTTGGGGCTTATGACTTTATTATTAAATAATGTTTTATGTTTTCCTAAGGTGCCCCTCTCCTCCCTTATAAAAAGGGAACCCCTTACCTCATCTCTTCACACCCTTTTGAGCCTTGAATCTTTGCCAAACCCTGCCCATTTCTCTTCTCTACTTCCCTAGAAACATTCTGGAGGTTCTGTTCTTCCCAAAAGACCATCTCTACTTCCTTAAGAGGAAGCTTAAAGGAGGTTCATAAAAGAAGAGGTAATCTCTTCTTTCGATTTTCTCACGTTTCTTTCTTCTTCTAATTCACCTTCTTTTGTTGTCTCCATATAAAGTAATAACATCAGTATTACTTATATACTGATATGTTATTATACATATTAAATAATACTATTTCACCTTCTATCCATCCTACAGAAAATGAAATCATCGCGCGTGCGTACGTAAGTAATACCGTCTCCATGCCGTAGTGTAATTGGTTTTCGACCACCACATTACTTGGATGGGTATAATGGTGTAAATAAATAACTATATATGATTATTTTAAATTGATATTGATTCTGAAATATTATACATACACTTCAATACAATTCCATGATCATGGGAATGATATCATCACTCGTGCGTACGTACGGACTACCATCTCCACAACGCGATTAGATTCATTCTCCAGGTTAACCATTCATGAATGATTATAAAGTTTATATAATGAATAATAATGAAATATATGACATAATAATGATACTGTATTTATGTATATATATATATATATTATCCACTTAATTCCATTCATGTCAATAAGAGAAGGAAAACAATGTTCATGCGTACGTACGACCTACCGTGTCCATGAACAGCGTATTTAATTTCATTCATCAATCTATTATATATATATATACTGAATATATATGATATATAAATCATTATTTACATTCTAGATTTAATTAAATCATGATATAATTAATAATAATATCAATAACATCATATTGAAACACGTACGATAAATGAAACGATTTTACCCAAAACACTGCTTTAACATGGAATTTATTAAAGTACGGGTATTATAAAGAAATAATTGAACAATATATGATATCATAACAATGAGTATGATTATTTAATAAGCCAATGACATTATTTAAAACATTATATAGGAGTAATGGATACATGCGAAGCATATCAGACATAAGGTAATGGATAATTTTGCTATCTCATTTTGATATGAGATCGCTTATACGTAAGTATTTACTGGGGTTATATTTTTCATCAATGACCATAAAATGTTTTTCATAAAGTGTTTAATATTATTCCATGTATGTTTAATGGCATGTTTACCACTATTTTAATTTTACTTTGTGTTATGGAAGGAATATTTCTTTTGTTTACCATACATGGTACTTTTTGAATTTTCCGACAAAAGTATGAGGATAATGTTTTTTAACTTATACCACATGAATAGATTCTTATGGTTTCATAACACTTTATTTTCAAGAAGATTACTATACAATATTTCATTATTATTTTCAAAAAAATTATTTTATTTTAAAATTGCAGAGCTTTTTGTGAAAAAAAATGATTTAAAAAATGATATTTTCCTCAAGAATTCATTTCAAGTGTTTTATCAAAACTATTTTCCATCTAAGATGAAATTATTTATTATGATTATGTTTCAAGTATAATTTCCCCATTATTTAAATGGTTTTATTCTTCTTATGTTGAATGATATCCATTTGTTTTTTATGGATTATGTTATGATGGGATTATGTTTATGAAACCCATTTTATTCATTGGGTAATGATGGATGATTTATGTTTATTTAGTGGCACAAGTAAGAATTATTTCATTATTAGATGGGTGGGACAAATATCTCCATACAATTCATTGGGTAAATATTTATATCTCATGTGATAGAAATGGATGGAACGTTATGTTAATCTGGTTCAGTGATACAGGACTGGAATGAGGAGTGAACACGATTCAAAAAGGGACTTTGTCCACTACGATGGTCTTGATAGCAATGTCTTGGATACTATGGAAATAATAACATGTGCTTAATGGTTTCCACAATTACATGATTTATTCCCATTATATTTTACAAATATTGATGTTCCATTATGATACATGCCTTACGTACTTCCATGATTAATGACTTTGCTCAATATTTTGATGTTTAAACATTATGTTCATGTTTTTAAGTTCAATTATATATGGTTTGTTTTATTTTATCCATTCTTACCCTTACTGAACATTTGAGCACACCCTTCATATGTTTTTTCCCCAGGATTTCAAAAATGGTTTTAGGTAAGAAAACCAAAATGGAGAAGATCTTTACGGGAGATGTTGAAGATCCTTCACCATGATTAAGAGATTAAGTTCCGAGTTTACAAACACACTAAATTGTTACGGTCCTTTGGTGTCTATTTTTGTTATGTATTAAGTATTTTAAAAAAGTAATGTAATGTCTATGTACATCATGCTTTGGGTCTCTACAGTTAGTATCAGAAGAAAGGTTTAGTCATCCATTGGAAACTAGGATGCATGAACTTTTCTGAGATACCTAGTGATATTTCTAATGTATGTATAGGGATGTCCCTATGATTAAGTATAAGTATAGGTTATAGTCCTAGAATTACAGTAACGATATTAGAATGAAACATAAGATGTTAGATATTGAAGTCACTCCACCTTGATTATGATTTTGGCCTCTCAAAATATTCTTTTTGGGTTTTAGAAAATGGCTGGAAATAAGAAGATTCACGATAATGGAGGATATGATGGACAATTGAATGAAATTTTTCATGAGAAACAAATGAAATTTTATTTGGAAGTCCTCATATCGTTATTATTCCAAATCAGCAATCTATAATATGATCAATAATCTCATCTTTGGTAAGTTCGGCGACTCAGCTAATAAGAGAAAGATGGAGTTTCATGATAATCATAGTGGAACAAAAGATAAATTTAACTCATGTAATCATGTGGGAAGAGGCATCAGGGAGATTGTTTCAAAGGAACTGGAAGATGCTTTGGGTGTGGAAAAGAAGGACAGAAATATAGTAAGTGAAATGGAAGAGGTTCAGTTAACAACATGGAGAAGGATAATGGTATTTCTACGACATCAACAATGATTAGATGTTTTAAATGTGGAATGTATGGGCATTATGAAAACCAATGCCCTAAGGGAAAATCTGATAAATAGAATCAGCATGGTCATATGGGTAGTATTTATGTGGATGGTGATGAAGAGACTACAAATGATATATGAGATAGAAGAAATGATGATTCTTAGTCAATGGTTTAAGAAGGCTGTGTAATAAAGAAAAATGTATGGTACTATGGAATAAATAAAAATCTAAGGATTGTTACACTGTTGTCTTTGCTTGAGTTTTGAAAGTATATGCTGAATGGTACTGGTAACCATTAAAGGTTATTCAGATATTTTTGGAAAGCACCTAATATGTTCATAAATAATGTATAAGGAGATAATTAAATGTTTGATAGTATTAATGAGATAATGACTAATATAAGGAAAATGTGATATCATGGTTTGAGTATATAGAATATTAGGGATTTTGGTATGTGGAAAGAGTTAACATTTGATAGCACTCAGTTTTTCACTAAAGTTATATGGTAATTCATGTTTCAAAAGAATAAATGATTAAGGTATTCACATGTTTGGAATGCGATCAACAGGATATATCTTATGATATGTGGGGGTAAGTGATGGTATTCACATGCTTGATTAATGACATTTCGAGTAATCGTTTTCTTCATACTATTAGATTGGACATATGAATTTTGGATAAGTCTAAAAACTGGAATGGCTTATGTCGGACATCAGATATTATTGTTTAAGGCTATAAATTTTGTTGATATTAGTTCTCTAATGTTATAATAGTGATGTTTTAGGAAAAAAAGACAACCTGCAGGACAAGAGACAACCTGTCGCATCGGACAAGGATACAGGAATTGAACACACAACCGAAGTGTGACAGGCCTTTTTTTCCTACCATTGTCCTACTGGAATTCCCTAGTTATTATAAAGTAGTTTTATTTTATTAAGCGGTATGATAGATGAAGTACAATTCCATTTTGGGAAACATAAACGATTAATCTCAACATAGATGGACTTATGAATATATCTTTTGCTAACCTTATGTTTGAGACAGATGGAATGACCTATCATTCAATCGCATGTTCTAATAACTCTTCACGGAAGACAAATTCAACTTCATTTATTTATGTAATGAAGTGGAAATTATTCAAGGCACAAACAATAGTGAGATTGTACCAAAATCAAGTATGCATTTCTTATATTTCAAAATTTTCAACTTTAGGGAAATGACCTTGAAAACCAAAAATGTTGTCCTAGTGCCCTTATATCTGATGAATCAGATGGAACCATAGATAATAAAAAATTTATGGCTTTATGATTGTTGGCTTTTTCATAGGCAGGTTATCTAACACTCTCAATCAGAACATGATGGTAAGATATATCTTCCATATCCATATTTTCACCTATGTTTTCCTATGTGGAAACCCAGTGATTAGATTACTTGGGTAACCATTAAGTTTCATAATTTAGTTTTTAAAGAAAATTTTTGGAATTCCTTTTTAATATGTGGGTTCTTATTAAATAATCTTTCGAGTAATAAACCATTTATAACCCAAATGAATTTCGAGGGAGAAATTCATTTTAAGGGGTGTAGAATGTAGCACCCCATGATTTTATGAAAAATATTCTTTTTAATTTCATTGATGTCTTGTGTTGTACACTATATCAAAAGGAGATTTCACTACACGCATCCCTGACTTGGCTTGCATTATACACAATCACGACCTTCCACGATAGTGTGTGTTGTACGCAATACCATGTTTCACTAAACGAGATATTATTATAATATTATTATGAACATGCCATTATGAATATAATACCCACTTTTTTAAATTTTATTTTTCAAAATAGACTTCATTTTTGGATTAATTATATCAAAATTAGCCTTGTGTTATTTTTTTGTATTTTTCTTAACACATTCAATTTCTGATTAATAGTAAAAACACTGGGTTACTATTTAAAAAATGACTTTTTATTTAAATAATTATTTATTTTATTTAAATTTATTTTAGGTCAAAATTGATACATAATACTTATATATTTTCAATTTAATTCATTGGATTAATTTTATAATTAATTTAGATATATAAAAATTTTATTGATCTTTTCACCGTCTTTTACACACCTCCTATGAGAATTTGGAAAATCACATAAAACGTAATTTTACTACTTCTATGAGTGGAATTTCGAAAATCCGAGACACACGGTTAATATCAAAGACTAAAATCTGGTTCAATGAGATGAAAATAATTTTTTGTGAATAGTAATTTTTTACTTTTATTTACCACGGTTAAATGTAAATTGGGCAATTAAGGGTAAGAAAGATATTATTATTACCCTAACACATGTCCTAATTCTATTGGATAAGTTTAATTTGACGAAAAAAAACCTTAGGAATCAAATATGACAATTTAGGTCCCCTTGGATTAGATTAGGACATTTATTATTAATTTATTTAAAGAAGGGTTAAAATAGTTAAAATCAATGTTTAATAACTAAATCATTTTTAATATAGGGTTATACATCAGATAAATTCGACTATAAATATTCATTATAAAGCTAAAAATATTTCCCACATAATGGTATTTTATTTATAATTTTTAGGCATTATATAATTTAATTTATTTTTGACACAATGATGATGCAATAATTATCTTATTAATGAAATATTAAAATAATTGATGTTATAAATACCCAAATAAATGTAATATGAGACTTTTAATGAATTCCACTAATTTTATAGGTTAATATGATATGTTATTATTTATTTAATTAACTTATTTATAACTACTAATGTTGTTATGATTTTAAAAAAAAATCAATTACCAAATAGTGTCAAAATTGAGATAAAAGCGTTTTTAAAACATTTTATAATATTAATTGTTATTATATTGATAAAAATCTATGGTTCAGCCAAGATACTTATATCATTATATCTGTATCATTAATGGACCACTTGGGGGTCGTTTGGATTTATATTGTATTTTTATTTACTATATAATTTAAAAATACTAAGTGACAAGGTAAATGTCAATCTAATTAACTAAGAGTTAAAACTAAAAGTTAAGGTTAATATAATGACCCAAACCTGTATAAAATATTTTTGTAGAGAGTACTTCGACCCATAACAACCTTATCATTTAAATAAATAAAATTTGGGGCTATTAAAACCCGAATATGACATTATTATAAAATAATATTTTATGTTTTCCTAAGGTGGTCCTCTCCTCCCTTTTAAAAAGGTCACCCCTTCCCTCTTTTCTTCACACCCTTTTGAGCCTTGAATATCAGCCAAACCCATCCCATTTCTCTTATCCAATTCCCTAGAAACATTTTGGAGTTTTTGGTCTTCCCAAATGACCAACTCTACCTCCTTAAGAGTAAGCGTAAAGGAGGTAAGTCAAAGAAGAGGTAATTTCTTCTTCTGATTTTCTCATGTTTTTTTCTTCTTCTAATTATTCTCATTTAGTTTTCTAATTATAAAGTAAAAACATCAGTATTAATTATATATTTATATGTTATTATAAATATTAATCAACCCTTGTTCACCTTCTATCCATCCTGTGGAAAACGAAATCACCGCGCATGCGTACTTACAGAATACCTCTCCACGTTGTAGTGTAATCTATTTTCGACCACCGCCTTACTTGGATGGGTATAATGATGTAAATAAATAACTATAACTGGTTATTTTAAATTGATAGTTATTATGAAATATTATACATACACTTCAATACAATTCCACGACCATGTGAATGATATCATCGCTTGTGCGTACGTACGAACTACTGTCTCCATGACGCGATGAGATTCATTCTCCATGTTAACCATTCATTAATGATTATAAAGTATATATAATGAATAATATTGAAATATATGAAATAATAATGATACTGTATTTATATATATATATATATGTATGTATGTAATCCACTTAATTCCATTCAAGTCAATAAGGAAAGGAAAACTGCATTCATGTGTACGTACGACCTACTGTCTCCGTGAACGGTGTTTTTCATTTCATTCATCTATCTATTATATATATATATATACTGAATATATATGATATATAAATCATTATTTACAATATGGAAGTAATTAAATCATTATATAAGTAATAATAATATCAAGAACAACAAATCGAAACACGTACGATAAATGAAACAATTTTACACAAAACACTGCTTTAACATGGAATTTATAAAATAACGGATATTATAAAGTCATAATTGAACAATATATGATATAATAACAATGTATATGTATATTTAATAAGACAATTACATTATATAGAACATTATAAAGGAGGTTCGAATACATATAAATCATATCAGACATAAGGTAAGGGATAATTTTGCAATGTCATTTTTATCCGAGATCGCTTATATATAAGTATTTACTGGGGTTATATTATTCATCCATGGCCATAAATTTTTTTCATAATGTGTTTAATATTCTTCCATGTATGTTTAATGTCATTTTTACACCTCTTTGACTTTTACTTTGTTTTATGCAAGGAATCATTCTTTTGTTTACCACACGTGGTACTTATTAACTTTTCCGACAAAAGTACGAGGAGAATGTGTTTTTTCACTTATACTGCAAGAACAAGTTATTATGGTTTCATAACACCTTATTTTAAAGATGTTTAATATAAAATATTTCATGATTATTTTCAACAAAATTCTTTTATTTTAAAATTTCATAGCATTTTGTGAAAAGGAAATGATTTTGGAAAAAATTATATTTTCCTCAAGAATTCATTTCAAGTGTTCCATCAAAACTATTTTCCATCTAAGATGACATTATATAGTATGTTTATGTTTCAAGTATAATGTCTCCATTATCTAAATTATTTTATTCTTCATATGATGAATGATATCCATTTGTTTTGTCTGGAATATGTTATGATGGGATGATGTTTATGAAACCCATTTTATTCTTTCGGTTATAATGGATGGTTTATGTTTATTTTGTGGCACAAGTAAGAATTATTTCATTATGAGATGGGTGTGACCTATATCTCCCTCCAAAGCATTGGTTAAAGATTTATATCTCATGAAATTGACATGGATAGAACAGTATGTTAATCTGGTTCTGTGATACAGGACTGGAACGAGGATTGAACTCGATTCATAAAGGGACTTTGTCCACTAAGATGGTCTTGGCAGCAATGCCTTGGCTACTATAGAAATCATAACAAGTGATAAATGGTTGACACAATTACATAATTTATTACCATTCTATTTTATAAATATTTATGTTCCATTATGATACATATCTTACGTACTTCCATGATTTATGTCTTTGCACAAGATTTTGATGTTTAAACACTATGTTCATGTTTTTAAGTTCAATTGTATATGGTTTGTTTTATTTTCTCCATGATAACCCTTATTGATCATTTGTTCTCACCCATTATATGTTTTCTTTTCCCCAGGATTTCAAGAAAAGTTTTAAGTAAGAAAACCAAAAATAGGAAGATCTTTGTGGGTGATTTTGAAGATCTTTCAACATGATTAGAAGATTACATTTCGAGTTTTCAAAGTCACTAAACTAGTACAAACGTTTGGTGTCTATTTTTGTTATGTATTATGTATTCCGCAAACGTATTGTAAATTCTATGTACGTCAAGCTTTGGGTATCTAAATAAACTAATTTATCATGTAAACAAGGATGATTTAATTGATTCCTAATAAATAATAACCCTTTTGTGATCACCACTATTAACCCAATAGAAATGAAGGAACATAATGAATGGTGTTGGATGAATCTGAAAACATATTTTATCTATTCTTCTTATATGCATGGTTGTTCTATTTGATTCCTTGTGGGTTAATGTAAATGGAAATAGAATCTATGGTTGATAGAATGTTGGTTTTTGAATCATAGGACAAGTAGAGCAACTGATAAATGTTCTCATCCCATTATGTTGGGGCTTGTTTTTGTTTCATAACATTTATGGTTCTCATTGGATCCATTTTCGATGTTTTTATTTACTAGAGATACAGGGCTGAATGCTTAAATGCCTTTTTAGTAGTTTCTTTTCAATTGTTGTTTTATCATGTAGTTATGAATACTTGTTTCCATGTAGTGAAGGAATATTTAAATTGAATAACTTGATCATGAAAATTATAAGGGCTATAGTGAGAAACTATTTTCTAGAATGGGTTGTGCTTAAGTTGTGGTTGTTGTGTACATGTGTGTGTGGGGGTAACAAGAAGAGATGTTGTATTCCATCTGGTTGTTTGTTTTGAGACCCTTAGGATGGGATGGGTGCTTGATTTCCTAAATTTATAAAATTTAGTTCTTTTGTTTTATATACATAGCCCACCCATGTAAAGAACATTGTGGAGAACACAACCATTTCGTGGGGGGGGGGGGGTTTCCCAACATTCTTTGAGTGACAGGTTATTTTTCAATTCTGCTATATATCTAAAGTATCCCATGAATCTTTGGGCAGGTAGTGATGGCCTGAGGTTCATTACAATTTTTGTTGCTTCTTTTCTAATATTTTGGTACATTCCATCATAGTTTCTTGTACTATGCATTATGTTCACTTCTAAACATGCATGTGAGAATGGATTCCTTGAATTAATATTATCTTTACTCCTTGGTGTTGCAATGATTTACGTTTTTATAAGCTGATCTTTTTCTATAAAATGATTAATGTCTTACATTTTTGTGAGATTCGATACCCATAGTGTTATTCGCCACCTTGGGTTCCTACTGAAGATGGGACTCGAGGGGTTATTATCTCTATTTCACTTATAAGAAGTAAGGGAAGGGCATATTTTCTTCATTTCCATCATCTTGGTGAGGGTGGGACCGGAAAAAATATTAAAAATATAAATATAAATTAAATAATAGATTAATTTCTATATATAAATAATACCTCGGAAATATAGTCCAAGAACCCAAGGAAATAATGGGTTTGTTTTCATTGATATAAGGTACATGAACATCATATTGTAAAACTATTGTAAATATTTCATAAAAATCAAAATCCCTTGGAACCATGTTTTATAATTCACATCATATAATCATATTCATAACCTAGGGAATCAAATCACAATAAATTTGGATCTCAAACACAGTATATGGGAAACATGTACCGTATTAAATTTGATCATTACATAAAAGGGAAAATAAGGGAGGAAAAATATATTATTAATGGATTATGAGACTATAAATGACAATCATTAAAAATTATAGTTAAATAATACATTATAAAGTTATCATTTTGAAAATATAAAATATATTAAATGGCTCAAAATACATATCAATAATCAAATAACATGTGAGTGTGACATTAAAGTGAGAAATATTTCATAAAAAACAAGAAATGACATGAAAACATGGAATTTCATGAGAATGAAATAAATATTACACATGGCTCGTAAAATGATAGAAAAACATGTTAATTAATTATAAATAGAATCATATGAAATAAATTATGAGAAAAATCATTATTTCAACCACTATGTGAACAAACACATTTGTTCTAGGCCAAAAAATTAGAGTAAACTCACTATTTACATGCCTAAGTGATCAAAATATTTATCTGAATTCATGAATATCTCATGAGATATCATAAAAAATAATTCATTGCTGTTTGATAAATTACCCCAACCTTCATCGTCTTTATATATGTGTTCCACATAAACACAGTTTCTATTAGGTCACAATGAAATAATAGAAAACCATGTGTTTTTAAAACATAAAAAAACACAAAACATTATCTTATGAGATACAAAAGTGTGAAAATTTATTTTTCAAAATGGAATGAAATCATAAAAAAAAATATATAGATATCATGGTATCACTTTATATGAGATATAAATTGGATAAAAACATTATGTGAAGGCATTGAAGCCATCACAATTCCATTTAAACAATAATATAAGAGTTCACTTGTAAATTACATTCTAAAAAATTGATAATGGATGTAGATGAATTATTAAACTACTATTATATTGAGTAACAAATATAAGATCCTTTAAATGAAACTAAATTTTGGCTAACAATTAATTTGTATAAAATAATGAAATCAATCACCTTTATTAATATATTTATACTATTTTAATGGGAAACGTATAGAGTGAAAAAAAATTAAAAAAAAATTTAACGTAATATATAATGGAAAATATGAATAATATCAAATAAAAAACCTATGCTTTTCAAAACTATAAAAAAATATATTTTTTCAAAATTAAAATATATTTGATTGAAAAAATGGGACATGGACGAAAAAATAAATTGGTTGGAATGGGTGTTATTCATGAAAATGATGATCAATTATTTTGGTAAAACCCATTAATGATGTATATGTTTGTGATAAGATGTAAATTACCCAGGAAAAAGCAATATATAAAATATAAAATAATAGAATTTAAGGTTCAAGAAATTATTTTAATTTTATTGGGATAAATCCTTGAAGGTGAAATTGCATTATTTTCAGTTTGGTTGATTATTCCTAACTATCATATTGAATAGGTTAGTTGTGATGTCTAAGTATTATGGATGAAAATTTTTATTCAAAAATTATATTTAATGATTGGGAGGCTATTGATGTTGTATATAAAATTGATTCAACATGGTGGCTATGTATTCCAGTGTTTTCCAATTTTTTTTGTATGAAATTTTGTAAAAATGAAAAGGCTTACTCAAAATATATATTTATGGTATCCACATGAAAATAATGAAAATTCATAAAATCAATGAATCCTAGCCTTAATTTTCATATGTCTTTTTTATATATATTGTTAGTTTAAAAAAATCATGTTCTACAACAGTATAATATTAATTAGAAGCCTAAAAAATGTAATATATCATTAATGAATATGTGAAATGATTGATTTATGTGAGAAAATGAATGAAATTCATGAAGATTATATTGAGAGATAAGATATTTTGTGAAGGTGGTGGAAACATCGATGATGGTGGATGTTCAAAAGGTCTTCAACGAGTTCCTGGATGTCTTCCCTGAAGAGGCTATTACTCCACCCCCATGACATGATGATGAGTTCCGGATAAACATACATCTTTATGTAGTATGATTTAAATGGCTCCAAATCATATTGTACCTTCTTGAGTTGGAGGAGATGAAGATTCAAGTTGATGTCCTGATGAAGAAGGTTTTTTTTACCAAGCACATCACCGTGGGGTGCTATTGTCTTGTTCGCAAAGAAGGAAAATGGTGGTCTCAAGCTGTGCATAGACTACTGAAGAATGAATCTGGTGATGGTCAAGAACTATTACCCACTCCTTAGGATCAATGGCCTTTTTAACCAGTTGAAGAGAGTACGTTCGTTCTCCATGATTGACCTGTGGTTTGGATATCACTAGTTGAGGGTGAAGGAGGGTGACATCCTGAACGCCGCATTCAAGTGTAGGTTTGGGCTCTTTGAGTTTCTGGTCATGTCGTTTGACATTAGTAATGCACACTATGTGTTCAGGTGGCTCATGTACTCTTTTTTCCATGAGTATCTAGACTAGTTCGTGGTCGTGTTCATTGATGTCATCCTGATCTACTCATGATCAGAGGAGGATCACACCGAGCATCTAAGGACAGTTTTGGATGTCCTCCGACACACCCAGTTCTACGAGGAGTTGGCCATGTGCATGTTCTATAGGTGAGAGTTGTAATTCCTTGGACACATGGTGTCCTAGTAGGGAAATGTAGTGGACCCATGAAAGTTCAAAGAGTTTTGTATTTTGGAATCATACAATAATGTGGCAGATGTTCCTAGTTTCCTCAGTCTAGCAGGTTAATATCATTGTTTCATACCCGACTTCTCTCGAGTTGCAGTTCCTTTGACATCCTTGACCAGAAAAGACCAGACATTCATATGGAATGTGTATTTCCATGAAGCATTCAATTATTTAAAAGGGAAGCTGGTTAGTGGCCTAGTGCTCCACTTTTCATAGGAATGTATATCTTTTAATGTTTTCATTGATGAATCTTGTATAGGCTTGGGGTGTGTACTGAGGAATTAGTGGTTATTCATCTCTTATGGGTCTAGACATTTATTCACTAATGAATGCTAATATGCCACTCATTACCTAAATCATGTAGTGGCGGTGTTTGAGAAAAATTTGTGGTGACTTTACCTCATTGGGGAATGATTCATAGTCTTCAAGAATCACAAAATCATGAGGTACATCTTCTCATATCAAGACTTGAACCTAAAAAATTCAAGGTAGATTGATTTTCATTAGGAATAAAAAATCGAGCTCTCTTACACCATAGTAAAGGAGATCATGGTGTCCTACTCCTTGAGTAGGAAGGTAGAGAAAGATATAGTTTTGGAGTCTCCATATACAAGGAGGGAAATGAAGGAGTTGGATGCATTGTATCTGGGCATGACAGTGGAGGATGGTAGATGATTTATATTCCATATGACAATGAATTCTTCCACAGTGCTCCAGGGGGAGGAATATCAGTGGGGAGTCTCATAGGCTGATGTGATTTATGGTCACATTTTCCAGGGTGATGATCTAGAAGGAAGGTAAGAGGATAACTAGAATCTGTTGCTTTTCTGCAGGAAGTGGTTTTTCCGAGAGATGATGCGTGAGGGAGTTCTCGGTGAGGTCCATAAATCACCTTAGTAGGTATATCAAGGAGTCTCTATTATGTAATAGGTATTGCTAGTTTAGTTATGGTGGCTTAGAGTGAATCAGATAGTGGTAGTGTTTTTGGTAAGGTGCCTCATTTATTAATAGGTGAAGGAAGAACACATTGTTCCCTGCAGTCTGTTGTAGTCCATATACATTTCCAAGTGGAGGTGGGAAAATATCTCAATTTATTTCATCACAGTACTACCTAGTGTTGAGGGAGGATATGATTGAATCTTTGTAGTGTAGGATCGATTGATGAAATTGGCTAACTTTCGAGGAGTTTAGGAGTCGAGTGTAATAGATTCCCCAACATAGAATTACTTGGGTGAATTTGTGCGGCTGCATGGAGTTCCCAAATCAATAATTTTGGATCACGATGCACCCTTTAATTCATGACTCTAGAAGGTATTACATCATTTGTTTAGAACCCATGTATTCCTTAGCACATATTTCCATCCTCAGACAGAAAGGAAGACAGAGCGGACCATCTAAACATAGGAGGATATGCTCTAGGAATGTGTTCTGGACATTCAAGGATCATGGGTACAACACATTCCCCTAGTAGAGTTTTCCTACTAAAATATGTATCACTGTACCTTCATAATTTCACTATTTGATTCCTTTTCTGGACAACCATGTTGTTCACCTGTCTGTTGGATGGAGTTTGGGGAGGTAGGTGTTCTTGGACCAGAGGTAGTGCAAAGCACAACAGAGAAGGTGAATCTTGTGCAAGAGAAGATGATGCAATCTATGTCCCATAACAAGTCATATGTTTATAATAGGAGGAGGCCCTCAAGTTTTTTGGTTGTATATCCTTTGTTCATGATGTTTTTCCATCTACGTGGGATGCTGAGTTTTGGCAGGGGAGTAAGCCTTTTCCCAAGTTCATCAAACCCATAAAGTTGTTGGGATAAGTCGTAGAGATAAAATATATGCTACTATTACCCCCAGAGATGGAGAGAATGAATAAAATCATTCAAATCTCTCAACTATATCTGTAATCTACACGATGACTCCCACATCCTCATCTCAAGAGTTTTTAATATCGAGGATGATGAGGTGTTCGTGGAGTGACTGTTGAGAATCAAGGATCATAAGGAGAAGGTGATTTGTGGATGAAACATTCCCTTGGATCTTGTGTAATTTGGGCATGGAGGCCTCTAAGAGAGTACATGTGAATGGGAAGAACGAATGCATGCCTAGTACCCATATCTGTTATTAGTTTTTCCCCTATGTTTTCCTTATGTGACATTCTTTAGATGTAATGTTAAAACCATTCTTATTGTGTGATATGTTGTTTCATTCTTATATTTTTTGTGTGAAATGTCCTGACCTTGGGGAAGGGAGATCCTCATCCCAAATCAAGACTCATTTATGTGGATAAGATTAAACTCGTGAGGGTAAGTCAATGCCACCCGAAGTAGATAATATCATGACAAGGAGAAAGGAGCTCCCAAATCCAAGTGTCTGGATGGTGTGACATTTTTGTGATTGTGTGGTTATTTGAGGGAGAGGCATGTTAGTTTTTCTACAGTTGTTCTGGAGATACATGGTAGAGTTATTAATTAAATTTGTGTATTCCCCTCCATGTTTCAACATATGGTGCTTTACATCTGAGTGACATCATAAGGGATGGTTGTTCAGACAAATTTTTTTTCAGATTTACTCATGAATCATAGGGAGAGAGAATAGTTTGAGAGGTATCTGATGTAATCTAATTGAAACTATTGGTCTATTAATTTGTAAAATTATAATGGTTGTGGTGTCTTTTACAACATAAGTGAGTCTGGAGGGCATTGATCTCAGTGATAGGGGTTCACCATGCTGTCACCTATTGGTGCCACTGATTGGTGCCGCATCCAAATGGTGTCGTAGTGAGGTCTTGTGTTTCCTTTCTAGTTTCCCTCATGTTACATCTATTTTATGTTTTAATACCTATTTTAATGTTGTTTAAGACAATTTTTTTCAATAAAGGATATCTTAAATCCCTTAAGACTGGGGAGACCCATGACTTACCACAATGTGCGGCCTTTTAATCAGGTTCACATCATTTTTCATGTTTTTAGTTACTCCCTTGTTGGGAATTTTTTTGTGATTAAATGTAACCCGTCAACTCTCCACCATTCAATGGTTTATCATTATATATCCAATGGATTTATTAAATATAAATTAATTCCAACGTGTACAACCACCCAACTACGTGGTGAAACCATGATCCACATTTCAAGAACTTCTAGATTTCATATCTCATAACGCTTGTATTGGGACTTTTTATCTCACTGAGATATTCTTCAGTGGTCTCTTTTATTAACTCTTGGTGCACTTTGAGTCCCTATTCAAGAGATGAGTTGTGCATGGATGAGATCCATTCTATTTGATTCTTCTTGGAGTTTCTTTCCAAGTGAACATAGTTCATGGAACAAGGAGAAAACATAGATCCTTGATTATCCAATTAAGGGTAAATCCTACTTCCCTATTTACTAATTATGATGCAATGTGGGTATGATTTCGTTCCCTTGGGACATAGATGAAAAAAAATTAATGAAGAAAATAAACAGACCAATAAATAATGATGGGTTAGGAAGGATAATGATGATGTTTCATCTTACCATAGTTTTTATGTTGAGAATTGTTTGGGATCATGTTGAAACAAAATCAAGGCCGTTAGTGGCCCTTTCTTGCGCACTAACACACACTAGTTTTCAATTAATTATGTGATTTAATGATTGTAACATGTAAACAAATTTATCACAAAAACAAGTTTGATTAAATTTATTCCTGATAAATAATAACACTTTTTTGATCACTACGGTTAACCAAATTGGAAAAGAGGAACTTAATGATTGGTGTTGACTGAATCTGAATGTATATTTTCTTTATTGTGCTGATATACATGGTTGTTCTGTTTGATGCCTTGTGGTTTAACGTATATGGAAATAGAATCTATGGTCTATAGAATGTTGTTTTTTGAATAATAGGCCATGTGGAGCTAGCGATAAATGTTTTAGACCCGTTATGGTGGGGCTTTTTTTACAGTACTTTGAGGGATCTCATAGGATCCCATTTTGATGTTTTTATTTACTAGAGAAACATGGTTGAATGCTTAAATTATTTCTTTGCAGTTTCATTTCAATTCTTTTTTGCTTGTGTTTATGCCTATTAGTTTCACGGTAAGACAGACTATTAAAATGGAATAACTTGAACATGATAATTAGAATGGGTACAACGGGAAAATGCTTTCTAGAATGGGTTGTGCTAAAGTTGGGGTATTTGTGTACTTGTGCATGTGGGGGTAACAGAAAGAGTGGTTATGTAACACCTCAAACTTCCAAGGTACACTTCTCTTTGAATAACACAATAGCGTGTGTTGTATGCAACTCCATGTTCTAACACACTAAAAAAAGAAAAATAGCCATTATGAATAGTAATACCTACTTTTTGAAATTTTATAAATTTTATCATTCAAAATGGAATTCATTTTTGGATTCATAATATCGAAGTTATCCTTGGGTGAATTTTTGTTATTTTTCTGAAAACATTAAATTTTTGATGAATAGTGAAAAACACTAAGTTATAGTTTAAAAACAGAATTTTTTTTATAATAATTTTTTATTTATTTAAAATTATTTTAGGTGAAAATAGATACATAAAACCTATATAAGTTCAATGTAATTCATTGGAGTAAATTTATAATTATTTTAGATATATAACAATATTATAGATCTTTTCACCGTCCTTTACCCACCTCCTAGGTGCATTTGCAAATATACATAAAACATAATTTTACCACTTCTGTGAGTTGAATTTCAAAAATCCGAGAGACACAGTTGATATCATAAAGTAAAATGTGGTTCAATATGATGAATATAATTTTTGGTGAATAGAATCTTTTTACTTTTATTTTCCACGGTTAAAAGTAAATAATGTAATTAAGGGTAAAAATGATATTATTATTACCCTAAATCATATTCAAATTCTATTGGATAAGTATAATTCGAAAACAAACAACCTCTGTAATATAATATGATCCTTTAGGTCCACATAGATTAGATTAGGACATTTATTATTATTTTCTATAATGAAAAGTTAAAATAGTTAAAATTAATGATTAATAACTAAAACATTTTTAATATAGGGTTATGCATAGGATAAATTTGACTATTAGTATTCATTAGAAATCTAAAAAGATTTCCTACATAATTTTATTTTATTTATATTTTTTAGACATTACATAATTTAATTTATATATGACAGAATGATGATACATTAATTACCTAATTAAGGGTATATTAAAATAATTCTTATTATAAATATTCATATAAATGTAATTTAAGATATTCTATGACTTCAACAAATTTTCTAGGTTCATATAACATGTTATTGTTTTTTATATGAATTTTTTTCTATGTAATAATAATTTATGGATTTTATCAAAAAACCAATACCAAATAGTGTCAAAATTGACATAAAATAGTTTTTCAAACAAATATTATATTATTTATTGATATAATGGTCCTAAAATTATAAGGATCATCCAAAATACTTATAAAATAATTTATATGACATTAATGAACCAATTTGGTTTCTAATGCCAGTTTATATTATGTTTATTAACCATATAGTGTAAGAATATAAGAAGACACCGTAAAAGTTAAATTATTTAACCTAGAGTTAAATCTACATTATAAGGTTAAAATGGTACCCTAAACATTTCTAAAACCTTGTGGTTGAGAGGATTTAGACACATACCAACCTTATCCTCTAAATAAGTAAATTATGAGCCATTATAATCTGAATATGGAATTTTTATAAAATAATATTTTATGTTTTATCTAAGGTGCCCTGCACCCATCTTATAAAAGGTCACTGCCACTTCACTCTAATTCACACCATCAAAGACATTTGGATCAGACAATCCCTGCCAAAATACCCTTACAACTATCCTCCCTTCATCCTAGAGGACATTAATTAGTAATATAGAAAACCTATGGCATGGTTTTGATCAAATCAAATGGAAGAACACGAAGAAGAGGTAATGATTTCACAACCCTCTTTCAAGTTCCCTTATTCTTCCACATAATATTTATTTGTTGTTTCAATTGAAAAATAATAACACCTTTATCTTCTATATACTGCGAGGTTATTATAAATATGGCACAAATATGTTCATTATCTAATCCATCTTATGAATTATAATGTCACCATGCTTGCGTGCGTACGGCTTACCGTCTCCACGTCGTGGTGTAATTTGTTATTCAACACTATGTTTTATAGATGGATATAATTATGAGTAATATGTACATAAATAATAAAAATAACATCATAATTTATCGGTAAAATTAATATACCATCCAATTCCACACCATTAAGAAAATGATATTGTCGCTCGTGCGTAGGTACAGATTACCGTCTCCACAGCGTGATGAGATTCATTTCCACATTCACCATTCATCGATGATTATAAAAATATATATTAATAATATGTATTTAATAAATGAAATAATAATGGCACATGAGATATATATATATATATATGTACTTACATATATCTTATTCACTTAGTTTGGATCAATACGATATGAAAACGAAAGCAGCGGTTATGCATACGTACAGACTACCGTCTCCATAAATGGTGTTTTTCCTTTCATATATATGTCTATTAGAAATATTTATATTCTAAATATATATATTATATAAATCATGTTTTATATTATGGATGTATTTAAATATTAATATACGTTATACAATCAAGTGTAACTAGTGAAAACTCGTACGATAAATAAAGCAATTTTTACCCGAAATGTTAATTTAACATGGAAATTATTATTAAGAAGGTAGTATAAAGTCATTAATGAATCATGTATGATACCATAAATATTAATATGGTTATGGTATACTTTAATAACATACTATGATATTCATATAGTAGGTTAAATGTAACATCTAATAATGGAATGTGCAAGGTAAGTGGTTTTCATCTCACTCCTTATTCCCGTGAGATTCAAAACATATTCCCACTATTAGATTTTGTGTGGTGTATGTACTTCCCATAATTTTTTTCATTTTGTAATACACTTTAATTTATGTTTATTTAAATATTAATTGTATTATACTTATTTCATGGGTTGTATGTTTCGTAAGTTACCAAATTGGTAAGGGTTAATTTCACAATATCTTTATTATCGTAGGTTGTTTTTATATAAGTATCTACTGGGACCTCGTTATCATCCACATCCATGTTTCTTAAAAATGTATTCCAAATTTTTTTTACCATTTATTTGAATATGGGTTAAAGTAATTTATACACTTGTTTGAATTTTTATAAAATATTTGGAAAAGTGTATTTCAGTCGGTTTCCAAACACGGTACTTTTTAACTATTTCGACAAAATTAAGGTAAGAATGTGTTTTTTAACTTACACGGAGGGTGCAGATATTTTTCACCTTTATAGAACCTTAAATGCATCCCTTACAAGATTATATGAATATTTTCAAAATAAATGTTTTAGTTTATAATTATATGACTTTCAATGATTTCAAAATAGAAAGGGATATTTCTATGAAATCGTTTTGATTCCATCTATGTGCATATACTTTGATAAATTTAACACTTTATTGAAGTTGATTTATTATGATACCAAAAATACATATTTTTTTAGGTTTTGAGTTATGTTTGACGTTGGATTTTCTATTTTTATACCATTCATGGATTATAGTTAAAGTATTCACATTTCGTATGCTAGTTTTCATACAAATGATTATGTTATATTTCAACCTCTTCTTAAGATGAATGTGTTAGACAAGTATGTTCCTGGTTGGGGACTGGTAAAATTAATCCCTCCAGGTTGGGGTCTGGTTACAGAAGACCCTCTGGGATGAAGTCTAATTACAGAGGCTCTCTGGGATGGAGTTCGGTTATAGAGGCTCTCTGGGATGAAGTCCAGTTATAGAGGCTCTCATGGTTGGATTCCGGTTACAGAGGCTCTCTAGGATGGAGTGTGGTTACAGAGGCTCTCCGGGTTTGGGCCCAGTTACAGTTATCCCATAGGTCATGGCATGAGGCCTTGACACACAAATTAATGTCTGGTTTTATAAATTCCCTCATTATGAAAATAATATTGATGGTTCATGTGGTTATACGACTAATAGAATACCCATGATTATGTTTTATTATCTAATTATTTACTCAGATCTTATTCAAGCCATTAAAGTATTAATTTTTACTATATTTAAAGGTATTTGGTTTCAATTATTCACCATGCATAATATATAAGTTATCTTTTACAGTATTTCTTACCCTTACTGAGAGTCTAAGATCACACTTTCAGTGTTTTGTTTTTCCCATGATTCCAAGAAGTGTATTGTGATTGATATATTGGGTTATGCTAAGGGAATAATGTCCTTCATAAAAAATTTATTTAAAATTTGTTGTATGTTATAATGAGTAATGTAAAATTCATGTATGTAATCTATTTTCAAAGACTGCTAAATTGATCTGTTCTTCGGGACATGATTCCTTGTAATCATGCCAATTTATTAAAATAATGCACTAACTCAGGGTTACTAGGGTTAGGGAATTACAGTTGGTATCAGAGGAAGTTAAGAAATAACCATTGAAACTAGATTTAGCTAAATTCTGATTAGAGCACATTACCATAAGATATAATTTGAGGATTAGTTTAGAAAAACATCCTAGAATTTTGGTATTATATAGATTTTATGGGATTTCCAAACAATACATCCCTATTTGGTTACGAGCAGGTAGAGGTGGCTCGGGCACAGATTGGGGTAAAACCTAAAATCACTCCTTTGAGATATACTCGAATGGGAAATGGTTGACGATAATGGGCCATGCCGCACCATTGGTTATGAACCTCTCGTGGGATATGCTTAGGATAATTCTCATAATTATGACGGATTTATGAGTATATACCTCCTCAAAGAAAATAATTTTATAGATTATATCCATAAACTGTTCAATTTAAGTTTGGTATTTTACAAGATTGGAATTATTCATTGCAATTCATAAACTGACCTAGTGTATGACATTGTATAGAAATAGTTCCCAGTAGAAGGAATGTGAACTACAACAATACCTATGAACCAAAGAGTTAGAAGGATCATATCATTCATGTTATTAAGACAACATTTAGAAGGGAAGTAGTCTCCCATATATTCTCAACATATTCAGAAATAGTTCCATGTTTTAATAAGATAAGTAGAAAATTATCTGAGTCCAATGGATTTGAAGGGAAACAAGATAATAAAAGGATTGAAGAGGGAAATATGGATAAAAGGAAGAGGGAGAAAAGGATTTTCCCTTATTTGTTAAATGTGGAATGATTCTCCATGGTTAATGATTGATGGAAATGAGAATTTTTTATAAGTGGGGAGAAAAAGGACACCAAGTACATGATTGCAAGGGTAAGAAAAAAGTTTCAAATGTACAATGTTTCATCTGCAAGGAGTTGGGACACTATGCATGTCAATGTCCACATCATTAGAGTATACCCCAAATACTTCTATTGGTTAAGAATCACATTATGATACTAACAAAGATGAAGAGTACTGATTAAGAGTTATTATGTTGTTATTAAAGTATTACATCATTTCATTGTTTTATCAATGATGTACTGGTTATATGTATTGTGTAAATAAATAAGAATTTTACTTAATTACAATTTCATTGGGAATTTGAGATTATATGGTCTTGATACTAGGGTAGTGATTTTGGAATAAGAGATGGTTGATTTGGGTAAATTATATTGGATATTTTTTTACTATCTTTTAAACGATTAAGTTCTTTTTTCATGATTGTTGGAATATTCAAAATTTTTTATATAAGGAATATATACAGTATTATATAAATGATAAGGGAGAATTAATGTAATCAATAAAGATTTTATGGTAATTCAGGGTGTTACCCCATTTTAAAAGAACACATGATTAAAGTGTTCACATGTTATTACGTGACAAAAAGGATCTTCATTGTGTTTTCCTTCCTCATAAATTTTGGACTTTGAATTTGGACAGAAGTATTTTGGATAATTCTTGTTTGAGATTATTTTTGGATTGCCCCAAAAAAGGACAACCCTGAGGTCTGGCAGCAACCCGTCGTGTCCGGCAAGTCCGCAAGACTTAAACCTACAACCAAAAGGAATCATGGGTGTATCACCTACCACTGGGTCACGTGATGTCCTAGACTGAACAATGTACTATTTTTAAAAAGTTCTGGTATATGAATTATAATTTCATTTTTTGGAACCCTATACCATTAGGATAAATAGAATATTTTATTTAAATATTTTGGAGTGAAACAATAGTTTGTGGTTTGAATTAGTCAAAGTATGTAACTCTACTTGTCAATTATATATATATATATATATATTCTATCTTATAAAAAATAAATTTTATTAACCCTATTTCTGATTTGTGTTTTCCACAAAGGTATTTTCTATTTTCAACCTTTTATTTTGGAAGAGCAATTTAAAATTTCAAGGATGACATTTATTGAAGGAGGGGAGAATGTAACACCCCATACATCTATGGTATGCTTCACTTTGAATAATACAATAGTGTTTGTTGTACACAACTCCGAGTTCTAACACACCACAAAAAGAAAACTAGCCATTATGAATTGTAATAACTAAATTTTGAAAATTTATAAATATTATCTATCAAAATGTTTTTCATTTTTTGGATTATAAAAATAGAAATTAGCATAGGGTGAATTTTTGGAAATTTTTTGAAAAACGTTCAATTTATGATGAATAGTGAAAAACACTCAGTAATGGTTTAAAACTCGATTTTTTATTTAAATAATTATTTATTTTATTTAAATTTATTTTATGTCCAAATAGATATTGAATACCTATATAAGATCTATTTAAATCGTTGGAGTCAATTTATAACAATTTTAGACCTAAAACAATATTATATAACTTTTCACCGTCCTTTACCCACCTCCTAGGAGCATTTTCAAATATACATAAAACATAATTTTACCACTTCTCTGAGTTGAATTACAAAAATATGAGAAGCATGGTTGATATCAATAAGTAAAATGTGGTTCAATATGGTGAAAATAATTTTTTTGTGAATAGTACCTTTTTACATTTATTTACCACGGTTAAAAGTAAATAGGGTAATTAAGGGTAAAAATGATATTATTATTACTCAACACATGTACTAATTCTATTGGATAAGTTTAGTTCGATTGAAAACTACCTTAGGAATAAAATATGATCCTTTAGGTCCACATGGATTAGATTAGGACCTTTATTATTATTTTATTTATAGAAGAGTTAAAATAGTTAAAATCAATGTTTAATAACTAGAACATTTTTAATATTGGTATATAAATAATATAAATTCGACTATAAATATTCACTATTAATCTATGTATATTTCATACATGCTGGTATTTTATTTATATTTTTTGGACATTAAATAATTTAATTTATATATGACACAATGATGATGATATAATTACCTAATTAATGGAATATTAAAATAATTAATATTATAAATATTCGAATAAATGAAATATGATACATTTTATGAATTAAAATAAATTTATAGGCTAATATCACAAGTTAGTGTTGTTTGGATTAATTTTTTAGAAGTAATAATGTTGTTATGATTTTAACAAAAAACAATTACCAATAGTGTCAAAATTGACATAAAATAGTTTCAAAACAAATATTATATTTTTAATTGATATAATTTTCCGAAAAGTATAAGTTTCATAAAAAGACTTCAATAATAATATATATGAAATTAATAAACCAATTGAAGTTCTATTGGTAGTTTATTATATGTTTATTAACAATAGAGTGTAATAATACAAGAAGACATGGTATAGGTAAAATTATTTAACTTAGAGTAAAATCTAAATGATAAGGTTAAAATGGTAACCAAAAATTTTCTAAAACCTATTGGTTGAAAGGATTTCGACCCATACCCACCATATACTAGAAATAAGTCACTTTTTAGCCATTATAAACCAATTTTGAATTTATTATAAAACAATATTTTATGTTTTTCCTAAGGTTCCCATCACCCCTCTTATAAAATGGAACTCCCCCTTATCTCTAATTCACATCTTCAAATCCATTTGTCCATACCAAACCCTACTGAAATACCCTCTCAACTATCCTCCCTTCATCCTAGTTTACTTTTATTGGACATAATATAAAACCTCTATAGCCCTTTTGATCAAATCAAATGGAAGAACAAGAAGAAGACATAATGATTTCACCACCCTCTTTCAAGTTCTCTTATTCTTCAACTAACTCTTTCTTTTTTGTTTCAATTATAAAATTATAACACCAATATATTCTATATACATTCATGTAATTATAAATATGGAACAACTATATTCATTATCTTATCCATCTTATGAATGATAATGTCACCATAAGTGTGTACGTACGGCTTACTGTCTCCACGTCGTGGTGTAATTTTTTATTCAACACTGTGTTATTTGGATGGATATAATGATGTGTAATATGTATATAAATAATTAAAATAACTTGATAATGTCTCTTTAAAATTAATATACCATCCAATTACAATCCTTTAATGAAATGGTATTGTCGCTCGTGCATATGTACAGATTACCATCTCGACGACGTGATGAGATTAATTTCTACATTCACCATTCACCGATGATTATAAAAATATATATTACTAATATGTATGTAATATATGACATAATAATGTAACTGGAGATAGAGAGATATATATATATATATGTACATTCATATATCTTATTCACCTAGTTCCATTCAATGCGATATGAAAACGGAAACAACGTTTATGCGTACGTACGGAATGCCTTCTACACAAACATTGTTTTTCATTTCACATATATGTCTATTATTAATATTTCTATTATATATATATATGATATATAAATCATGTTTTATATTCTGGATGTATTTAAATCATGATCTATGTGATACAATCAAGAGTATCAAGTTAAAACACGTAAGATAATGAAAGCAATTATTACCCAAAATTATAATATACCATGGAAATTATTATTTAATGAGTAGTATAAAGTCATTAATGAATCATATATGATATCATAAATATTAATATGGTTTTGTTATACATTAATAACATACTATGGTCTTCATACATGAGGTTAAATATACCCTCGACTAAAGGAATGTGCAAGGTAAGGGGTTTTCCTCTCACTCCTTATTCCAGTGAGATTCAAGCCAAATTGCCACTATTACCTTTTTTCTGGTGTATGTACTTCCAATAATTGTATTATTGTTCTAATACAATTTTATTTATGCATATTTACATATTCATTGTATGCTACTTTTTTCATGTGGTGTATGTTTCGAATGTTACCAATTTTGTAAAAGTTAATTTCACAATCTCATTATTATCCGAGAGTGTTTTTATTTAAATAACTATTGGGACCTCTTTGTCATACACATACACGATTCATAAAAATGTATTCCAAATCATTATTACCATTTACTAGAATATGGGTTACTATCATTTATTCCACTGTTTGAAGTTTTATAATTTTTTTTAAACAACGTAATTTTTAAGCTTTTCGACAAAATTAAGGTAAGAATGTGTTTTTTTAACAAATACGGAGTGTGCAGCTACTTTTCACCATTATACCATTGTTGACGCTTCACTTAAAATCTCATAAGAATATTTTCAAAATAAATTTTTTCATTTTTAATTTTGTGATGTTAAATTATTTAAAAATAGGAAGAGATATTTCTCCTAAATAGTTTTGATATCATCTATGTCAACATCGTTTTATAATTTTTACACACGATTGAATGTGATTTATTATAATAAAAATATTACATATTGTATTTAAGGTTTTGTTATATGTTTGACTATGGATGTTGTATTTTTATTTCATTCATGGTTTGTGGTTAAAGTATTGACATTTGGTATGCAACTTTTAATACGAATGATTATGTTATATTTCAACATCTTCTTAAGATTAATGTGTTGGAGTAGTATGTTCCAGGTTGGGGACCGGTTTAAGTAAGCCCTCCAGGTTGGGGTCCGATTCCAGAAGACTCTCTGGGATGGAGTCTAGTAACAGAGGCTCTCTGTGATGGAGTTCGGTTATAGAGGCTCTCCGGGAAGGAGTCCGGTTACATAGGTTCTCTGGGTTGGAGTTCGGTTACAGAGGCTCTACGGGATGGAGTCCGAGTACAGAGGCTCTCCGAGTTTGTGTCCGGTTACAGTTAGCCCATAGGTCCAAGAATGAGGCCTTGAAATCGAATTTAATGATTGGTATTATAAATTCATTCATTAAGAAAATAATATTGAATGTTCATGTGGTCTTTCGACTAGTAGAATACACATGATTATGTTTTATTATGGTATTATTTACTCATATCATATTCTTGCTATAAAAGAATTCATGTTTATTATTGGTAATGGAATGTGGTTTCAATTATACACCATGATTAATATTTATGTTATCTTCTAATATATTTCTTACCATTATATAGTGTTTGAGCTCACCCCTTTCTATATTTTATTTTTCCCAGGATTCCAAGAAGTGTACTGTGATTGATATGCAGGGTTAAGATAAGGGAATAATGGTGTTCGTAAATGAATTATTTATGTTGTGTTGTATGTTATAATGTGTAATGTAACATTCATGTATGTAATATATTTTCCAATACTGCTAAATCGATTGTTCCATCAGGACTTGATTCCTTGTAATCGTGCCAATGTATTAAAATAATGCTCTGACTCTGGGTAACTAGGGTCAAGGCATTACAGGTTGTGTGACATCTGGTTTTTTTTAGGCCACGAGGTTGGGATGAGTTCTTGGTTTCATATATGTAAAAAATTTATATTTTTTGTTTCTTATAAAAACCCCACCCATGAAGGGAACATTGTGGAGAATACCCCTATTTCACGGGGATGTATTTTTTCAATCATTCTTATGAGATAGAGGTTATTTGGTCCTTTCTGCTCCCTATCTCAGGTAACCCATGAAGCATTGGGTTGGTTGTGATGTCATGCGGTTCATTACTATTTTTTTCTTCTTTTCTTATATGTTGGTACATTCTGGCATAGTTTTTTTGTACTTTGTATTATGTTCACATTTTAACATGCATGTGATATTGGATTCTTGGATTTAATATTAACTTTAGTACTTGGTGTTGCTAACACTTACCGTTTTATCTCATGATCTTGTTATATAAAATGGTTAATTCCATCCATTTTTGTGATATTTTATACCCATAGTGTTATTTTCAACTTCGTGGGCCTACTAATGGCGGGACTCGAGGGGTTATTATCTCTCTTTCACTTAGAAAGAGGATGGGTAAGGAATCTTTTCATCCTTTCTCTCATCTTGGAGAGGGTGTGACTTGACAAAATATTACAAATATAAATTTAAATTAAATAATACATTAATATCAGGATATAAATAATACCTTCAAAAAATAGTCAGGGACCCCAATGACATAATTGTTTTCTTTCACAGATATGAGCTACATAAACATCTTATTGTAAATCACTTACAGATATTTCCAAACAATAATAATCCTCCTGAATCATGTTTTATATTTCACCTCATATAATCATATTCATAACCTAGGGAATCAAATCATAATAAATTTGTATCTCAGAGACACTATATGGGAATCATGTAGCATGTTATATTATATCATTATATAAATGGGATAATAGCAGAGGAAAAATATATTATTAATGGATTATGATACTATAAATGAAAATCATAAAACATACTAATGAAATAATAGATTATAAAATTGTCATTTTGGAAACGTAAAATATAGTAAATGTCTAGAAATACATCTTAATAATCAAAAAACATGTCATCATGACATTAAAGTGATAAATATTTCAGAAAAAATAATAAATGACATGAAAACATGGAATTTTGTTATAATGAAACAAATATTACAAATTGCACATAAAATGATAAAAAAAATTTAATTAATTATAACTAGATACCAATAAAATACATTATTAGAAACCTCATTATTCCAAACACTTTGTGAACACACACATTTATTGTAGGCCAAGAAATGAGAGTTAACTCATTATTTACATGCCTATGTGATCAAAAAATTAATGAGAATTCATGAATATCTCATGAGATATCATCATAAATTAATTCATTAGATTTTGATAAATTACCACATATTTAATTTTCATCATATATGTGCTCCACATAAAGTCAATTTCTAATATGTGACAATGAAATAATAGAAAAAAATGGGTTCTAAAACATAAACCAACACAAAACATTATATTTTAAAATTAAATAATATGAAAATTTCATTTTCGAAATGTAATAAAATCATAATAATGTATAGATAGAGATAATGGTATCACTTTATATGAGATATAAATTTGATAAAAACTTGATGTGAAAACATTTATGTCATCACAATTCCATTTAAACACTAATATAAATGATGATGTGTAAATTACTTTCTAAAAATTGATAATCGAAGGAGATGAATTTCTAAACAATTATTATATTGAGCAACATATATATGATCCTTTAAATGAAACAAATTTCTGGCTAACAATTATTTATTAGAAATTTATGTAATCAATCACCTTTATAAATATATATTTATACCATTTTAATGGGAAACAGATAGAGGATAAATATTCTAAACCATAATTTAAAATTTTATGTAATAGAGATTATTATTAATATAAAATAAAAAAATATATTTTTTTAAATATAAAAAACATTTATTTTTTCAAAAATGAAAATATATTTGATATAAAAAGTGTGCCATGGAGGGAAATATCAATTTGAATTAATCGGAGTTATTAATGAAAATGATAATCAATTATTTTGGGAAAAACCATTAATGATGTGTATGTTTCTGGTAAGATGTAATTTACTCAGGAAAAAAGTATATATAAAATAAAAAATAATAGAATTTAATGTTCATATAATTATTTAAATTTGTTTTGGATATAACATTGAAGGTGAAATTGCATCATTTTCAGTTTGGTTGAGTATTCCAAACTATCATATTGACTAGGTTTGTTTTGATGTAACTATATTATGGTATAATATTTTTATAGGAAAATCTTATTTCATGTTTGGGAGGATATAGATGTTGTATATATAATTCACCCCAAATGGTGGCTATGTATTCCTGTGTTTTCCACCTTTTTGAGTATGAAATTTTTTAAAAAGTAAAAAGCTTCAACAAAATAGATTTATTAGGTATCCACATGAAAATATAGAAAATTCATAAAATCAATGAATCCTTATTTTAATTTTTATATTTCCTTATATATATATTGTTAGTTTAAATTAATCGTGTTCTACAATAGTATAATATTATTTAGAATCATAAAAAATGAATTATATCTCCAATTAATATGTGAAATGTTTGATTAATGTGAGAAAATTAATAAAATTCATGAATATTATATTGAGATATATGATCTTTTGTGAAGGTGGGGGAAACAACGAAATATAGTAGGATATCCCACCACCATTTCAAGGTAAATGAATCCATAACAAAGATATGAAGGTTCTCAATTAATGGTAATTTTTCCTAAAGATTTTGATTTAGGAAAAATTAACTATATCATTAGTTTTTAAATAAAATGATCTTCTTTCTAACTAACCATTTTTGTTTCAAAAAGATTATCATGATTCTTAAAATATATTGAGATTGATGAAATTGAAATGATTGATGATAAATTTGTTATTTCATAGAAACTGTGTAGGATTTTTGGAAAATAGAATATAACATAAACCATAATGGTTTGAATGAAAATTTATGGTACAAAGATATTTTTCATTTTGATAAATTGTTGAAAAATTATTTCTTCACTTGCATAATTTTATTTTAAAGAACACATATCTCACATATAAAGAGTGATTATTGTTTTTATAATAATAAAATGAGATCAAAATGGAGGATTATTTTTATCTATCACACTATAATGCACCACAACCCCCGACCTTTGGTTATATAACATGGTAGACCTGACATTTGGAAATAGAAAAAATGATTAAAATATTTTATTAGTTATAATTTGAATCAATGGTGGTAATTAATGCCAATGGTATTTAGATATTCAATAGAATAAATTCTACACTCTTAATGAATAATATTCAACACCAATTCTGGTCATTAGGTATGAATGCTTTTATATAATAGATTCGTCCTATTTTTTTAATCATAGAACATATATCATTATAAAAAGAAGAAAAAAAGATTTTTTTTTATTATAGATGAATGAATACTATTGGAGGGACCATATCTAATATAGTTAGTTTGAAGGTGATGTTATGTAATTTATTTCATTCCATTTATAAAAATATTCAATATAATGACTCGTACTTTTCATACATATACCTCACATCTTAATGGATGAATATTCCTTAAAAACATAATGTTCCATGAAAGGATCCCACAGTTCTAATGATATAAAAAAAACTGGACACAGAAACACCATGTTTATAAATGATTTATATTGTCTCCCACTAATTTATTTCTAACTATCACTATTCATAATCATATCATACGTTATCTGTTTCTTCTTAATCTAGGAAGAGAAACATAGTAAAGAGTTATATCAGATGAACAGTAAGTGTAAGGAAGGGAGATATAAATGAACACTTGAGCATAACATGAACATATGTGTATGATAACTTGAGCATAACATTTGAGAATAATAATCTATATATAAAAAATGATAATAATGAGTCATGGAAAAAATCATGGTAGAAATAAAGTCACAAATAAAAATTGAATCATTGAACAAGATCCATGAGTTCATAACATGTAAATGTGAAATGTGTTTGAGTCATAGACATATGCATTGACAATCATTAACATATTAGTGTATGATAATTTACGTGACTATTATAGAGAAATGGGGTTACTCCCCAAAAAATTCTGATAGTATAGTTAATTCCTATGACTATCATGGATGATAAATTTTCTTTCTAAATTGTGTTCAAATACCATTCTAGTCCTTTTGATGTTGTGAGATATCCATCATTAACCATTAAATTTGAGAGATATATAAGTCTCACCCTTAAATTGTTATAACATGACCATCAACATTGGTTATAAGATAACAAAGAAAACTAATTATAACAAAAAAACTATTAATGGTTATTACATAAGAACGATCAAAAAATTAACCACATATATATATATATATATATATATATTCCACTATATTGTAAAACTCTCGTCATAACATCATAACTCATCGAAATAAAATTGGAATCATAAAATATCACATAAACCATGTGATGTAAATTAATTTCATCAATATATATTTACCATCCAAAGAATTTCTTAGAATGGTATCATTGCATCATATCCCAAAAAAGAATAGTTAATATCTATGATTTCATTATGGATGGAAAATATTTCGAAATGATCTATTGAAAAACTTCACAAAGAAAATATTATTTTTCACATTTAAATGTTTTTTTAAACATCAACAATTATAAAATATTAATGAACCATTTTTTTCTGATAACAATCATGGAAAACTGTAATGGATTCATAAAAAAATTAATTAACCATAATGGTTAGGAATTTTAAAGATGCAGTATATGATCATATAAATGATTTCATTCACACATTTGTAAAAAAATATCATGAAGTTACATAATTTAAAAATGAAATGGATATTCCTCAAAACTTTTTAAAAATACATAAACTAAGTAAAAATAACGTTGAACAGTAATTGGATAATGGAAAAATCTCTCTTGAAAATATATAAATAATATTTAGTCATGTTACAAAAAATATTTTTGACTGAAGAAACAAAGAAATTAAATTTTTAGTAAGAAAACATTTTCGGAACATTGATATTATAAGAATAATAAAATTATTGGAACAAAATTATTATTATTATGAAATAAGCATATAAGAATAAATTTCATGTGTTTTTTGAGAAGTAGGTCATAATATTTCATCAATAAAAATATAATCATCAACAATCTGGAAAAACACTGAGATTTTTAAAGAAACCCCTTAGCACATTGGTTAATACTAAATAATAATCCCCCATAATGAATAACCTCATATGAAAATATAAATATCATATTTTTCATGAAAATAATCATAATACAAAATTCATGGGAATTATATGTAACACATAAAAGAATATGTGCTATGTTTGAAAATTCTCCCATAGAAATAAAAATTCAGACTAAAATACCTTATCTTAAGTTTAGCATCATTCATATGAAAAGAATCAAAATTGTTCCTATAAATATATTTATTATAAATATATTATATAACCATACTCAAATTTATCATACCATATGTTATTTATTTTTATTCTTCTTCCACCACATTGTTAATCCTACATTATAAAAATTAATATTCAAAGTGATATATGCATCATTTTTTAGGTATGTTAAGCTTCAGTAGATTATGTATTTTTATTTTAAATATTGTACAATTTTCTAAAAAAATCCTAAATTTTATAGAAATAACATATATATTTAATATATTATTTTTTATATAAACTGAATCTATATGGATATAAAAACGAATTATATTTTTCATGGAGATGGTTGGGTATTGATATGCACGAATGATGTATTCATTTTTTTAATGGATTGAATTAATGAGTGTTAAATATTAAATCATCATTAATAATAATTACTATATCATATATATCATATATATTCCTGGAACATATCGTTATTACCATCCATGTCAAATAGAAATGAAAACTAATTATATCGATTGGGGGAGATCATAGTCCCCATGTAAAAATTATTGAAATTATTATTTTCCAATCGATTTTGTGTTAAGATGTTATACATGATATTATCAATATATAAGTAAAATTATTTTTCAATTAACCTATTAATTCTTTATACCCATTATAATATGCATCCATAAATGATTTTAATTATTAATTAATTGTATCATTACATGTATATGATAAGATGTAAATACACATAAGTAGTATTTTGATGTACCATTTGATTAAAATATAGTGAATAAATGTGGATTTCCATTTTATAATTTAATGTTGGGGAAATATTATATTATTGCAAAATATTAAATTAATGTAATAAAATTTTTGTATCTAAATGGATCCATATTGATAACACTAATAGAAAACATTATAAGTAGTCAAAATCATCTCATTCAAAAAAAAATTAACATATTTGCTTCAAATTTATACCCTTATATATTTTTTTTAGCATTTGATTACACTTTTGAAAATTTCCATTATGTTAATGTTTTTTATGTTTTAAGGGACGTAAATGTTAGTAAAAATTCTCAAATATGAATTAATAGGCAATGTTTTATTATTATGACTATATCCTGTTTGTACGAATGAATAAGATATTATTTAATTTAATTACAATTAATAAAATATTATTTATTTTAAAATATCATTAATGTAGTTTTAAAATTAATAATTTTATTTTCATTTAATAGTATTAATAATTTTTGGTAATTCGAATCAAATGATTTATGACGTTGAAAAACATCATATTGATCTTAAAAAAAATTAACACATTAACTCTCACATATTATATTACATTTACTATTTTAAAAAATAATATATTTTTTTAAATTGGAGAACTACTAAATAATGTTTGAATGAGAATTTTATTTGAATATAAAATTTATAAATTTTAAAAAATAAATTTATTTTAAGAGAATAATTTTATAAATCTAAAAATAGAAACTAATATTTATTTATTAAATTACTCTTTATACATATTTAAAATAATTAAAGGGTCATTTTATATATAATATTTTTAAAAATTATATAAGTCATTTGAATTGGAATGTATCCATTTGATATATTAATATCCAACCTATGGTGATAAGTTGCTAATTTCCTACAACTAATAATGACTAATAATAATTTTTATGTCCTAGTAAAATATTTTAAAAAATATTATTCTAATTTACCCTTTATCTTGGGGAAATATTTGATCATGGTTAGAATTCATATAGAAAAAATATCGTAGGGTTCTATTTAAAAAATATAATCCCATTGATTCAAAATATTTATTCAATTTTATGAGTTAAAACACCACCATGCGGACCAAATTATCTTTTAAATAAGGCACAACACTCAATAAAAACATCCATTTATTTGTTTATAATTTTATGCTTAAAAACTATATTTTTATCATCCAAGTCATATAAAAATAATAAAATATATTTCAAAAAAATTTATTGATTATAAAATGTAAACATTTCATTAAATTTATTCAAAAAATTTATTTATTATATTCTTTATGATTAAAATTGTTTGTGTGCATAAGAACAGTTGTATAGAAAAATATCTATTTTCTATTAAAATGATTTTTTATTTCTAATAAGTTGGAAAACATTGTATTTATTTTATACTATTATAAACTATAATTTTTCCATAATTTATTTAGTATAATTCATACCCTATAATAATATTTTTATAGAGTAAATATCACATTATAACTTTTTAATTTTGTATTGAGTTTTGTTAAAAATTGGTGTTTCTTATAACTCAAGCCATAGAAAAAATTATTAGTGTTTTAAGAAATATATTTTATAAAATAATGGGCATCAAAATTCACCCTACCTGAATTATACCCTCCATATTCCCCTTTATAATATATATAAATTATGATATCTTCACCTCATTACATCTCATTGCATCCTAACGTTATTAGGTTTCTTCTATAAATTTTTGATATATTCTAATATCTTTCACCAAGTGAGTAGTATTATTATATAGAACATTATTTATATAATCCATGTTTTCTACCAGTTTTTCTTCATATTAATGAAAATATTTCAATTTTAAGACCTCTTATTTTAGAACATTTCATGGTTTAAGTATGTACTTCCTTGGGAGAGGAACATGAACATGTAGTGAACATAGTAGAGGATTGGTGGAAGCACAAAAAAATCTATCATCCTTACTCAAATAATAATAATAAATATATAATATACATATGTGTTATATTTAACTTTCTTGTAAATATCATAACATCTCCCATGGAGAAAATCATATAAATATATCTCCCCACTAACAAATTATAGATCACACCTATGAACATATTCTTAATTTTTTTGTCCACTCTACGTTACCTTGATATGACGTGGAATGGATCTAAATTTATCTTGTTTTTTCTCAAATATATATCTGGTCTAAATAGTTTTATTTTTCTAACTTCAATCTATAATGTTGCTATTCTATACATATTTCATATAGAGCATCATAAAGTTTCATCTGAATTCTTATGTCGAATATATTTTTTTGGAAGACTCACTAATATGAAGATGTTGATCCTAACCACTATTAAAATTTATAGAACAATATCTAAAATTTTCCTCTCATGTTTCAAACGTTCTATATTAGATGGAATATTTTTTAGTGATATATAGTACAAAATCTCAACTGAGTATCTCATGTATTCTAAAATCTTAAAAAAAACATTTATGTAATCCTAAAATCCTGAACAAGTATAATATAATGTGGTACTCACTAAAAACTTATCATACCCTTAATGATGAATATGTGAACCTATTCTAGAGATAAAAATTCCCTAATATTAATTATATGTTCCGAAAATTTAAATATACCAACTCCTACCCATATAACATTTTTCTATTATGAAATTTTATGTAGTCCAATGACGAAACATGTGGTGGTGTTTCCTAATTACAATATGATATCCGAAATGGTTTTGATAGCTCTTTATTAAATTTTATCTTATCCATCACAGTATTACATATATATCATTGAGATACAAATTATTAAATATCTATCATAAGATTTTCTCAACAAAAAAACACATTCAGTTATTTATACATCATACTATTTCGAGGAGGAATAGTGAATGATGCTTTATAAATTTTTCCCAACAATTCTGCCTTCAAATATGCTATAGATAGAACAATTTCATAATTCTTAACTCTTATCATTCCATCAGAATTAAGGTCATCCTAAGAACATTTATTTCCTTCTTCTATAGTTCCATATCAATTTTATATCAATCATTAATCCTCACTTCGACAGATGGTCAAATATATATTTAATAAAGAGAAATTTTTCTCTCCTTACATCAAGATTTCATGTTCTATACAATGATAATTCAATAATATTGGATCTTTTATGATCCTTATCATATAAAATCTATCATGATCTTCTTGACTCTAATCACATACCACCTTATTATTTTTCCCTGGAGGAAATTTATTGATCATTAAAAATATTTAATTATATCGTGAATATTCTCTAAATCATATTATGAAAATAACATATGAATTAAAACATTAAACAATTTTAATTATTATATATGTAACATCATTCTCAATAAATATAGTTTATCTTTTTTTATTAATCAAAGTTTTATGCAGTTGTCTCTAAATCATGAGTTTGGTGATTCTAAAATGAAAATCCAATAAGTTTGAGGCATAATAATCCTCAAACAAATCATTATGAGAGTTAATCCTAATTAATTTATTGATTTGTAACAATATATTTCAAATCCTTCTCTACAGTTGGGTAATGTATGTGCATGTGCACTGACTAACCATCATATTATATCATTGATAATTTCTTCGCATTCATCTAAACAATAGAATATATATACCATATGAGTAATCATAGTGAGTGGATTGAATGGATAGGTTAAAGTTTTTTAGATGTTAAATAATATTAATCCAAATCATGAAAGAAATTTACCTCAATACTTATTGTTGTTATGGACCCACAATCTGAAACTTATATATTTTAAGTATCTACAAATATTCCATCAAATGAGATTTTATAATCAATGAATGATACATTTCGAATAAATAATATTAATATTGTATATTTTTCATAAGGTTCATCCTCCCAAACTATAGTCAATATAGATATGAGGTTATTCTCTTGCTATTATTTTCTCCTTTAATATATAATAATATAATTAATAATCACTACAAAAAACGGATCAATGTAATATCTAAATACCATATTCATTAATTATACAAATATTAAAGTGTAATGAGTTAGACTAAATAGAATAAAAAGAACATAATAGTGTTTATAACATATATGTAATTTCTTATTGGGTATATCCTTCTGCAAGACCGCAAAAAAATGATATCTAGAAAGAAGATCAATCCACAGAAAGTAGTATTCTCTACATTTTATTATACAAGTAATCAATATGAGGAAATTTATTTTTGTTAATATTAATTTTTTTTATGTTCTCAGTAATAAATTTAGGGTCTCATTGAACCATATTTAATCTTAAAAGAAATATCTTATGCACCCTAGGGTGAAAAACATGGAAGAATGATTCCCTTGTCTTGAATCTTATATTGATTCTTTTTTAGTTGTAACATCCCAAAAAATTTAAAATAAGAACATCATATTCAATATATTAAATGATATAAAACACCATTATTAGAAGAAAATATAACACCATAAGGAAATATGTTATAGTTATTTTTAAATATTAACAATTTAATAATTTTTACTGATAAACGTACTATCGGGATTGTTAAAAACAATACACTTTTTTAATATATTATCTTTCATATATGTCCATTATAATATATATTTTACGATAATGTATATGAATAATACTAAATTTGTCATTTAAACAACATGGATTGAGAATGAATAAAATAAATTCATTTTTCATATGTTGGTAATAAATTCAATATGAACAATTTTAATGAGAAAAAATGTTTTCTGAAAACAATATTTTTTATGAATAACTGATTTTTGGTTATGTGGGCATATAATAATAAACTAATTTTTACAATAAATTTAAAATTTATCTTACAAAATAAAATTTATTTTTTAAATTTATATTTTAAAAAGAATTTGGCGACTTTTGATAATTATTGAAAAAGATTAATATTTTTGTTGAATTGTGATAAAATATGAATTTTAATTTAAAAATGCATTTGAGTTTATATTATTTCTATAATTGTAAAATATTTTAATTTTTAAGCAAGTAAAATCAGTTGAATTATATTTTATTTTAACTAATATAGGTAATATGAATAAGATTTACAATTATTTTTTATTTTTTATCTTTTTGTACTTATGTGAAGTTTTTCATTGAAACTTTAGTTTCTTGTCACAATTGTGGGTATAATTTTAAAATCTATTTATCCACATATGTAAACTATTTTTTAAAAAAATTGGTTCCATATTTGGAATCTAACTATTTTATATTGTCTAATAAGTTCATCATAATTTTTTTACCATTACGAATAGTAAAAAGATGAAAAAATAAATAATGTAATTAAGGTAAAATTTGGTTTACATGGGATTAATAAAATAAGGTAATGATTAAAGTGACCAAAAAACCAATATAAAAACAAATTTATGGACATATTTATTCACTAACATATCAATGGTTCATGAATTACCCAATTTGGATGCCTAATTCAATCTATAAACACGGGTGTTATTGATTCATTTCAAAAATACCCAGTGTGTCCTCTCCCATAGTTATGATAGTCTACCCAAAATAAAATCTTCATAAAACATCACAATCCATGTTGATAGGAGAATAAAATTGAATATATCTTCCTAAAATAATAATTCAAACATTATATGATTTTTAGATCATAATTTTTCATAGTAAAGCATTATGTTAAACATAAATAAGGTTTCTCGATAAATAGTTAATGTTTTTAACTATATGTTTTCATTTTTAATGTTCTTACAAATCAAGAATATTTTATCCATAAATTCTCACATAATTACAAAAGTATATTGTATATTAATATCCATAATTATTTTAATGTAATTATCTATATAAATCTACACCTCCAAAAATTGAAAACAAAACCATCTATCATGTGTACGACACACAACCACCTCACAACACAATATATATATTTTTCTACACCACGACCATTAATGGATGAATATAATTATTTATGTAAAATATGTAAAATATAAATATTATATTAATATTCATCATGAATAAAGTTATCACACAACTTTTTTATTCTATTATGGGGAATATATGATAATGTCGCTAATGTGTACCAAGTACTACTGCCTTACAATGTGATGTGATTCATTTTTCACAAACACATTACATTGAATATATTATGGAATATATTTAATTAATATCTATGTTTTTTATTAAATAAATATAATTATTTAAATTTATTCTCCCATCTAAATAATTACCTTACAATCTATTGGAAAATAACAACGTTTCTCGTCTATACCTATGCACTAAAACCTCCACATCACATTGTGAAATGTTATTCATTTTATATTAGCATGGATGATAATAGAGAAATAGTTTATCAATATAAATTATATTTATAAAAAAATAATGAATATTTAATATTTTTTTAATATTTTTTTAAATCCCACACATTGTGATAATTGGAAATAAGGTTCATGCGTAGGTACGACCCACATCCTCCATGAGCGGTGTAATATATTTTCTATCTAATACTATTCTATATAACCACAAAGAAATATAAAATGAAGATATATTATATTTAAATGAATTTAATAATAATTAATATTATGTAACCATGATAAAATTTACTCGAACAAAATTAATGAACAAAAACATACATGAAAAATGAAGAAAAGCTTTCAGGATATATTTAATTTTGAAAAGAATAGATAATAAATTATTGATAAAAGACTACAATAAAATAATATATTTTATTACGTATAATATTATTGTTTTATAAATCATAAGTGATAATAATTTTATTATTATGTAGGAGGTTCATACACATATTAAGGAGTTCAAAAAAATGTTAATGGTTTCATCCCTCTTTTACTATTGTCAAACAGATGACACAATCAACTCATAATACTTTTTTTGGTGAATATATTACCCCATTGGACATTTAATATCATGAATATGTGTCTATAAATTTGATTCAACGTTTTATATGAATTTATTTAATTCATGTTTCTTATGGATCATAATTTAAGAAATTGGAATAGTGATTTCTCAAAATCATTCCATTATTCAATATTTGTTTTTTTGTAACCCTTTTGGGAGTTATATGGTATTTCAATGTTAAAATAAATTAATTTTCTTCTAATAAAGTCATCCATGAGTTTTTCATTGATGTATTACAATTTATTCATTCACTAAAAAATAAAATTATTGAGAAATGTTTTTATGAAAACATTACATACATTCTCACATCAGTCAAAAATCCAGTTTCATCAAAATTTAGGTTTTCTAATCATGTTTTACAAAAATTATCATTTTAATATGTATTTATTAATTGAAAATTTTTCATTTATACTATTAATTTTTTTTAGAAAATAATAATGAAAATTTTTAAATAATGAATTCAATTATTTTATCGAAAATGTGAATGATTTTTTTTAAATGTGCGTGTTATTTACGCAATTTTTAACAATAAGGAAAAAATAGATTTTTTAAATACTATCTTACATGTTTTAAAAAATTCATCAATGAAATTTTTTAAAAAATATTTTGTTCGCACTTATTTTTTAAAATATTTTCCAAGTGTAGAGGTTATTTTCATCAAAAATGATTTCAATGACATTGGTATGTTATTTCCACTGATCAGATGCTTCATATATTCATTATACATAGGATCCACTTGGGATATTTTATATTAATTCTATCATTACTATTTCTCTTGCTCCAATTTTATTAGTTTACCTAGGGTTGTACAATTTTATAACCATTCACCATATTTCAACATATGTTTTATGATAATATTTAATGATTGGAGAAAGTATTAAAAATGTGATTGTTTGATATTCAATATGAATGTTTATTTAACTTATTATTTCACCCCATTTATATGAGGCATGCATTTTAAAACAACCAAATGATGACGTACATGGAAATTTCATTTTTATTCGGAATACTTAATACATTACACCTGTATATTTACAAAGACCTTATTAGTTTAGTTTCTTTGGACACAAAGATGATAATATTCTATCGTAGTGAAATATCTTCAAAAAATATCATAAAGAACATATCCATTTTTTATGACTTAAAAACATTATTTATATCCTGGGGAAAAGAAAAAATAAAAAGGGGGAGAATAAATATTCAGTAAGGGTAAACATGGAGAATATAAACCAAAGCATAAACATAAGAATTTATAAAGAAGAACATAATTTTTAAATATCAAAATATGGAGTCATGATAAAAATCATGGCAATAGATAAGGAATAGATCATGAATGAAAATTAACCATGATAAAATACAATTGGAATAAAACATAGACTTGGGGAAATTAATTTACCACATAATATTATTTCCATAGTATCTAATTTATTTATTCCAAGACCATCACAGTGGACAATGACGATTACTAAATCGGGTTTACATTTTGTTCCGTCCATATATTAATGAACTATATTTACCCGTTGTCCCATCCCACTATTTCGGAACTAGACTTACTTCATATTCCACTCTGGTCTGTCTCATTAGATATAAATCATTACCCAAATCACTGGAGGAAGATATAGGTCCCACCAATTTCCTAATGGAATCATTCTTACATGTTCAAAAAAATAAAAATCATTCATCATAGCATAACCCATAAAATAAAATGGTGTTCTTAACCATAATTCCATAATAACATAATCCATATAAAATATCATTCCATCATTAACAGAATAAAATCATAGAAATAATCAGGATCAAAACATAACCCAATTAAAATAGTATCATCTTAGATGGAATATATTTTTGATAAAACACATAAAATAAATTCTTTACGGAAATATTTTTTCTTCTTCAAAAAAAAAAATTCATTTCTCAAAATGCCACACAATTTTCAAAAAAATAATATATTTGAAAATAAACATGAAATATTTTAGAGGAAGATACATTGAACCCAATTTTTCTAAGCATAAATATTCATTCATGTTTTATAAGTTAAAAAAACATCATGCTCTTACTTTTTTCAGAGAAGTCAAAAAATAACTCGAATGGTAGACCTAAGTAATGTTTCTTCTAAACAATGTAGTAAAAGTAAAAAATGGTTAAAAATGACTTGAAACATTCAACTAAAAATATTAAAAAGTATGTTAAATAATTTTTAGAAAACATGGTCATGGATGAAATGTATAACCCCGTAAAAATGTACATATAATAAATATCAGATAGAAACGGGTTATCAAAATTATCCCTTACCTTAGATAAGATTTCCTCCGTATGTTTAGGAAAAAAATGTATAGTGAATTTTAAAAAATTATAAAATTTTAACAGAACCATAATCATATTAATGATATCCTATATCAATCACATATAACTTTATATTACTCATTTAATTGTCAATTCAATTTTAAAGCAACATTTTGGTTAATAAATATATTATTTTTCGTACATATTGTGTCTTGTTATTATTGATCTTATATCATTGATCATTATTTAAATACATATAAAATATAAAATATTATTTATATATCACAAATAATATGTATTGAAATATATATAATAGATTCATGAATGGAATGGAATAAAATGTTCCTGGAGACGGTAGGCCATACGTACACATGAACGATGTTTCCATTTCCTTATTGAATTGATTGAAAGAAAGTAGATGGAATATATATATATATATATATATATATATATATATTTAGTATCATTATTATTTCTTATATTTAGTTATTATGTTTTATATACACTTGATAATCGTTTATAAAATGTTAATGTGGATAATAAATCTCAGAGAGTCATGGAGACGGTAAGTCGTACGTATGAATGAGCAACGATATCATTCCCTTGATTGTAAAACGGTGTATAATTGGATGTTATATGAATTTTAAATATATAATATCCTATTATATTTACTATTTATGTAATTTTTATTCATCATTATACCCATCTAATAAGATTATAGGTGAAAAAACAGTCTACCCCACTGTGTGGAAATGGTAAGTCGTACATACGCAGGAATGGGAATATTATTTTTCATATGATGGGTACAAGGTGAAATTTGGTTGTCGCATAATCCAAAAAAAATCTCAGAATATATTACATGTTAGATTTGTTATTTTATTAGGGTAACAACACAGGAATAAAAATATTAATAAGAAATAATCTTTAAAAGAAGGGATAAAACAATTACCTCTTTTTTGGTGTCTCCTCTTGATTTTTCCAAAAGGACTCCTTTTGTTGGTTTTTGGAACAAATAGTGGACTCTAAAAGGAATGGAGGAATTTTTGGAACTTAATTGAGATTAATTTGGATGATTCTAGGGGATTAAAAGGATTTATTATGTTGGTATAGGTGGAGGATTTTTATAAGAGGGAGAATTGACACATTAAAAATGTTTTGAAACATTATTTTATTATAAAATTATTTTCAAATTATAATAGTTCACAAGTAAAACATTTCTAACATAAGATGACAATGGGTTGAAATAATCTCATATAATATGTTTTATACAAATTTGGGTCCAAAAATTAACATATCTTTTAGTTTTAACCCTTTTTTAAACACATTAACTCTTACGAGGCCAACTTGTATTTTCATAAAATATTGTCCTTATAAAAACTATAAAATGTAAAAAGAATGAAAAGTGTATCATTAATGAAAATTTAATTATTATATATGTTATTTGTACAAATATTATATTTTTGGACTATTATATCAATTTATAAAAAAGAAATTTTTTAATGATTCATTTTTGTAAATTTGGAAACAATTTACGAAATGATTTTTTTGAAGTCCTAACAACTTTATCCATTCATTATGAAGGCATTATCTCGATGATAATTTATAGTATCATCTTAAAATTCTAGGATGGAATAAAAATGTTAAAATATGATTTATTTTAATATTTATAATATCATTTATAAGAATATTTTATTAATAATGTAATCAATGTATCCATATTGTGTTATAAATTAATTTATTTATTTAATGTATAAATATTATAAATAATATAATGTGATATAGGAAACCTATTTATATTTTTAATGGCTATTTATAGTCATTTATATTAGTTATATTACCCTATATTAAAATTTCTTCTGTAAAGGAAACAAGTTTATTTGATTTTACTCTTTACTTTAAATTAATTATAATAACTTGCCATTTTCACTCCCAATTAGCCCACAAATTCCAAAGGATTGGCCTAAGTATGTTTATGGTAGGAAATAGCTCATCAAATTGCATTATGACACATTTTAGGGTATATTTATATTATTATATTATTATTATTTTACCCTTATTTTCTAATTTACCATTTAATCATGGTAAATAAAAAATAATTACTTAAATTACAACTCATAATATCCCAAAATAAAATGAACCGAGTTAAAAAATTTGAAGATTATGATTACAAATATGGATTCAATTTTTCCAAATTGTAAACACGTAAATTTAGTAAATAATTTAAAATTAAATTATGATGTCAAAACTAGAAATCATGTTTTTAATTAGTAAAAAACTACCAAAATATTGGCATGTGTTAATGTAAACTTTCAAAGAGAAATAACTTCTAATTTCCAAAATTGGATTAAATTAAAAAATAATCAATTATACCCAAAAACAATTGACATGAAAACATAAAAATATAAATAAATTATATGAAAAAGAAAATTTTGAATTTAAATGTAGTAATTTTCACTATTCTTTAAAATATGAATTTTTTCAAGAAAATTCCAAAAATTCAAGTAATGTAAATTATGATATCCCACTTCCCATGAATAAATTTATTATCACAAATATAACTTATTATATTATAAAAACTAGATTTAAAATTGGTCCGTCATCTAAAGGTGATAAAACTACATTTATAGAAAAATTATTTTTATCCAAAAAATTGAATTTATTATTATATAATTTTATAGAAAATAAATAAGATGAATGTTAAAGAAATATAAAATTAATAATGTGGTTCATAATATTCCTAAATCTAGTTTAAATCCAATTAAATGTAAATATTTTAATAAAGTTTCAATGTTTAGAGAATGTTGGTATTACGTATAACACATGCTATCATGGAAGGATGCTATTACATGTAATGCACGAAAATATAGTGATGTGTTTGGTGAAAACATATTTTGGTGTTTTGTGTAACAAAATCCATACATATTTCATTTATACATTAAAAAAATCTATACTCAGTGTTGATTGAAATGTATTTTATCAAAAGACCATGAAATCGTCTATAACAGAAGCCAAGTATACTATTTTTTATACTACAAGATAATACATTATTACATATAATTCAATATAATCTTTTTATAGCATAAAACAAAATATTTCAATGAAATTAAAAAGAATCTCTCTCATAAATTCTTAGGGTGTTACGTTATACCCCCTTAAAATTAATTTTTCCCTAAAAATTCATCGGGCTATAAAAGGATTTCTACATGAAAGATTCCTTCCAAGAAACCATAAATATAAAAAGGAATACCAAAACATGATTTTAAGAAATAATGTTAGAGGCATAATGGTTACCCAAAATAACTCCTCACAGGGTTTCCACATAAGAGAATATAGGTGGGAAGAGAAAATAGGTTGTCGATGAAAATATGACCATCTTGTTCCAATGGATACTGATAGAAAACATGGTTTGGAAAATGCGAACAACCTAAAACCCATTAATCTATTATGATTTAAGGGACTATATAATTCATCAAATAATATGATACCAAGATATAATTTTTGGTTTTCAAGATCATTTCCCTAAAGTTGAAGTATTATTCATGAGAATAAATAACTAATTTATTTTGGTATAATATCACCGCTAATCATGCCTTGAAAAATTTCAACATAATTTATTAATTAATGAAATTATATTTAATTCATCATTTATGAAGTGTATTCAGATCATGCGATAAAATGATAGGTCATTCCTGCTGTCTAAATAAAAAGGTCAGAACATCATATCAAATATGAATAAGTCCATATATAGTAATATAATACATTAATCTACCAATACTCAACTGGTATCTAACATATACAATTCATAGATGGAAAATATTATAATCTTTCCAATATCTAAAAATATAAAACATCAAAAAGTGGTGAACTAAATCGGCAAACAAATCACTCTCATATCTCATTATGTAGTTTTTCGATGTCATATTCCAAAAAATATGAACACCTTAATCATGTACTCTATCAAAAAATGATAATAACATGAATTACCTTAAATCCTGTTTCAAAACATGAATTATATCAAAATTAAATTTTTCCGCACCCTAAAAATATTAGCAATTATATATACTCAATCCATGATATAACATTCCTCTTATATAACTCATGAGTTCATTAAAACTATCAAACATATCATCATCTCTTAATCCTTTCATTATAAACATATCATGTGCTTTCCAATAATATTTCAATCACTTTTCATGTTTACCATTTTAATTCAACATATTCTTTACAATAATGATGGACAAACAATAGTTTAAAAATCATTATATGGTTATTTATTCCATAATAACACAAAATTACTCAGGCAATATTATTATTTATTATCATGTAATAATTCCTCAATATTTTTAAACCATTGACCAAGCTTCATCATTTTATTCCATAACACTTCTTTTATCACATATATCATTTTTAGTCTCTTTATCGTCATCAACATAAATACTACCTATATAACCATGGTGATTCAATTCATGAGATTTTCCCTTGGGGAATAGATATTTATAATTCTCGTACATTAAAATTTTTAAAAATTTAACTATTGTTGATGTCTTAGAAATACCATTATCCTTGTCCATTGTGTTAACTGAACCTATTCCTTCGCAATTACTAGATTTGTGTCCTTTTCCACACCCAAAGCATCTTCCAGTTCCTATAAAATATTCTCCTTTATGACTTTTAACAAATTATATACATGACTAAAATTTTACATTCTTGACACTATTATCCCCATAAAACTCCATGTTTCTCTTATTACACTAGGATAGGAAACTAACCAAATTTGATATTTTTTTAATCATATTATGAAATTGTTTATTAGGCATAATAACGATGTTTCACCTTCCAACTCACATTTAATTTTGGTTTCTTATGAAGAATATAATTCCATTGTCCATAATATTCGCCAATAAATTGTATCATCCTCTTTCTAGACATTTTATAAAACCAAAAAAATTGGGTTGGAGGAAAAATCATAAAAGGAAAAAAAAATCAAGGGTGATTAATTTCAATCTCTAATATCAATGATTTTATCCTTGGTTTTTCATGATCGTTACCATAATTATAGGAATGTAGCCTATAATTTGACATAAAAAAGGAACATCCCTATTCATACAATAGAAATATATCTATGGTGCTCACTAAAGCATGAACATCCATGTTTCTAAAGGTTAACAGGTCCATTCATATGATACAAAATCTTATGATATTGAATTATTTATAGTGGACCAGAATTGACACCTATATACGAACTCCGTGAGTGGCTACAAACCCTTGGTGGTACACACCACCATCCCTAGTGGGATCTATTTTCCCATTAGTCCCTTGATCATAGGTCCATGATTTGTGAAATGTTCACTCAAGAGAGTTCCCATGGATCAAATTCATTCATACCTCCTTTTCTCTAATACCAACTCTAATGACCCAAGAATAACATACATAGATGTTACTCTTCATTTTGTAAATTCAAAATACAATACACAAATAGACGTCCAATGACCATATTAGTTTAGGGTATTTGGAAACACAGAACATAATCTTCTAACATGGTGAATGATCTTCATCATCCCCATATGGACCTTCCCCTTTTAGTTTTCCTACCAAAAAAATTATATATTGCGGAAAAGTAATAGTTAAAAGGGTGAGCTCAGATGATCAGAACGGTTAATCATGGAGAACATAAAAAAATCATAAACATAAGAATGAGAAAATTAAAAATAATGTTTAAATATCAAAATCATGAGTCATGAAAGAAATCATGGCAGTATGATAGGCATAGATCAAAACAGGGCATTAACCTTGATAAAATAGAATTGGAATAAAACATGGAATTGTGGAAAACAATTACGCATATAATATAATATCCATATTATCATAGGCATTACTGCCAAAACCATCATAGTGGACAAAGTCAATTAATGAACTGGGTTTACATAAAGTTCCATCCATGTATTACTGAAAAATATTGACTTTCAATTCCATCAATGTATTTATGAACAATATATTCCTATCATTCCAGTAATTTTTATTTCAGGACATATAAATATTTATTAAATGCATTGGAGGGAGATATTGTTCCCACCCATCCTATAATGGAATCGTTCATACGTATTCCAGGAAAACATAAATTATTTAGCATTGCATAAGTTATAAAATAAAATGGGTTTCTTAAACATCATTCCATCATAATATAATACATATAAAATATAATTAAATCCTTAACACAATAAATTCATAGTAATAATAGGGATCGAAACATAAAAATATTTAAAGATTGTTATCTTAGATGGAAAATAATTTTGATAAAACACTGGATCATAATTCTTGAGTAAAATATGTTTTCTTCTTCAATTTTTTTTTTCCTCAAATCCAATGGAATTTTAAAAGAAAATAATTTAATCAAAAATAAACATCAAATATTGTAAAGGAAACATAAAGGAAATAATTTGTTATGAATCCATAGAAATATCTCCATGCTGTATAAGTTTAAAAAAACATTCTCCTCATTGTTTGGATGGAGTGGTCAAAAAGTAACTCATAAGGAAAACAAAAGAATGATTCCATCTAAACCATATGATAAAAGTCAAAAATCGGTAAAAATGAAATTAAACTCACACATAAGAATAATAAACAGTTTATGAAAAAAATTTAGAAAACATGATGATGGACAATAAATACACCCTCGGTAAATTTTTATGTATAAACAATCTTAGATAAAAATGATATTGAAAAATTATCCCTTATCGTGGGTCTGATTAAATCTGAATGTGTCTCAAACTATTGTATTTTTTGTTTAAACCTATTATTAACTTTTTATATGACCATAATAATATCAATATTATCATATAACATTCAATTATGAATTTATATTACCTCATTATCTATCAATTTCTTGTTAAAGAAATGTTTAGATAATTACCATTTTATTTATCGTACATGTTTGGAATTTTTATTCTAGATCTTATTAATTAAATCATGATTTAATTATTTCTATAATGTTAAAAATTATTTATATATCTAAATATTCAGGATATACATATATATAAAAGGTAGATAAATTAATGGAATACATCGTTCATGTAGTATGTAGGGCTTACGTAGGCATGATCACTATTTTTGTTTCAAAATTGCATTAAATTGAATAAAGAAAATGAAATATATTTAAATGAATAAATAAATTATAATTATTATTTCCTTTATTTAATTTGTATTTATTTTATATACTTTATAATCATTCCTTCTAGGATAATGTGGAGAATGAATCTCATCGCATCGTGGAGATGGTAAGCCATACGTACGCTTGACTGACGTTATCATTTCCTTGACGAATAAATGGTATAGAATCAGATGGTATTAGAATTTTAGAAAAAATAGTATCTTTTTATATTTATTATTTATATAATTTAATTTCATCACTACTGTCACGAACCATCCGCGGGGCCGGTGTCGTGACTACCCCAAGCCCATCATCCATAGGCCAGGGGCTGGCGACTAGAACCAAAGGCATAAATCCCAAATGAAGGGAAGGAATTGCCTTTATGAAGTAACATACACAATAGAGTACGCAAGTGAATTAAGAACATAGTAAAACCGAGTACATGGTATGTGTGGAATTGTAAATGGGCCAGTATACAATCCCAACTGAATGTACAATACAACAGAAAGGAAAGTGATATAGCAGTAAGTAAAACAGCACACTGAGTCGTCTTCCAGAAATCCCACCAGAAGGGTGGGTACAAATAGTCTACTCAGCTCCTCGTGACAGACCGTCCTCTCTGTGTATATCTCGCCAAGTGGTCCACCTCTGGGTACCATCCATCTTCACAAGCCTCCACCCCGATCAGTTTTGTCCACCGACTACATCCAACAAAACGTAGTGCAGGTATAGCCCGTGTAGGGGTGAGTATACGATACCTTGTAGGGACCCCGAGAGCCCCGAAAGTCTCTCCGAATTCACGAAGGATAAACCACAAAGGAAAGGTACAATTCCGAAGTATCAAAAACAGTACTTAGGTATATTCCCATACATATACCTAAGTCATCAGTTACAAAATGGATGTAACTCTCGATCACAAGCGCAACCCAGTCCAGATAGGAAAACACAACCCAGTCCACACAAGAAAGCAAGAAAATCACTTCGATGATAATGATTGAGAATCATGTCTCATCTCACACAGGTATACACTTAGTAAGGCGATAGAGATGATCAGATTTAGCCACTGATTCATCTAAGCTCTCAGACCCCCATAGGATATAAGACCAGCTAAGTTGTTGGACCCACAAAGGATACAAGAGAAGCTACTCTACCAGACCCACAGAGGATACAAGTACATAGTAAAATACTACTAGACCCACATAGGATACAAGAACAGTATTCATCACCTTCAATCCCACAAAGGATTCCTATACAGTCATTGTCGCTGTAGAACCCACGGTTGATCCATGTACAGTCGTTGTTGCTGCCGAACCCACAGAGGATCCAAGTGCAGTCCTCTTCGTCGCAGTCGCAGCCAGCTCTAGGGTTCCCGCACACAGCATGCTCGATTCTAGGAGGGTCCGTTCTTTGAGAAAAAGGGATTCGATAAATCAACTATCATTATGTCCAGAGTTGATGTGTCCCAATGTTCTGTCTTATAAAAAAACCAATGCGACAGACGATGCGTCTATCAGATGCCTATTCTGAGAGTTATTGGCTTTTCCGTACCAGGGACCCTGTTGGTTTTTAAGCTAAAACCAACATGAGTGTACTCTAGATGCGTCCAAACAACAAGCGGAGTAATCCAAAAGGATCGTCTCATCAAGAGTAATTCAACACAGTTGACGGCATGTCGAACGGACGTCCGGTCCGTATGTTATAAGCGTTTCCACTCCAAGGGCCCGGTTGGTTTCGGGTTCGAACCAACCTGGTCATACACAAACATTGCCAAAACCTTGAGGTTAATATACCGAAACGACCGGCTCGATTCAAGGATTCCCATGAAACTGATTGTGCATTGATCGGAGGTCCTTATCAAATATTATGGGAAAATACCGAATGAAGTCCGAAGTGGGGGGTCTGGGAGTGGTCCTACCCAGCACAACCCCCCTAGGATGGCCCAAACTGGGTCCGACCCAGTAGGGCGTGGCCCGGCCCGGAAGGGCGCGGCCTGGCCCGGTCTGCGCGACCCGTCCTGGCCTAGCCGGGTGGTATGCTAGCTCGACCAGCGGGCCGAGCAAGGGGGATGCGGTCCCCCCTTTGCGCTCCGCAGACGTGGAGACCGACGCAACATCTCCCAGGATCTCGTGTAGCCGTGGGATCCAACTCCTTGCGGTCACGGCTGATGCTGCGGCGGACTCCTGCCGGTGGTGCGCCGTCATGGTGGATATTTTTGCGTGCCACCGGTGTCACTTTGGTGGTCCGTTCTAGCTCCCGTCTTAACATGCACTCGTCTTAGGACCCCTAGATTAATGAAAATGCCTCTAATCGCCATCTCAGTTTTGTTTCGTCATCACCAAGAATTAGGTGCATCAAAAAAACACTAGAGGTGGGTTCAGACTTATTCGTTAGTTCTCACCCACTGTGTTAGTGGTTCAAACATTACCAAAAAATTGCACGCCATGTCGGGGATATAAAATGAGATAAAGAAAATTATTCAAATTCCCCTTCCTCTACAAGGAAGACGATCGTCGGCGTCGTGGTAGATGACGTCACGGGGATAAGGATTGTAGGCATCATCGGGGCCCGCCGTGGAGGAAGCGGCGTCTCCTCTCTTATCACGGAGAAGAGATGGGGGTGGTGCGTCTTCGATCTCCAAGGAACCGGAGTTCTTCATTGTTCTTCGTCAGAGGTCGGCGTTCTTCATCATTCTTCGTCAGAGGCCGGCGATCTTCCTCGCACAACGAAGTTCTCCTCGTTAATAAAATAATATGTTCCCCGTATTATTTTATAATACAGGCAAAGAAACTCTCCCATAAATAATTCACCACACTAATTAAAATGTGTTGACATTTAATTAATGAACGGAGAGAGAAGGTTCCCCATTATTAAACGACTTGGCAGTCAAATTAAAAAGGGGGTAAAGAGGAAGGTTCTTTATTAAATTAAGTGTTGACATAATTTAATGGATTGATGTGACATTTAATGGAGGTTTTCCTAATTAATGAGAGGATGTTTAAGAGATTATAGGGAATTAAATGGTGGGTCTTGTGTGGGCCCCCACCTCCCTAACATTTCCACTTGGGTAGTTAAGTGGATGTGGGCCCCACTATTAACTACCCATTGGAGGGAAAAACTACCTTATGAAATTAAAATTGTTCCTGATAATTTTTATTTTCTTCTTAAATAATCCCCCAAAAATATCTCCTCCTCTACAAACGCAACAATGGTAAGGGTCCCCTTAAGAAATTACCGGCGTTGCGGTTTAATCGGTTCCCTCGGATTTTAATTCCGAGCATGTATTCAAATGATAGAAAAACTAGGTCATTCAATCACTGAACATACCCACGCTAAATTTCGGTGATCGATTCTGGGCACACCGTGCCTCAGAATCAAGTTCCGTCAATATCCATAGACTCATAAAATTCCCATGTATTTTAAAAAAAATCCTTGTAATTTTCGGGTCTTTATATCGCTCCCACCTCAGAGCTTTACATCCCTATAAAGCTACAACATAAACTAGGGGAAAAAAAGAGGGTACTCAGCATGTATCTGAGCCTCCCGATCCCATGTGCTCTCCTGGAGGTTCTCGTGCCGCTAATGAATGTGTACCGTAGGTGTCGACCGTCCACGTAGGACCTGCTCCTGTTGATCCTCGATCACGACAGGGACTTCCGCAAAAGTCGCCCTGTCATCGATGTCCAACTCCCCATGGTCGATGATATTCATCGGGTCATGCACATATCTTCTCAACTAAGACACTTGAATGATGTCATGCACTTGGTGCAGCTGAGGTGGAAGGGTCAGACGGTAAGCCATCTCCACTACCCTGCTAAGGACCTATAAAGGTTCGATGAAGTGCAGAGACAACTTGTTGCGGTGGCCAAATCTCCATAATCCACAGCGAGGTGAGACCCGTAAGAAAACATGTTCGCCATCTTTGACCTCCAGTGATCCCTGCCTCTTATCAGCATAGGACATCTGTCTGCTCTGTGCAGTCCTCATTCATTCCTGGATGATCTGCACCTTCTCTATCATAGCCTGAACCATCTCTAGTCCGACGAGTGCTGCCTCCCCTGGGTCAGTCCAGCATAGAGGTGATTGGAATGGTTGACCGTACAGTGCCTTATATAGTGACATCCGATGGTGGAGTGGTAGCTGTTGTTGTACAAAAACATCACCAAGGGTAGGTGATCCTCTCAGCTGTGACCAAAGTCGAGGACACATTCATGGAGCATGTCCTCGAGTGTCTGAATAGTCCTCTCCTTCTGGCCATCTTTCTGAGGTTGAAAGGCAGTGCTCAGGCGTAGCTATGTCCCAAAACCATCCGGTAATCCCCTCCAAAGCCGGTATGTAAAGCAAGCATCTAAATCAGAGATGATAGGTGATGGCACACCGTGAACCTGTACGTTCTCCTGAACGTAGAGGCATCCCATGCTCTCTACTGAGCCCTTCTCTCTGATCGGTAGGAAGTGGGCCGACATGATGAGTCAATCCATGATCACCCAGATGGAGTCATGTCCTCTATAAGTACGTGGAATCTCTATCATTAAATCCATGTATATCTCATCCCACTTCCACTCTGTGACCTCTGTGGGTTGTACCAATAATGCTGGTACCTGGTGCTCTGCATTCACTTTTTTACAAGTGAGGCATCGAGAAACGAACTCTGCCACAACCTTCTTCATACCCAGCCACCAATACTGTCGTCTATGGTCCTGGTACATCTTCGCTGCCATAGGATGTACCGTTAGAGGGGAAGTGTGGAACTCCCTTAGAACCTCCTCCTGTAGTGTAACTAGTACCATGGTACATCCCCTAAAGAGGACGATGTGCTCTCCTCCTTCATAAAATTCATCGGGTGTTATCCCGGAGGATATCTGTGCACAACGCGCCTCACAGTCAATGTCCCCACGCTATGCCTCTCAAACCCGTTGATGTAGTGGAGTAGTGACTGTGAGGGAATGAAGATATGTTTCCCCATCTCTATCCAAGAAAGTGATTTTTGAAGCGGCTAACTGCTCTATTTCCTCCCCAAGTAGCTGAATGTCTGATCTCCTGCTGATAGAATCAGACAAAATGTTCCCCTTCCTATGAGTATAGACAATATCAAAGTCATAATGCTCAAGGAACTCGATCCATCACCACTGTCTCAGGTTCAGGTCCTTCTTTGAGAAAATTTACCTGAGACTGTAGTGGTCAGAGTAGACTGTAAAGCGCTCGCCAATCAGATTGTGTCGCCATATCTTCAGGGAAAAGACCACTACTGCTAATTCCGGGTCATGTGTAGCGTAGTTCTGCTCGTGCTGCCTCAACTACCGTGAACTGTAATTGATCACTTATCGCTCCTGCATCAGCAGACACCCATGTATGGTCCCTGATGCATCACAGTAAACTATTTACCATATTCCCTCCTCTAGTAGCCTCAAGATGGGCGCACTGGTCAATCTATGCCTCAACTCCTGGAAGCTCTGCTGACATCTGTCTGACCACATGAAGGGTTTCCCTTTCTTTGTCAAAGCTATATGTGGTGATGAAACTCAAGGGAATACTTTCACAAATTTCTAATAGTACCTAGCCAGCCATAGAAAACTCCACACCTCATTCATGCTCCTAGGTTTCTCCCAAGCATGTACCGCCTCGACCTTCGCGTGATCCACTGCAACTTCTGCCTCTGAGATGACGTGCCCCAAGTAGTGAACCTCTCAAATACAAAACTGGAACATCAAGAGCTTAACATAAAGCTGGTGCTCTCGGAGTGTATATAGTATAACCCGTAGGTTGTAGGTGTCCTCCTCCTCGGTCGTCGAGTAAATCAGTATGTTTCCAATGAAGACTATGACAAACCGATCGAGGTTGGGATGAATGATCTTGTTCATGAGACTCATGAACACTGTCGGACCATTGGTCACACCGAAGGGCATGACCAGGTACTCGTAGTGGTCGACCGACACCTGATATCCATCTTCTGCACATCCTCGTCCCGAACTCGGAGCTGAAGATAACCTTACCTGAGTTCTATCTTTGAGAACCAATGTGCTCTCGTGAGCCGATTGAAGTGGTTTTCAATCCTCATATGTAGATAATTGTCACTCACAGTCACCTGGTTTAGGCGACAGTAGTCGACACACGGTCTCAATATCCCATCCGCCTTTTTAGCGAACATAATTGGAGAAGCCCAGGGTGAAACACTGGGTCAGATGAAACCTTTCCCATGGAAGTCCTCCAGTTGTACCCACATCTCACAAAGATCGGCGACAACCATCCGATATAATGGAGTGGATATTAGCGATGTCCCGAGGTACAGGTCTCTGTAGAAATCTACCTCCATGTGAGGAGATAGTTTTGGAACATTGTCAAAAAAATGTCCGCATACTGGTCCACCACTATAGGAAAACTCGTACTCCTCATGTCAACTACTCCGAGGATGAGACTAGCCAACTAATGTGTGATCAGCTTCCCCCTCCTCTGTGTGAGTCCATCCTGCGCTGCGATGGTTCCCTTATCTCTGGTGAAGGTGAACCTGGTCCCATCTGTGTGGGCACAAAGCACATTCTGCCTAATATAGTCAATATGAGCATGGAATGTAGATTAATAGTCCATTCCCAAGATGACGTCGTAAGGCCTCGATGCCGCTACAAGAAGATCCCAGCCAAAGATCTCTTCTCCTAGAGTAAGTTCACACTGCCGGCACCAGTGTGTAATCATCGTGTCTTCTTTCGTAGGAGTTTCTGGCTGCATGGATCGAGCCAACGGCTCTGTCGGAATCTCCGAGCACCGAACAAGGGCAGTGGAAATAAAATAATGACTCATAGCTATTTCTATAAGAAATGCAGCAAGGGTGGATTAGTCACATATAGTATCTCAAATCATCTCGGGTGCGCTGTGTTTGTAAGCCACCGTTCCTAGAGCTAGGCCTGCCTCTGCCTGCCAACTCCCTGTGGTTAGGGTGGACTTCCTGGGGGGTGGTGGTAGAGCTTCAAAGTGTCGTCCAACACCCGCTGCTCGACCAACTCCTTTCCCACGTCCACTTGCTCCCAGCGGACCACCATGGTCGAACCTCTGCCTCTAGCTGGGATGTCCCTCCACGGTCTTCTTCTCATTTGAATGACAGGTTGTCTTGTCACAAGCCATGTGGCCCTGCCCACCGCATGCATAGCATTTTCTGCTCCTTGAAAGGCTAGTTCTGCCTCGTGTTCCCCACACAGCTGAAACCAAATCCTGAGGTCGCCCATTTGTTGGACTGGTCTGCTTGGACCCCATCATCTTCTGTTTACTTCCAGTTGTAGAAGACTCCGCTCCCTCCCATCCTGTGGTGGGTCTCGCTGCCGATGGCTGCTCGGCGAGAAAGATCTCTACTATCAGGGCTCACTCCAGCACCCCCGCCTGCGTCGGGATGCTGAAGGGAATCATTGAAGCTCTGATCTCATGCCTAAGCCCCGGCTCAAATGTCCGATCCTGGAAGAATGGGTCTCATACCATGCATGTGGGGTAGCGTGAGAGGTTGGTAAATGTCACCGAGTACTGGGCTACTGACATGTTGCCCTACTATAGCTCTAGTAAGTCCTAGATGCGAATCGCACGGAGGGTGGCAGGAACGAACTCTGAGCGGAAGAGGCTCTCAAAGTCAATCCAAAGTAGAGATGCCTCATTGTCCACCTAGATAATTAGGCTCCACAATCTACCTATTGCTGCATACAGGAGACTCGCGGCAAGGATCGCCATGAGGTCGGCCGGTGTCCCTACCAACCTAAAGACTCTAACGACAGCCTCCATCTAATCCTCGGCTACCTGAGGATCCGTCTCTCCACAGAACCTGGGTGGACACTACCTCTGAAACTCATTCACCGTGCTCAGGTGGCGTGCACTCTCCAACACTGGGGCTGGTAGCATCGGTGGCTCGGCTGGTAGAGATACCCCCAGTGCCTTTGTTGTAATGGGGCCCTGCACCGAGGCCTCATCGCTCGGTGGGCTGCCATCTCGCACAATGCTCGGAACCCTAGATAGGTTCTGTCGTGGGGCCATCATGAAAAGAAACAGGTGTGACACAGTTAATACAATATACAAGATGATCTAACACAATCTAATCAAAAAATAAACCTTTTGAATGTAAACAGACATGCATTCAGTGTTTTTGTGCCCTTAGTCTGAAATCAGAAGTTAGTGTCCTGGTGTATGGATTCATCGGCCGTCGCACCAACACTGGACTCCCTGGACTGAAAACCACACTCAATACTATTAACATTGTTTCTCTATAGAGAAGAAATCATTAGAGGATTTATTTCTGAAGTAGAACCAACTCCTATGATACCAATTTGTCACAACCCATCCTCAGGGCACATGCTGTGACTACCCCAAGCCCTCTTTGCATAGGCCAGGGGCTGAAACTAGCACCAAAGGCGTAAATCCAAATGGAACGGAAGGCATTTCCTTTATGAAGTAACATAAAAAACAGAGTACGCATGTGAAGTAAGCACTAAGTAAAACTGAGTACAAAGTAAGTGATGAAAGGTAAATGAGCCAGTATAAAAACCTAACTCAAAGTATAGTACAACTGAAAGGAATGTATAATAACCTTAAGTAGAACAGAACACCAAGTCGTCCACTAGAAATCCCACATGATGGGTTGGTACAGATAGTTTTCTCAGCTCCTCAGATCTGATTGTCCGCTCTGTTTATGTCCTGCCTAGTTGTCGACCTTCGGGTACAGTCCTTCTCCACAAGCCTCCACTCGGATAAGTATTGTCCATCATCTGCATCCAACACAACATAGTGTGGGCATAGCCCGTGCAGGGGTGAGTATACGATACTCAGTAGGGACCCCAAGACCACCAATGTTCTCTCAGAATCCATGAAGGATAAACCAAAAAGGAAAGGTAAAATCACGAAGTATCAATAACACTACATAGGTATATTTCCCTACATATACCTAAGTCATCAGTTACAAAACGGCTCCAACTCTCTAGCCCAAGCCCCACCCATTCCACACAGGAAAACACAACCCAATCCACACATGAAAGCAAGACAATCACTTCGATGATGATGATTGATAATTAAGGCTCAGCTCACATAGGTATACACATCGTAAAGTGATAGAGATGATCATATGTAGACACTGATTCATCTATGTTGTCAGACCCACATTGGACACAAGACCAGCTAAGTTGTCAGACCCACAAAGGATACAAGACCAGCTACACTGTTGGACCCACATAGGATACAAGTGCAGAGTCAAATACTGCTGGACCCACATAGGATTCTAGAATAGTATTCAACGCTGTCGAACACACAAAGGATTCATGTACAGTCATCGTCACTTCCGAACCCATGGAGGATCCAAGTACAGTCGTCATTGCTGCCTATCCCACGGAGGATCCAAGTGCAGTCGTCTTCTTCATAGTCGCAGCCAGCTCTAAGGTTTCTCAAAAACAACATGCTCAATTCCGAGATGGTCCGCTCCTCAAGAAAAAGTGATTTTATACATCAACTATCACGATGTCTATAGTTGATGTATCCCAATGTTCTGTCTCATCAAAAGAAATCCAACATGAAAAACGGTTCTTCAATCGAACGCCTCGTCTGAGAGTTATTGGCTTTTCCGTCTTAGAGGCCCGGTTGGTTTTTAACCTTAAACCAACAAGACTATACTCCAGCTGTGTCCAAACCACAAGAGGTGTAATCCATAAGGTCTGCCTCTTCAAGAGTAATTCAACACAGGTGATGACACGTCAAACATACATCCGATCCTTAAGTTATAAGCATTTCTGCTCAAGGGCCCGATTGGTTTTTGGTTCGAACCAACCCATCTGTATCCAAACATTTCCAGAACATCACATGTAATATACTGAAACGACTGTCTGGATTCAAGGATTCCCATTCATCTGATGGTGTGTCGATTAGATCTCTGTAGCTCATGTTATAGGAAAATGACCGAAAGTAGTCCGAAGTGGGGGTTCTAGGCCTGGTCTGACCTAGCCCAACACCACCTGTGTTGGCCCGAACCGGGTCGACCCGACCTGTTTCTGGGTCTGGCCCAAATAGGCGTGGCCTAGCCCGGCTGGAGCGTGTGCTGGCTCAGGCAGCGGGCCGACCAGGGGGACACAGTCCCCCCTTTGCGCTCGGCGGATGCGGAGACCGATGCCACGTCTCCCAAGATCCCGTATGTCTGCTAGATCCAACTCCTCGCCTCCACAGCTTTATCCACGGTGGGCTCCTACTGGCGTCGTGCCGGGGTGTCGCCGCCTCCGGGCTAAAGGGATGTACCAGCCGCCACAGATTTCCACGGGCCACCCGAGTCATTCCCGTGGTCCGTTCTAGCTCCCGTCTGTGCCAGTGGTCTTCTTGGGACCTGTAGATTACTGCAAAGGCCTCTAATCACCATCTCGGTCATGTTTTGTCATCACCAAGAATTTTGTGCATCAAGAAAAAACTAGCGGTGGGTTCAGACTTTTTCATTAGTCCACAGCCACCGGGTTAGTGGTTCATAAATTACCAACAAATTGCACGCCATGTCAAGGATATAAAATAACATAAGGAAAATTAATCAAAATCCCCTACCTCAACAAGGAAGAAGATCGTCGGCATCGCAGTAGATGACGTCGTGACGAAAAAATCGTAAGCGTCATCGGGGCACGCCAAGGAGGAAGTGGCGTCTCCTCTCTTGTTGCGGAGAATATACGGGGGTGGTGCGTCATTGATCTCTGAGGAACCAGTGTTCTTTGTCTTTATTCATCGGAGGCTGGCGTTCTTCATCATTCTTCGTCAGAGGTCGGCGTTCTTACTCTCACAACGTTGTTCTCCTCCTTAATATAATAATAGGATCCACCTATTATTTTTTTATACACGCAAAGAAACTCTCCGATAAATAATTTACCACACTAATTAAAATGTATTGACATTTAATTAAAGAAGGGAGGGAGAAGGTTCCTTATTATAAAATGTGTTGGAGGTTAAATTAAAACGGGGGGGGGAGAGGAAGGTTCCTCATTAAATTATGGGTTGACATAATTTAATGGATTGAGGTGACATTTAATGGAGGTTATCCAAATTAATGAGGGGATGTTTATTATATTAGTGGGAATTAAATGGTGGGGCTCGTCTGGGCCCCCACCTCCCTAACAACCCCACTTGGTTAGTTAAGTGGCTATGAGCCCCACTCATAACTACCCATGGGAGGGAAAAACCACATTAAGAAATAAAAATTGTTCCCGAAAATTTTTATTTACATCTTAAATAAACCCCCCAAAATATCTCCTCCTCTTTTGCGAATGAAACAACATTAAGTATCCCCTTAATAAATTACCAGTGATGCAGTTTCATCAGTGCCTTCGGATTTTAATTCAAAGCACCGGTTCAAAAGATAGAAAAACCCGCTCTTTCATTCATTGAATTAACCCGAACTAAACTTCTGATATTGATTACGGGCACACCGGGCCTCGAAATCATGTGATGTCAAAATCCACAGACTCGTAAAATTCCAATGTATTCAAAAAAAATTCCTTGAAATTTCTGGGTCTTTACAATTATACTTGTCAAAATAATGTATCGGTGAAAATAGTTTACACGACGATGTAGAAATGGTACGCCGTACGTACAATCACATAGTGATAATATTTTTCATTGGACGAGTAAAAGGATGAATATGGTTATAACATTATCATAAAACCATCTCCTAATATATTAGATTTTGGAGTTATTATTTTATTATGCCAAAAACTAAGTAATCGGATGTAAAATAGGAAAATAATGTTGAAATAAGGGATAAAACGATTACATCTTCATTGGGTGTCTCCTTTTGATTTGGAAAAAAGGACTATATAAGATGTTTTTCAACCCAAGGTGTGGACTCTAGGAGTAATGAAGGGACATTATGAGATTAAATAAGAATAAGTTGTATGAGATAAGATCCTTTAAATGAGTGTGTATGTGGGTTGAGGTGGTGGCCTTTAATAAGAGGTAGGATAGGCACTTTATGAATTTTTTTTAAAATTATATTATTATAAAATGGATTTCAAATTAAAATAGTTCCTAAATGATAAATTTAGATTAAAATATTAAATTGGATCTAAATCCTCTCACACAATAAATTTAAGACAAGTTTAGATCTAAAAATTAACCTTATATTTTAGCATTATCATGTAGTTAAAAACATTAACTCTAACCATGTATTTTTATATGTTCATAAGATATGGAAATTATAGATACTATAAAATTCCATAGAAATATTGAATAACTAGTGAAATTTGAAATAATATATATTTTATGATAAAATAATGTCATATTTTTTGAAATATTTTTTCAATCAAATAAATAGTATTAGTTTTAAAAATATAGTTATTTCAATTTTGATATATTTAGTAATTGATTTTTTTAGTCTTAACAACATTATTACATTGAAAAAATGGTCTCAACTCAACGATAATATATATATATCATCCACAAATTTAGTGTATGGAATAAAAATCTCCAAATTATCTTTCTTTTAATATTCATAATATCATTTACTTAAATATTTAATAAATATGGAAAATATTACTTCATCATTGTGCCATAAATAAAAATATTCACTTAATTTATAAAAAATGAAAATAAAATACCTTGATGTAGGGAATATTTTTATATTTCTAATGACTATTATTAGTCAAATATATCAGTTATATAACCCTATATTAATTTTCATTATCAAAACATAAATTTTTATTTTATATTTCTCATTTCACTAAATTAATTCTTATAACATGTCATTTTCAAACCCATGTAGCTCCCAAATACAAAAAAATCATCATAAGTATTATCATGGTAGGAATAACTCATCTAATAGGATAATGAAATGATTAAATTTAGTTTTATATTATTATAATATTATATTTTTTTCCCTTAATTACCTAATTTACCCATTAACCTTGGTAAATAAAAAATAATTACTGAAATTACTATTCCTTATGTTAAAATATAAAAGATACCTTATTTTTGAAATTTGGACCAAATGATTCCAAATATGGAATCATTTTTCTCAAAATTCAAAACATATAAATTTAAATAGTTAATATAAAATTTATTCCCATTGTCAAAACAAAAAAGCATGTTTTTAAAAAGTAATAACTAATAAAATATTGAAATGTGTTTATGTCCAATTTTAATGTGATATTATTTATAATGAACAAAATTGGATTAAATGGTAAAAATTTAATCCAATTATACTTTAAAAGAAATTAAATTGATAATATATATATAAAAATAAATTAAATGAAAACGATGTTTTGAATTAAAATGCATTATTTTTCACTATTCGTTCAAATATAAATTTTATCAAAATTATACAGAAAAATTAACCAAATAAAATTTTAATTTGACCCATCCAATGAATAAGTTTTATTATATCAAATATAACTTATAATAGATTAAAAACGATATTTAAAATGGGTCCTCCATCTAAAGGTGGTAAAACTCCATTTTTAGAAAAATGCTTATTTTGTCCACAAAATTGAATTTTTTATTATATCATGTTACATAAAGTACATAAGATAAATTTTATTATTATATAAAATTAAAAATTTCTTTAATATTATTTATAAAAAAATAGTTTATATAACATTAAATAATAATATTTTAATAACATATTGATGTTTAGGGAAACCCAGTACCTTGTACAAGGAAAACTATCGTGGAAGGCCGCTCTTACGTGTAATACAATCCAAGTCAATGTTTCACTTAGTGTAAAAATACTTTGGTTTTCCATACAACATAATCCAAACATAATTATTTTATACATTGAAAAAAATATATACTCATTGTTGCGTGAAATGAATTTTGTCAAATGAACATGAAATTGTGTGTAACACTAGCCAAATATAGTATTGTGTATACTACCAGCTAATATAGTGTTATGAATAGCACACGATAATATTGGTGTGGTGTACAAGATAAAATATCAAAAAAATAAAAACTAATATATCTCATAAAATATTGGGGTGTCACACATTGGTATTATTATGTTATTGGTGGGGGCCATAGTTATATATCTCCATGATGTATCTCTGGGTCTCATTAAACAAATTAGCCTTCATATATGCATGAGGGCATAAAGAATTATTTAAGATGTCATTTAATGAGGCATTTGTGATAAATATTTATTGAATAATAAATTCAAAATATGATTAATATTTAAGAATTTAAGCATTTCTTCCTTATGAATCAAAACATAACATTTCATGTGAATATTGGATAGGATAGAATATTAATGGTTATATTTCAAGCTATTATGACAATCTGATTAGAGTGAATTACTATAGTTATTATACATTTTCATTGTATTTTTTGTGAAGAATTATATTAACATAATTTATTCATAACACATTATTCTAAAGATATTAATTAAATAGAATATATTTAATTTATTTACCTTTCATAATTGATTATGCAATATTTATTCATAGCTTTTAATGAGAGCCTATTGTTTATGATAATTTGATCTAAACCCTTTATAAAGAATTATTTTACCTATAATAACTGGATGTTATTTTTTATTGATATTATAGGAACATATAAGGTTAATAATGGAGATCTCAGATAATATATTTGGGTGTTTGATGTTTTAAAATTAAATGTTAATTTAAACATTTCATCTTGTTTGACAAGATATCTCAAATTTCTATTACTATATTATCCAATGTTTTTAATTTCCAATGTAATAATGTAATAACAAGACATATACTATTGGGATTAGAGATTCTTGATTTCATATCAATGTAAAATTAGTTTCAATGATTGAAACTAGATTTATGAGAACATATATTTTGGAACAGTTCCCTATGATTGGCATTGAGGATATGAATCAATGATCATCCTAAAATTTAAAAAGGGAATATATTTTATTGTTTTACCCTATATACATCCTTATAGATATATTAAAAGTTATAATGTTTGTATATTAGATGTACATAATGGTAATAACCCTAAAAAATGGCACATTTTTCTTCACCCAATCATCAATCATTGCATGCAAACAGACCTACTATGTATCTAGTTTGAGACACCCACATTATATTCTTAATCCACCCCATTAATTAATTATGAACAATTATTTAGGATTTTAATATAAATATATACCCAATGAAACTATGTTTAATATTATGATATTAGGTATGCATTATTATCTAATTCCATGTTAAGTGATTCACTAGTTTTTGGATTATATATTATGATTCCTAATATTATGATTTAATTTACTATATTCGATTATATATTAATGGTTTATATTTAATCCTATATTAAAAATATCAATTCACATACACCGTTTTTTGATATACCTCTGAGGTATTATAACGAAGTTGGAGATAGAGTTTTTGTTGGAACTAATTAAATTATAAATATATTGGGGAAACTAACTCATGTTGTAAGTAGATATAGATTTCATTCTAATTAAATTTTTGATCCCCTAATAAATGTAACAAAGATAAGAATAATTTTTTATTAACATCCTCCATAATTATATTTGTCAAAAACTCTATTTTTAGTTCACTTATAGATTTGTTTCATAGAGAATATATTTCATTCTCTAGGAAGTAGTCAAAGGGACATTGTATTAATGGAATTTTATCATCACTCTAGAGATGCAAATGAATGGTTATCACTAATTTGAAATACTAAGGATGAAATATTAATAGAAAATTTTAAATGTAAGGGTTTTAAGGTACTCTTCATGGAAAAGTTTTTCCTTATGAACAACATGAAAATATGGAAATTCCATTCCTTCTTCTAAGATAGATTTATTGAAAAAATGATTCTATGTATGAATCCCATTTTATATGGTAATAAAAGAATCATATGGACAATTTATATAATAAAAATATGATAAATTATTCTTTCTTTTATGGGATTTATAAATTATTTCAAAGAAAACTGGTCTCCAAAACGTTTTCATTGTATGAGGATATACCATCAATTGAAAAAATAATTGGAAATAATTTTCAATGTTTATTTCATCAAAGGGAAACATCAGAATCGGAGGATTACATATAAAAAATATAACGAGAATAAGGGAATTAAAGGGTTTAGAATAAGTGATTCTTCTCGAAGGAAGAACATTATCACATTCATTAAAAGAAAATTGTTTTCCATCATGTGTGTAAAAAAATGCAATAATTTACATGAAGGAATAGATGATGGAGAATCACATTGTCCCAACCATGTCCTTCATTTAGTGTAGTTTTTTCTCATATATTCTTTTCCAAACATTTTCCCTTGGTTTCCACTAATCACCCCATTAATTTGTAGATGTTTTGATACTAATTGTGTGGAAATAATGGGAATATGGTTTGGGCACACAGATTACTAAACAATGAAAGAAAACAATGTGTCCTTGTCTAAATCATTAAATTTTTTGTTAACTTCCATTTTTCACAATATATTTTTCCAAAAGCACCCCTTTATTCTCCCATTCTACCCTATATACCTTGGTATCCTCCCATGCACCTCAAACCCTATATGGAACTATATTTTTAATGGGGATTTGGTGGGGATACATCAATCCTTCTCAAGTAAGTGAGTTTTCTCCTTAGTTTCTTCCACTTTCATGGTTTTCATTCCTTATACATGATGTTTATAATTAATTTCAAGTAGGTTTTTGAACCTAAGATTTGATCATGGGTTTCTAGGTCTATTATTGTGGTTTTAGGCTTGATCATAGTCCCTTGTGGTTCATGAGTGGTGTGGAAGAACATTCCCACAAATATTCAAGGGTTTTGACAATGGTGTTAGGTGATTCCATGTATAATAAATTCTAGATGAGTTATCTTTTAATAATATACATCTTTATCACACAAATCCTTGATCATCTTTTTTGTGAAATTTGGTTTTGGAGACATTGGAAAAACAAATGATTTTATGTAACAATATTGTGTTAAATTTGATGTTTTATGTGTCTATTTTATGTTATGCCAATTGGGGGTTTTTTTATAACACATATAATGGGTTTAAATTTTTTTTGGTGCTACGAATTCTATTTTGGTGAGTATGGGTATGCACATACTTTTCATTATGTGGTTTTTAATGGATTTACTCTGCAACTCATTGTTTAATTTAGTGTTGTAGTACTATTGAAATCCTAAATATTTTATTGAGTGATGTAAGTGGTGAAAAGATTTTATAGAAACTGTTTCCAGTTTTTTATGAAAAAAAATTATCTGTTTATGTGGTAATGGATTTTGGTAACATGTGAAAATGGTTTGAGAACAATGTAGGATTCCCAAGTATCAAGGGGGGCTGATATGTACTAGTACGCTTGTGATATAGAGCAGTTTTATCCCACATTCACTGAAAAAAATGGATAAATACAACATTAAAAACTAAATTTATGATGGTTTGGGACCAATTAGTTATGTTTATATTCCATTATAGTGGCTCTTTCATGAGAAATAATTTTTCAATGGTTACATTACACTGAGGAACAAGGTACTTGGGGCCGGAGAATAACTATTGTCTAGTGGTGTTCCCAAGATTGGTTATCAATAAATCTTGTGTATATATCATTAATATATAGATGTTTTTGAAAAAAAAATACAACATATTACATATTTTATTGAAATGTGCTCATTCATGGAAAATTACCATTGAAAACATTACAAATTTAAAAGTCTCATTCATTAAAAATTAATCCCACAACTTCTTGCTTATCAAAAATGGAATGGTTTTTATATTGTATTGTTTACTATATGGATTATCAGGGTGGAATCATATTTGAATTAGGATCACACCCTAAATAATCCATTTGTATATTAGTATACTTGATCATGATTGACCTATGTAAAGACAAGGATTTGGGTGATGGTTGTTCAGGTTGTCAGTTCTTATCCATTGTGCGGTGTTGTGGAGGTGGATCCTGGGTGATGGCCACATATCATGTGGAGTTAATGTGGATTTTTTTCCTCTAAATTTATGTGTCTTTTAACCTATTTTTCAATGTTTAAACATATGTATTTAGTTTTGGATTTCATTTTTATTTTTGGCACGAATTTCCATATTCAGTATATCGAAACGTTTTGATGTTTTATGTATCCATTCTGTAATAAATTCTTCCAAAAAAATTTATATGATACCCAGGCTCTTGTACTAGCCCGCGAGGATGGGGAACTCCCTCTTTACATTCTTGCAAGCCAATTTGTGTGCCAGTTTTATTGCGACTAGATTTGATTCATGATAAAATGTTTTTAGAGGGTGTTAATTTTTTTGGGTTATATTATTACATAGGGATGAGTTGAGATATACATGATCATGAAATGTTGGAAATCTTAGGTTTTTTCATGGGTAGGGATCTTGGGTCGCACAACTCTTGGAATACCTCAAGGTACCATGGGTCATTGTAATGGTTTGTTTGAATTCAACTCTTGGAGAGACATGTGGGATGAAGACTACATGTGGACATCAGGCTGGGGTTAAGAAGTTGATTATTATACTTTTGTAATGTGTTTGGATTCCATAAATATGAGGATATTTTTGTGGTTATTAATTATATTTGTACTGATTTTTATCTCTTGTTGCTATTTCCTTTTTGTAGCAGCATGCCTCCCTAAAAAGCTCCCAAGTACCCACAGGAAGAAGTTGGTGAGAGTTCTACCTCACCTCTTGATCAGAGGACAGTAGTGGTCATGGGTCGGGCATTCAATTATCTTGGACATGAACCGTCTACGATTCCCACTATTGTTAGAGAATATTTGACTGATCCTAGGAAGTATATGGCCTATGATTTCTGGAAAAATAAACCCCATACTTTTCGAGGTAGCTTATAACTCTAGGAATTAAGGGAATTTCCAAAAAATACTGATTCCATGTTCGTGATCCTGGACACATCTGGGGAGGATAGTGTAAAGTGTGCCTATTTTTTGGAGGGTCCCTGCTGTTGGTTATGGGAATTGGTACATCAAACTAGGCAGAATGAAAATATTCAATAGGCAGATTTCATGGTCATCATCAATGAATAGTACTTCCATAAAGCCTTTTTATATGCTAGATCCTGAGAGTTCATGGATCATGTTCAGGGGGTTCCTTCAGTAATTTAGTATGTCAATAGTTTCGCTCAGCTACTTCAGTATGCTCCTTAAATCATATCTAATGAGAATGTGAAGGCCCAGATGTTTGACAAAAGCATACGACCAATGATATAATCCATGGTCTTCTTGTTTAAGCAGGGTACCTATGATGAGGTGGTTAAACGGGTGTGTATAGTAATGATTAACTAAAAATTGAGGGAAGATTTCTCAGGGACAAAATTAGTCGTGGGTAGGGGTTCATCATTAGAGATGAAAATAAAGAGAGAGGACCCGGTGGTGAAGTGAGGTGGTATTTTAGGCCACTCTTCATGGAAGCTTTCATTTGTGTTTTCTAATGTGAGATCCATCATGTAACAAGAGTGTGGATGGTAAGATCTACTTCGACTAGAATTCGCACCACCTTCAAATCAATTTTATCAATGTGGATGTATGGGTCACTTTCATAGCTTTTGCAGGGTGGAAAGTTCACTTTAGAGTGGGTTAGGATCAATTGATTCAAGAGGTGTGTCAGCTCAGTTACAGCCATCGAGGATAGGGTAATCTCTATTTGGTGGCCATGGTGGTTGGTACGGGTCAACTTCTAGACATATCCAGTTTAGGGAACTACCAAACACTGGCAGTCATCTTCATGAATAGACTAGACATCTCCCTGTGGTGGATTAGGCACCACCATTATCAGATGTGGGACCATCAATAGTTTGAGGTACTGTTCTGATTTCATCTTATATAAGTACTGATATTTTTTATACTAGTTCCACTTTTTCACTAATTTCATACCATTATGAAAGCACTCTGAATTTTTCAACCATGTTGATGAATTTGAGAGGAAGTTGGTTTCGCCATTGGGAAATAAGAATGAGCAGGGTCTCTGGTTCCCATCGTGTGTGTTTTCGGTGTTAGGGGTGTGATGGAGTGTGACCTCTTGGTATTAGATATGGATATATTGGATATAATACATGTCCAATATTGGCTAGTAAAATTCTATGCTAATATCAATTTCATTAGGCTATGAGTGAGTTTCACATCACTTTTATGGGAGTTGTCACTTTTTTTGTGGGTAATGGGATTCTTAGATGAGGCGTGTGGGACCGCAACTCCAAAATATGTGAAATTGTTTTTTTCAGTTATCATCACTCATGATAGGGGATGATGTTCATGATCCTAACAGTGGAATTACTCATTGATTTGAAGATTTTTTAGATGTATTTCCGAATAATTTTTTAGGTTTTCCCCTAGAGCCGGTTGTGGGGTTCTCTTTTGATTTGGCATTGGGAACACAGTCAATATCTCTTCCCTCATATCGTATGGATCCCACTGCGATGAGGGAATTAAATATAAAACTAGATTACATATAATCTAATGTATTCATTCACCTGAGCATCTATCATTGAGCCTCTCTTATGTTGTTTGCGAAAAAGGCCGACAGATCCATTCAGTTGTGCATTGACAACCGGAAGCTAAACAAGTTACCAATCATGATCAAATATCCTTTTCCCTGAATAGATGAATCTTTTGATCAGTTTAAGTGGGAAATGTGGTTTTATAAAATAGAATTGTTTTTTGGATATCATCAACTTATGTTGAAAGACGAAGATATCCAAAATACAGACTTCTGATGTAGGTATGACTACTTTGAGTACATGGACATGCCCTTCAGATTGACCAATGCTCCAGCAGTTCTTATGGAACTCATAAACATGGTGTTATATATGTATCTTTGTTATTTGGTCATTCTATTTGAGGATTACATCCTAATTTTTTAGGGATATGAGGAGGGACATGAACATCATTTGCCGATTGTTTATGGCACCTTGCAAGAGAATCATATTTATATAATGTTATCCACATACACTTTTCGGATCTGAGAAGTGCAATTTCGTGGGCAAGTGCCACCAGTGCAGATGGTTTCAGTGGACCCTTATAAGATCAGTGAAGTTATGTCATGGAACGATCCAATGAATGTGTTCATGAATAAGATTTTCCGAAGCCTCGATGGTTATTATAGGAGGATTGATCTGAATTTCTCTAAACATGCTTCACCGATGACTGCACTACCTATTTTGGGATAAGTTTGTTTCCTACACTGATCACAAAATCTTGGCATATATCTCCTCGTAGAAGGACCTCTCCATGAGACAACATCGTTGGATTGAGTGAAAGCTGGTGTTTGACATTGACATTGTCTTTAACCCCATGAAGGGTAACGTGGTGGCTAGCGCATTGAAGAAAAGATTCCCAATGAATGGTTTGTGGAAGTCTAGTGATGTGTGGACTCTGTTGGAACTCTTTATTCAGATGCATGTAGATACCACAAAGAAAAATGGGGGTGTATTATTTGTAAGCATTCAGTTTACTCTTTTGGTTGAGCTGATTCAGCGGGAATAATCTTGTGATGGGATTTGTGAACGTTCAATCTTTTTTCTTCAGGGTGGAGAGATATCCTCAGATTGGTCATCATATTTTAATGGCATCTTGTAATTCAAGGTCCGTTTAGTAGTATCATTATCTCTACATAAGGTGGTTATACATGATAGCCAATAGTCTAAGTGGGATAAACATTCATGTTCCCCCAATATGTATTATGATGTCTGTATGTACTTCTGGTGGCCAAGTATGAGACAAGACATCGCATACTTCTTATCGAGATGCTACACATGCCAGCTGGTTAAGGAAAGGCATAAAAGGCCCTTGCGATTGCTCCATATATTACCCATTACTACCTCTAAGTGGGATTAGGTCCCCATGGACATCATTATTGGATCTCCTCATACCACTCATGGTATTAATGCAATTTGGGTGGTGATTGATCATCTTACCAAATCATCCCACTTCATTCTGATCAAAGACACAACTAAAGTGGATGAGTTGGTCTATTTGTATCTTCAAGAGGTGGTAAGGCTACATGGTGTGCCATCAACAATTGTATCATATAGTGACCCATGTTTCACCTTTTGGTTTTTGAATGTCCTTTATAAGGCCTTGGGATATCTTATTAAGATGATCATGGCATGCCATCCTCAAACAGATTGTCAGATATAGCCGGCGAATCCGATTTTGGAGTACATCCTCCGTGCATCTGTTCTGGACTTTGGAGGTTCTTTGGGTAGACATTTTGGGGTTGGATTATTTTTATAAAATTAAAAATTACCAATCATTGATCCAAAAGTCTCATTTTGAGGAGCTCTATGGTTGGCCTTTTCTGTCACCCCTGTGTTGGGCTTAGGTAGGTGAGACCTCACTATTGGGGCAGAGTTTGGTGCATGAGAGGTCTTATAAGGTCAAGATGATCAGGCATCGCATATTGATAGTTCAAGGTCTCTGTAAATCATACAATGACCAGAAGCATCCTGACCTAGATTTCCCTATGGGTGGCAGTATAGCATCCCGTCTTTTTATCACATAAACTTTCATTACATTTTACAAAACCGAGGATCTTTAAGGTTTAGTGTCTTGGAAACCAGGAACATAAGACATGAAAAGAACAAAAACACTCTTCTTAAACACTTGAAAGGCTTCTCCTTAAGTTCATCCTAGTTTCATTACTGCATCTCATAACCTGGGGACATACATCAAAAGAAAGGGTGAGCAGAAAGCCCAGTAAGGGAAACAAGAGAAACATTTTACATGTGAACTTGAGATACTTCAATAAGGACTTGAAAAGAAATTTAAGGCATGAGAAAGAAATAATGAGATACATCATAAAAAAAATAACATTTTTCATAACTTGAATATGTGGCTGCAACATTTAATATTGACAATCGTTTCGTTTCACCAAGGTCCATCCCCAAGGTGTCGTTAAAAATTACCAAGGTTATTCACCAAGGCATCGTTAAAATTGTAATCTCTAGTGGTTACATCATTACCCAATGCATTGGAGCGCTATCAGGGCGCACCCTTAAATTTTCCTTTATTATCATGTGAGCCACATATATCATCATCAAAAACTTCATAAATAACCCATATAACATAAAATAAATGGGTTCCATTTCATAATCATAACGTTTTAAAAACTGCTTTAAAGACATGATCTTTACGTCACTTTAAACCCACGGAAAGGGAAAGCGGGTCTCATGTATGTAAATCCCAGAATTTAAAATGGAACATTTTGATATATATGTGAATACCCTTGTAGAAATAAGAGCTCTGAGTATTCACTTTATAACATAAAATAATTTTTTGAGAAAAGAGAGAGGCATTTTGAGGGGAAAATTCTGCAGAATAACGGCAATGTTCCGAGGTTTTGGAAGACATTAAAAGAGAGGTAAAATGGGTCAAACATTCATAAATGACCCATAAAATAGTACATGGACAGAATAAGAAGGATACATGATCATTGTAATTAAATTTCAAGGACATACCATTTGAAATGAAAAACATGGAAGGAAGAAAAAAATTAGATTTCTCTTATGAAAGTTCGGCAGCCTAACGACGTTACTTAAACATCAACAAAAATGATTTGAAAAGATCAATTAGGTTCTCTCATCATGTGAACATAAGAGTTCAGTATGATAGATATAGAGATAATTCCCCAACATAACAAAAAGGAACTTGAAAGAATTGACATGAAAGTAGAACTTCAAAACGAGAAGGGTGAAGAACCACTTAAAAATTCGGCAGCCTAACGGCGCAACTTAAAACTTCAAAATACTGAATTGAAGCGATCAAATGGGGTCTCTCATCATATGAACATAAGAGTCCAGTATGATAGATATAGAGATCATACCCCAATATAACAAAAAGTAACTTGAAATAATTGACATGAAAGTAGAACTTCAAAACGAGAAGGGAGAAGAACCACTTAAAAATTCGGCAGCCTAACGGCGCCACTTAAAACTTCAAAATACTGAATTGAAGCGATCAAATGGGGTCTCTCATCATATGATCATAAAAGATCAGTATGATAATTTAGAGATCATACCCCAACATAATGAAAAGGAACATGAAAGACTTGAATGAAAATAGAACTTGAAAACGAGGAAGGTGAAAGAATCCCTTAAAAATTCGGCAGCCTATCGGCACCACTTAAACTTTCTTAAAACGAATTGATGAGATCAAGGGGGGGTCTCTCATCATATGAACATGAAATAGACAGTAGGATGAATATAAAAGAACATCATCCCACATAAGAACATGGAGTATAAAAGAAATGACATAAAAGAGATTACTTGAAAAGAAAGAGATAGGTCGGATCCCTTACCTTAAAATGTAACTCTTAAACCTCAAAGGTTGGGACCTTGAGGGCTTGGGGGAACCTTGGGAGGACTCCTTGGGAGGTAATGAGACCATAAATTCTTTGGGAATGAGTGGGGAGTCGAATGGATGAGAGGAGGGCTTGGTATTTATAGGGAAAGTGAGGGGACAAGGCATTAATGGCCAAAGGACACCTCACATGTGCTTTTCTCAAACCCATGTGCTCTCCCTTGGCATTTATCATGGAGTTAGGCCACATGGGGCCCCCACAACAATAATTCATCACCCTTGGCCGGACAACCCTCAAAATATCTCATGACATCACCATGACACAGCTATGATGTCACTAAACATACCGAAACCCTAAAACTGCATTTTTACTATTCACTGAAATTTCAACTTTCTCAGAAAAATCCCAAAATTTCACACTAACCAAATATCAATACTCTGATTTCAAAAATGAACTCCATTTTATAAAAATATTTTTCTAAATATTTTTAATTCAATTTTTAAATAAATTCACTATTCACCGAAAATTCATTTTTTTCAGAAAAATCCCCAAAAATTACCTTAACATAATATCGATGCTCTGAGTTCAAAAATGAAATCCATTTTCTAAAAATAATTTTCTAAATATTTTTAATTAATTTTTTAATTAAAAAACACTATTCACCCGAAAAAACTAATACTTGAATAATAATTAATGAAACCGTTATTTAACCATTTTATTGAATCACATTACTTAATCAAGGTGACTAGATTATTTTAAAACTTTCTTTAAGTGAGATTACTAATCCATTTGGTCACATTACTAATCCTAAGCGTAAAATCACTATTCACAATTTACTATTCATCAAAAATCAAGTTGATCTTATTAGACTCTAAATTTCGTACTGGACATAATTGTAGAAGACCATTTTTTGAAAATCATTACACATTTTTAATTATTTAAGGTTTACACAACCATTTTTAAAATATCCTTTTTCTAAAATTCATCAAAAATATGCATACTATATTTATCTGGTCATTTCAAAATTCATAACTTCATCATAAGAAGAAATCCCAATTTTTATTTAAAACAAGGATTACACAAGGCAGTTACGGTCTCATTACATAGCCCCTTATAATACCAGCATAGGACCTAAGAGTAAGGTGTGCTAGGGTGATACAATCTTGGGGCGGCTCAGTCAACATTGCCCGAGTAGTAATTTCTATCAGTTTGAACTTCTCACGATGGCGATTTCGTTCCAGCTTCACATGATGATGTTCGGCTTGGATTTGATCCAGAGCAAAGCCCAGTGGTGCTACCTCCTTCCCAAGCTCTGTTAGATGGGCTTCGATCGGTCCAAGACTACTAGGTGAGGCCATCAAATCTTCTTTCTATAATAATTAACCAAGATTACTTGTATTTAGAGACAATAATCAAAACATTTTGTTCACAGTGGTCATATTGACCGATGGTCATATAACAATCAAAACCCAATGGTCTCATTTTAATTATAATCATGTTTATCAAATAAAACATTTTTTGTTCAGTATCAAAATAAAATAAAATAACACATGAAAATTAGGAAACAAGATTTATTCAAAATTTCGGGTCGTTACAATCTTCCCCCCTTAAGAAATTGCGTCCTCGCAATTTTTTTAAAATTGGGTTTTGAAATTTCATTGAAAGTCCCACATCGGAAAAAGAGTCAGTAACACTATTACTTTAAAAGAAATAAAAGGGAGTACAAAGGCCACCCGAGTTTACTCACACTAGGGTTCCATGTAGGAAAACATGGACATGGAGGAGAAAACAAAGGGTCAAGTTCTGAGGGAGAGTGATAGAGAACATGATTAGGAGAAAGTTATCATGAGAAAATCCCAAACTTATGATGTGTTTAAACGGTCTTTGATTACCTAGTAGGAAACGTAAACCAACAACGTTTTTGTTTTACGTTCCTTTTCATAATTTTGAGGAATTCATTTACAACATAGAACAAAACATAAGCAAATATACTTATCTTCATGTAGAGTTTCATCCTTTAATAAGTTTCTACCCAAAACTAATCTTTTCTCCAAACGATGAGCATTCAAAACTACTTGGTCTCATCAAAACACAAGAATCATCTTCTAGAGAATCACATAATCCACAAAAGATCAACTATCTATTTCTTCTATCTTTAAACATTATCCCAAAAACAGAAAGAGTAAGGTAAAAAAAACTCTTCAAAAAGAAATAATCTCATAGGAATGGAATCTACTTTTAAATCTTCAAGTTCCATGGTACTACCCAAAGTTCATCATAGTCCATTCCATAAATAATGGTCCTTAAGATTCCTCAAAATAAACCAAACTAAGATTGAAACCCAAATACAAGAAATATTTGATAGCATAGTCTTCCAAGGTAAACTTTATCATTCATCTCTAAACAACATCAACCACTCCTAACATCTTATAAAAAAACTAACCTAAACATATTTACCCCAAGATAGGTTAATAATTTCCATAAGTAACCTAAATTACTATAATTCCACCTCAAATTCATCGATTCTTCAAAATATAAGTCAACCCTACTCTTCAAAGAAAATACTATAGTAGTTTATTTACCTCGATCATATAGGGTCCCCAAAATAGAGAACATCTTACAAAATAATAATCAGCTTTTAATCCCCTAATCATCCCTTTCATATTAATATGGAAATCGTTGCATTTCCTATCACATTGGTTATTGGGACATGTTCTTCCATCTCCCACCATTAGCTAAGAAGAGAAATTATAATTAGAGGCTTAAATACTTAACCAATAATCATGAAAAGGAGCTTACTTCATATAGGGATAACTTGTAGAAGAAAATTATACCCTAACTTGTGATCCCCTAGGTTCCAATCTAGGTTATCCATGATCATATATTCTTATTTTATTTTATCTTTGTTCCTTTAGTAATGGTTCATACTAAGCTTATGAATTTACCAAAGCATATCCCCCGGGAGTGTCGTAACCAAGAGTGCAGCAAGGCCCGTTGTCGTGTACCAGTTCCCGTTTGAGTCTAGCTCAAAGCAGTGTTTTCGGGTTTTACCCCTATGTACATCTGTGCCAGAGCCACCTCTACCTGCTCGTATCCAGACAGGGATGTATTTGCTTGGCAACCCATTACTCAATACTCACCAAAATACCAGGAAGATTTCCTATATTAAACTTTTCTATAGGGTTCCTCCTAGAGTTTTCATATCCTAATTTCCACAAATAACTAAACCATCCTTTGATACCAACTATGGCATCCCGTCTTTTTATCACATAAACTTTCATTACATTTTACAAAACCGAGGATCTTTAAGGTTTAGTGTCTTGGAAACCAGGAACATAAGACATGAAAAGAACAAAAACACTCTTCTTAAACACTTGAAAGGCTTCTCCTTAAGTTCATCCTAGTTTCATTACTGCATCTCATAACCTGGGGACATACATCAAAAGAAAGGGTGAGCAGAAAGCCCAGTAAGGGAAACAAGAGAAACATTTTACATGTGAACTTGAGATACTTCAATAAGGACTTGAAAAGAAATTTAAGGCATGAGAAAGAAATAATGAGATACATCATAAAAAAAATTAACATTTTTCATAACTTGAATATGTGGCTGCAACATTTAATATTGACAATCGTTTCGTTTCACCAAGGTCCATCCCCAAGGTGTCGTTAAAAATTACCAAGGTTATTCACCAAGGCATCGTTAAAATTGTAATCTCTAGTGGTTACATCATTACCCAATGCATTGGAGCGCTATCAGGGCGCACCCTTAAATTTTCCTTTATTATCATGTGAGCCACATATATCATCATCAAAAATTTCATAAATAACCCATATAACATAAAATAAATGGGTTCCATTTCATAATCATAACGTTTTAAAAACTGCTTTAAAGACATGATCTTTACGTTACTTTAAACCCACGGAAAGGGAAAGAGGGTCTCATGTATGTAAATCCCAGAATTTAAAATGGAACATTTTGATATATATGTGAATACCCTTGTAGAAATAAGAGCTCTGAGTATTCACTTTATAACATAAAATAATTTTTTGAGAAAAGAGAGAGGCATTTTGAGGGGAAAATTCTGCAGCATAACGGCAATGTTCCGAGGTTTTGGAAGACATTAAAAGAGAGGTAAAATGGGTCAAACATTCATAAATGACCCATAAAATAGTACATGGACAGAATAAGAAGGATACATGATCATTGTAATTAAATTTCAAGGACATACCATTTGAAATGAAAAACATGGAAGGAAGAAAAAAATTAGATTTCTCTTATGAAAGTTCGGCAGCCTAACGACGTTACTTAAACATCAACAAAAATGATTTGAAAAGATCAATTAGGTTCTCTCATCATGTGAACATAAGAGTTCAGTATGATAGATATAGAGATAATTCCCCAACATAACAAAAAGGAACTTGAAAGAATTGACATGAAAGTAGAACTTCAAAACGAGAAGGGTGAAGAACCACTTAAAAATTCGGCAGCCTAACGGCGCAACTTAAAACTTCAAAATACTGAATTGAAGCGATCAAATGGGGTCTCTCATCATATGAACATAAGAGTCCAGTATGATATATATAGAGATCATACCCCAATATAACAAAAAGTAACTTGAAATAATTGACATGAAAGTAGAACTTCAAAACGAGAAGGGAGAAGAACCACTTAAAAATTCGGCAGCCTAACGGCGCCACTTAAAACTTCAAAATACTGAATTGAAGCGATCAAATGGGGTCTCTCATCATATGATCATAAAAGATCAGTATGATAATTTAGAGATCATACCCCAACATAATGAAAAGGAACATGAAAGACTTGAATGAAAATAGAACTTGAAAACGAGGAAGGTGAAAGAATCCCTTAAAAATTCGGCAGCCTATCGGCACCACTTAAACATTCTTAAAACGAATTGATGAGATCAAGGGGGGGTCTCTCATCATATGAACATGAAATAGACAGTAGGATGAATATAAAAGAACATCATCCCACATAAGAACATGGAGTATAAAAGAAATGACATAAAAGAGATTACTTGAAAAGAAAGAGAGAGGTCGGATCCCTTACCTTAAAATGTAACTCTTAAACCTCAAAGGTTGGGACCTTGAGGGCTTGGGGGCACCTTGGGAGGACTCCTTGGGAGGTAATGAGACCATAAATTCGTTGGGAATGAGTGGGGAGTCGAATGGATGAGAGGAGGGCTTGGTATTTATAGGGAAAGTGAGGGGACAAGGCATTAATGGCCAAAGGACACCTCACATGTGCTTTTCTCAAACCCATGTGCTCTCCCTTGGCATTTATCATGGAGTTAGGCCACATGGGGCCCCCACAACAATAATTCATCACCCTTGGCCGGACAACCCTCAAAATATCTCATGACATCACCATGACACAGCTATGATGTCACTAAACATACCGAAACCCTAAAACTGCATTTTTACTATTCACTGAAATTTCAACTTTCTCAGAAAAATCCCAAAATTTCACACTAACCAAATATCAATACTCTGATTTCAAAAATGAACTCCATTTTATAAAAATAATTTTCTAAATATTTTTAATTCAATTTTTAAATAAATTCACTATTCACCGAAAATTCATTTTTTTCAGAAAAATCCCCAAAAATTACCTTAACATAATATCGATGCTCTGAGTTCAAAAATGAAATCCATTTTCTAAAAATAATTTTCTAAATATTTTTAATTAATTTTTTAATTAAAAAACACTATTCACCCGAAAAAACTAATACTTGAATAATAATTAATGAAACCGTTATTTAACCATTTTATTGAATCACATTACTTAATCAAGGTGACTAGATTATTTTAAAACTTTCTTTAAGTGAGATTACTAATCCATTTGGTCACATTACTAATCCTAAGCGTAAAATCACTATTCACAATTTACTATTCATCAAAAATCAAGTTGATCTTATTAGACTCTAAATTTCGTACTGGACATAATTGTAGAAGACCATTTTTTGAAAATCATTACACATTTTTAATTATTTAAGGTTTACACAACCATTTTTAAAATATCCTTTTTCTAAAATTCATCAAAAATATGCATACTATATTTATCTGGTCATTTCAAAATTCATAACTTCATCATAAGAAGAAATCCCAATTTTTATTTAAAACAAGGATTACACAAGGCAGTTACGGTCTCATTACATAGCCCCTTATAATACCAGCATAGGACCTAAGAGTAAGGTGTGCTAGGGTGATACAATCTTGGGGCGGCTCAGTCAACATTGCCCGAGTAGTAATTTCTATCAGTTTGAACTTCTCACGATGGCGATTTCGTTCCAGCTTCACATGATGATGTTCGGCTTGGATTTGATCCAGAGCAAAGCCCAGTGGTGCTACCTCCTTCCCAAGCTCTGTTATATGGGCTTCGATCGGTCCAAGACTACTAGGTGAGGCCATCAAATCTTCTTTCTATAATAATTAACCAAGATTACTTGTATTTAGAGACAATAATCAAAACATTTTCTTCACAGTGGTCATATTGACCGATGGTCATATAAAAATCAAAACCCAATGGTCTCATTTTAATTATAATCATGTTTATCAAATAAAACATTTTTTGTTGAGTATCAAAATAAAATAAAATAACACATGAAAATTAGGAAACAAGATTTATTCAAAATTTCGGGTCGTTACAGGCAGGGTATTCTTGAATGTTGCCCCTCGTCCGGGCCATCATCGATTGGTTATGGGAAGCTGACACATCGGTATGTTGTACCTTTTGAGATCATTGAGCATATTGGAAATGTGAAATGTAGGCTATAATTACCTTCTCAGTTGATATACATCCATTATTTATTCCATTTCTCCCAGTTGAATAAATTTAACCTGGATCCATTACATGTACTGATTTTGGAGGAGTTGAATATAGAGCCTAATTTATCTGTTTTTGAGCAGGAGCTGTGAATAGTGGACTTCAAAGAAATAATTCATTAGGGAATGTCTATTCCACTATAATGGGTTCATTGGAACCATGGGAATGATACACATAAAACATGGGTGTAGAAATCATGTGTAGAGGAAGAGTATTGTATCCTGTTTTCTGGTCAAGCTTCAAGTAGACTTTATGGAACAATATATGTCATACTGGGGAGAATTATCACACCCAAGTAATTCATCTAAGTTATGTATTTATATTATATTTTTGGATAAATTCTCACTCTATGTTTCACATATAACCCTCTTCATTTTAAATATTATTGGACAGTTTTGAGTGGATAAAAGCGGGCACATAGTTTGGGCACATAGTTCGCTAAAGCTTGCAGGAAAACTGTGTCACCTTGTCCAGATCAATAAATATTATGTCAAATTACATTTTCCCTTCTATAGATTTATCCAAAATCTCCCCTTTCTTCCCCCTTTCGACCCTTGTAGTCATGGAATCCCTCCATGAACCTCAAAACCTTCTTAGTACTCAATTTTGAAGGGGGGGGGTTTAGTGGTGAAACATTAAACCTTCTCAAGTAAGCTAGTTTCACCCTTAGCTACTTCCATTTTCATGGGGTTTTATTCCTTATCAATGATGTTCGTAATTCACAGAATGTAGGGTTTCGAAGCTAGGGTTCATTCTTTGGTTTCATGGTCGATTCATATGTTTTTTATCCTGATCTAACATCCTTGTGGTGTAGTGGTGGTGCATTTGAGCTTTCTCCCAATGATTCAAGGGTTATGATACTTGTGGTTGGTGATTCCATGTGTAAGAAATTATAGATGATTTAGCTTTTAATAATCTCAATTTTTAGATAACTTTTACTTCATTATCATTTTTGAAAAATTTTGTGTTGGTGATGTTTCTTAGGAAATGTTTTTCGGTAACAATTTTTTGTTAAATTGGATGGTTTATGTGTCTATTTTATGTTATTCAAATTGTTGTTGTTTTATAACTCGTGTAATGGCTTCATAAAAATGTTTTGATGCAGAAAATATGTTTTGGTGAATACTGGTATGCAAATATTGTTCAATGTGGGGTTTTTAAGGGATTTTGTGTGAAAAACACTGTCAAATTTTGTGATGTTGATTTATTGAAATCCTAAAGGATTTAATCAGTGATAAAAGTGGTTCAAAGAATGTTTAACTATTTTTTATTTTTATTACAATAAATGATGTTTTTATGTGATAATTGATTTTGTTAACATGTCATGATTGTTTGAGCACAATGGGGGAAACATGGGTTTTTTGTTGGACAGATATATACTAGTACGCTAATGATCTGGTGTGGTTTTATCCCACTTTAACTATGAAAAATGGATAACTACAACACTAAAAAACAATATTGATGATGTTTGGGGACCAGTAGGTTATGGGTATGTTCCATATTAGTTTCTAGTGCATGAGAACGAATTTTTCAATGGTTAATTTTCACGGAGGTACTAGGCACATGGGGCCCAAGACTAACTAGTTCATAGGGGTGTTCCTGAGATTAGTTTCGATATTGGTGACGATTGACTCTTGGGTATTTATATTTTTAATTTGGTGATTTTGGAAGGAAATATAGTATCTTACATGTTTTATTGAGATATTCTCATTCATGTAAAATTTTCATTAACAAATGTTTACATTTAAAAGTTTCATTCTTTAGAAATTATTTACCCCACTTCTTGATTATCAATACTATCATTCCATTTATCATGTACTGATTACTCTATGGAATATATTGTCAGTTTTATATTGGTATTAGGCTAGAACCATAATTAAAAACATTGGGTGTATGTAGACATGATCATGTTTGACCTAGTTAAAGGCAAGGGTTTGGGTGATGGTGGTTCGGGTTGTAAGTTCATATCCATGGTGAAGTGTTGTGAAGATGGATTGTGGGGGATGAACCCTTATTGTGTAGAGTCCTTGGGTTTATTTTTCTGATATATTTATGTGTATTTGGAACTCTTCTTCAATTTTTAAAATAATGAATTATATTTTGGATTTTTTTAATGTTTTTTCTGGAAATAATTCCCAGATTCGGTTTATAGATTATTATTGAAGTTTTATGTATCCATACTCTGGTAAATCATTCCCAATAAAAAATAAATGACAACCTGGAACTTGTTCCAGCCAGTGTGGATGGGGAACACCCTTATGGACTTTTTTTTCCCAATATTTGTGCTTATTTTTATGAAAACCAGATTAAATTCATGACAGCAACACAGTACAATGATATAAATATAATGTGATGGTAAACTATTCCAACGAATTACCAAAGAGATAAGGAAGTATACCTAAAAATATGATAAGAGATCAGGGACAAGATTATGTTATTGATATAGATATAGTGTAGTGAATAAAATGATTTTAAATTTAGATCACATAAATAATTTTCAAAATAATTTTAATGATGATATTCTAATTATATGGATCACGAAACTTATAAGGGATTTATACTAGTTGTATTTCATTATCTATTGGATGTCATTTGTTGAATTTTATCGAGAAAAGATGTTTATTTGAAAAAAAATCAGACTTTTAAAATCCATTATCAATTGAAGGTAAAAATTTATATGTTCTATATGGTGATATAATAATGAAAATTATTTGATTATGGGACACCATTTGTAACCATGAATTTTTTTAGGAAATTAATTTTTTATGTAAACTTTTTTGAGTTTAAATCATGTTTTTATCCATAAAATATATTAGACAACCTAATATTTTAAATTTTTATGAATTAATGTTTTAATAATGTTTTTATGGAGATAATGGTATTAAAATATTTGGAAGGTGACAATATGATCCACTTTCTATTGTTTGTGGAATATTATTTTGATTTAGTGAAATTATTTCCAAAGTTTTTTATTATGAATTTGGAGTGTAATATTTTTAATGAGGCATAGTGTTAAATAAATATTGAATGGATTATGTTTAAATCTGGGTGTTATTGGATAATTTGTTCTTACCATTTTGACATTGGAAAATATATATAGACATGATGAATGACATGGAATTATAATGAAGTGTTAAATGTTCTTCAGCAATAAAAATTGATGATGGTTACTTATTTATTTAATTAATAATTAATCGGGATGTGAATGAAGAATAACAAAATGATGAAACTATTCATATGAAATATAAAAATATCATGTCTATTTTATAATGAATGTATTTACATAGTAAAATTAAACCATAACTTCATTAAAAGGATATTAAAAATATGTTATCCAATTAATTTCATATCAAATAAATAAAATGGGCTTTAAATCATAATGTATTTATGTATTTTTTATATTAAACTAATTTTGATAATTTACCTTCTTATGGTTAATTACCACTCTCACCCTCCATCACCTTAATGATATTATGCTTTTCTTCTATATCTATATCTTCAATTCCCACATACAATATCCAAGTTGTAAACCCAGTTATTTGTATATGTTCCGAGCCTCAAAACATTACATAATATTTAATTAAATGAATAATTCACATTGAGGATCTTTTCAGTTTTAGAGATTTAGATAATTAGGTCATACCTATTACACTTAAAAATTTACAAAGTAGACACTTCTACTCAGTTTCAATTTTTTCATAAAATAAAAACACTTCAAAAAAGTGTCATGTCCAGTTCCATGTTTTATACAGTATGAAATTCCTTGATCTCATCCTTGAACCTATTCAACTTTATGTCCTGTGAAAATAATTTCAAAAACTTGGGTTGAGCATAAAAATCTCAGCAAGGAATAAGCAATGAAGGAGACTATTATTTTTTCAAAACAACATGTTAACAATGAATACCTAATCGTAAGTAATAATTCTCACATATATGAAGTAGTAAATACTATTCACTGAATAAAATATCATTTCATACCCTTTTCAAACCAAAAGATCAAAATAAAACCCATATAAAGAACACATGACATATAAAGGAAACATGGGACATAAACATACATAAATGGAATAAACATACGGTCGACTTCAACACATGTCACTAAATGAAATAGCCATACAACCGACTTCCATACCCAATGCATTGGATGTTATAATGTTACCACCCATCCTAGTTTATCATGTAACCACCCGTCATTTGGTTTATCATGTAACCACCCATTAAATTTCCAACTACAATTATAAAATCATAACACACAAAATAAATACAAAGGAAAGAAAACATTTGCACATTTCAATCACAATATATCACTTCAATATGATGATATAAAAAATCCATTATCAATACCATTTTAAATACCACAATACATAATAGAGTATATTGTATTTATTTTTTCTTTTAAAAACATTACATCTTGTTAAGGAAGATAAAGATAATGTAATACTCACGACGGTGGAAAGGCCTTTGTCACCACGTACGTTAAAAAAATATTCCTATTTGTCATTTTGTAAAATGATTCATAGAAAAATATTCCCTTTGAATGAAATGGAAAATCAAAGGTGATTATACAGAATATAAAATAAAGTCTTTTATTAAAACAAAATATGCCTAAATGAAAGGAGATTGAGGCGAAGTCCCTTATAAAGACGATATCCTTAGATTAAAGATAAATCAATGACATAATTATTTGTGAAAATATAAATACACCCAACATAAGTACATATTTAGTGTAAAAAAATCCTTGGTAATTCAATTATATTCATAGAACGACATTATCAAGAAGTAGAGGTTTAACCAAAAGAATTGAAATTGGGTAAAGAAGTTCCCTTATAGAAATTCGACACCCTAATAGCTTCACTTTATAATTCAAAAAATGAGTTGATGAGAGATAGAAATGGTATCTCATCACACAGACATAAAATTTTCAAAAATATGGATATAGAAGAACATATCCCAACCTAATAACATGTAAATTAAAAGACAAAACATAAGAGGTATTTTTTAAAAAGAGGAGGGTGAAAGGTTCCTTTACCGATTTGGGTGACTCCTGAAACATAAACCCCAAGAAAGAAGGATCATACAATGAAGATGTAAAAAACCATAATTTAAAGTATATAGCACAAAGAATACAATAATTGGATGTACATACACCACAAAAAGGAAATTGTATCAAATGTAGCAAGAATCTCACATGAATAAAAGTGAGATGAAACCCCCTTACCTCATTGTAATCAATCGAGTTGTATGATGAAAAGATAATAGAAAACAAATGAATTACATAATACCATTAATATAAATAGAATCATGATAATATATATCACATGGATGTACAAATACACCACATGAAATAAATAATTGGTGAACAATAGAAATCTCACAGAATTAAAAGCGAGATAAGAAATCCCCTTTCCACGGGTCCAACTTGAGACGCTCGTATGTTCCATGTTATTCCTGAATGATAAATATAAGTTAATTTATAATTTCTTAAAATCCTTTTTAATTTTAATTATTTATTTTATATCACTTATTAAAATGATAAAAACATTATGTAATCATTTAGTTAATAGTGGTCATTTTGTCGATATTTGGTACTTGAGTCAAAAATGGACTTCTTATAGTTACAAGTTGTTCTTGTGGTAAAATATCCATTATCACCATAATTATATTCATGATTTAGATATAATATATGACATATATATCCAGTATATATATATATATATATATATATTTATACCAGTACATAACATTTGATGGTAAGTAATGAATTGCACCATTCATGGGGACGGTAAGCCGTACATACGCCTGAACACAACTTTTGTTTCTATTTTGCATTTAAAGGAATAAAAATATTATGATATAAATGTTTAGTATAATTCCAGTTTAATATCATATATAATATAATTAACTCATTCCTTTTTACATCCCACATATGGAATTAACGATTCAAATCACTTTGAGGGGGCGGTAGTCCGCACACTTAAAAATGAAATTATCGGGTTTACCCATTAGGGAAACCATAAAGGTAAGGAATAAATGAAAAATACATAATAATAAGTAAAATAATAATAATAATATATATCTTATATAAATACTATGACATCTTAATGGCCACCATGAGATGTTGTATGATATAATTTAACAATCATTGTTTCGTGAGGTAGTAGTTCGTCGTCCATAGAATAGTATATTCTTCACCCATTACATAAATGTGCGTGTAAGCATAGATATAATTATTCACATAAAATAATACTATTATATTTATGATACTGGTGATTTTTCAATAAAATTTAATAAAAAGATTTTAGGGGTTTTTAGAAGAAAAATAAATCAAAACAACTAAAGAGAAGACATTACATTAAAATTAGGTAACTCCCCTTTGTTTGAACGAAAAGGGATTCTTGATGTGCTTTCTGCCTAATGTAAGGTAACTAGGATGAATAGAGGGATCTTGGGAGATAATTTGAGTAGAATAAGGACGAGACAAAGGTCTTGAGAAGTGTGAGGAAGGGGTAGGAATTGGGGTCTTTTTATAATGGAGAGGAGGGGCTCTTTTAGAATGCTCTAAAATATTAATTTATTATATAATGCTTTTTGGTTCCTAGTGGTCCAAAAATAATTAAAGTCGAATATAAGGTGTAATATTTTATAAATAAAATCATCCAATAAGTATTGGACAGGTCTTTGATATTATTTTAAACACTATCATCTTATTTATTTAAATCATTCATTAATGATGTAAATATTGCATCATCATCGTGTCATAATAAATATTTTGTATCTGATTTGTAAGAAATATAAAAAAATTACCATGATGTAGGAAATATTTTTATATTTCTAATGAATATTTATATTAAAAAATATAACCTATATAACCCCATGTGAATTTTTTTTAGTAAAACATTTCATGTTTGTGACATTTTTATTTTTACTTTAAATAAAAAGTTATTAATGTCATTATCATACCCAAGTGGCTTCATGCGGCCCCCAAATTGACTCATGGATTTTATGGGTCGTCCATGACATATCCAATGACGGTATAAAATGTGTCAAGGTATTTTTATATTTTTATTATATTATTATTAAATTAAATTACAATAATTACCTTTAATCACGGTTAAAAAACACAAAAGTTATATTCACAAAATATTATTTTCATCTCATTGAACCACATTTTACTTACTAATTAAAACCATGTATGTAGATTTTATTAAATTCAATTCCTAGAAGCGGTAAAATTTCATTTAAACAAAAAATTCATTTTTTAACTACTACTTAGTGGTTTCACTATTCATCAATAATTGATGTTTTTCAGAAAAATACCAAAAATTCACCCTAAGATATATTTGTCATTACAAATTCAAAAATGATTTCCAATTTAAGAAATTAAAAACATATAAGTTTCATTAATTGATTTTATAATTTATTCTCATTGTCAAAACAAATAGCATGTTTTTTAGAAACAATATCTATCAAAAGATCGGCACTTGTTTATGTCCAATTTCATAGTGAAATTAATCAAAATGACCAAAATTGGATTCAATGGTAAAAATATACTTTAATTACACTTTAAAACCAATTAAAATGATAATGTAACCATATAAATAAATTTATTTAAATGATGTTTTAAATTAAAATAAAGCATTTTTCACTATTCATTAAAAATGAACTTTATCAGAAAAAATAACAAAAATTCACACAAAGTAAATTTTGATTTCCTGATTATAAATAAGGATTTAATTATGCCAAATATAACCAATAAAAATGACAAAATATATATTTAAAAAGGGTTCTCCATCAAAAAGTGGTTAGTCATCCTTTTAATGAATATTAGAATATTTATTCTTAAAATTGGATTCACTCGCATTTTAAGCCTCTATCATTTATTGGGTAATTGTTAAAATAGTTAACAAACATATATAATCATTATAACATTATTCCCACATGTATTACAAGGTTTGTCTTGATTTTCACATACCAAATATGTTATCGCCTTCATCTTGAATTATATTGATACATGTAACTATATTGAGTAACCATAAAACCATATTGAAAACATACATGATTCTTTATTCCATACCTAAAAAATATATTTATGGATATATTTCATAAATAAAAAAATTCATTAAATTCCATTAACGATAGAACATACCTCTTTTTTAAACCAATATTTAAATAGTTCCAAGTTAATCAGTATTATCAAATTTAATATTTCGTATCCTAATCCATTTTTTCTAACATATTTGTTCCACCATTGGGAATGTGTTAGGGGTTACCATACCCTAATATTGTGCATTTACATAAATTATTACCTTTTCAATAAATTGATTTTCTTGGTCAACAATTACATTAATAATATTCATGGATGTACATAATTAAAATATTTTTCAGAATAGTCAATATATATATAATTATTTATATAACAGAATTCTTGAATATTAATAAACATTCAATTAAATAATTTTAATACAATGTAAAATTGTTAACTATGATTCATTATAATATTCAATATCACCTCTTTCCTACAATATGAAATATGAATCAAGTCATAAGATTCTTCATCATCAAATATGTCATGATTAATATCTTTAACAAAATCATTAATATTTGTATATCCCAATCCTTTTATAGGTAATTAATTATCTCTACGTCATCATATATATATATATCACTTTCTCATACCATCATTAGGTTATTCATGATAGCCTTTTCTCTACATACATCTATTTACAAAATTCCATTTCATTCCACATTTAAAACATAAATCCATTGATACTATATTAGAGAGAGAAATATTCTTGTCCATTATGATAACTAAAGTTTTTTCCATTTGATATTAATTACTATATGACATTCATTTTCAAACATAAAATAGCTTCTCACTCCTTTGAGACATTCAATAGATTTATTCTTCCCATATTCTCAATATATATGGAACAAAATAATCTTCTATGCATAGTATCCATTAAACAAAATATCCATGAAATATAACATTCTCTTATTTAGTGGGTTTGAATGATGGTTATAGTGAAAATTTTAAATCATAAATCATGGTAATTTATTATTCATTATCAAAAAATTTATCACTCTAGCCATTGTCACATTTTTTGGTCATTATAAAAGCTTCTATCACATTAAATGTTAAAAAAGTATTATTCTAATTATAGAAAAGGGAAAAAACTAGGAATCATAGTGTAGGAGGAAATAATCATAGTGGGGAATAATAGAATCATGAACAATTCCCTATAGGATGTCAAAATCATGAACCGTTAATTTTAAACTAGGATGCCTTTTTTCGTATGAAATTAATATCCATTATCTTTTTAATTATTCAGAATGGTTCACAAAGAGTTCGGGGATTTCACAATTATATCTCCATGGAGTGTCAAAGTAGGTGTGCATAAAGACTTATTTTCATGATCCAGGAGATGACTGAGTCCTCCAAAATTCAACCATTTCCGAATTATTAAACCTAGGTACCTCTGTTTCAAATTATCATGATCATGTAATATCTAGAAATTCATTTAATTTTCCATAAACCACTTTCTCTATAATTTAACAAAATTCCATCCGATTTTTATATACATTAAATCACCCTTAGACATATCCATAGACAAATACTAATATATAAACTTATAAATATACATGGTTATGACACAAATGTTTTCTCTTCCTAGTTTACAAAAGATAACTAATCTATTCTTATGATACCAATTATAATGAATCAGGTGTCTCGTAAAAATAAATTTCATTTTGTAGATAAATACTCATTAAATTATAGAAAAATAATCTAAGCCAATATAATAGTTTAGTCCCATTGGAGACTAGTTACACACCCATCTAATTTATTTAATGATCATCAATGTATTTCATAATGATCATACCCTTTATTATTATTCAAAAATACTTCAGACATAAAAAAATTATTCATCACATGGGAAAAAGGAACAAAAGAAATGGTGATCTTAGATGATCAGTACATGTAAAAAAGTTTGATATGAAAGAATAAAATGAATACTTGTGTATATTAACACACATTAAACAAATTAAAATCATCAGATTCATATCATTGATCATAATAACAATTCATGGATCAATGATTGGCATCTCATAAGACATGAATCATAAAAAAATCAACTATCATATTCCAGGAGAGAATTAAATTGAAATTAAAATTTTAATTATGAAATAAATATAAACATAAAAAATAACATCATTAGAAGTCAAGGATCATTTCCAAAACATATCAGGGAACTCCATGGTTGGATACAACTCCATTGTGGGACACACCACCATACACAGTAGAATCTCATTCCTTTTAGTTGAATGGGTGGAATCCCAAATAAATAGTGATATTAATGGTTCACACCCAAGAACATCATTGCCGAAAATGTCTATAAATGAACTCACTTCTCTCCCCATTCTAGCATTGTCTACCTCATGAGATATAAGTATCTAACAAATTCATTAGATAGAGATATAGGTCCCACCCATATTTGGTTATAACATAACCACTATCATTAGTTTTTAGGAATCCTCCATCATTGGATATAACGTAACCATCATCATTATTTACACCATAACAAATATCACATAATGGGAATAATACTATTTATTCCAAAATACAAAAAAACACTAATCATATCATAACCCATGAAATGAAAAATTATAATTTTTTTATAACATAACATGTGGAAAATAAATAAGTTTAATTTTTATTTTATCATATCATCAAAGAATATCCAATGTAAAAAATTGGGTTTCATAAGAACATTATCATTGTATATCCCATAAAAGCTAAAAAGTATTCCTTAATATATATCCATCATAAAAATAATCCATTTATAGAAAAATAATAATTTACTCCCTCAATAATATCCCTAGAAAATAATAAGTAATATCAAATGATTTCATCTTAGTTATAAAATAATTTTGAATTAATACGTGGGACATTTTTGTGGGAAAATAACTTCTCGACATTGAAAAACTCTTTTATAAATCAATAAAAAAATTAAATTCTATTTCTGAAAACAATATTACAAACTAATACATGAATCATTGAAAATAAATTATGGCCTTTCTTGAGGGAAATATCCTTCTAGAATTGAAAAGATATTTTTAAAAAATAAAAAAATATGAAAGTTAATTTAATTAAAAATTAGAATGGAATCATATATTTTATGATTGATGTAAAACAACTGTGAAAATGGGAAATTAGGTTCATGTCATGGATGTTTAGACCACGATTCCTATAACATTTTTGTTTAAATATAATTTATATCACATTGATATAGACAAGATGTTTACTTTTTAGAACAATATGCATAATTTAAGTAATGGATTATTTTTTTAAAAGGAGTGTAAAAAAATTGGAAATATTTTAAAAACACTTTGATTCGAAGTAAAACAGATTTCCTTCCAATGAGGTAAATAATGGTGGATTTTAATAAAAACATTTTCTTTAAATTAAGTTTAGTAAAATGGAGTTTAAAAATCATATTATTACTCATACATATCAGGATTTACCATAGTACATGAAATTTCATGTGTTAATTTAGTGATATATCACACTATTTCATCATTGTAATGTTAATCATTAAAAACACGATAACCGATGAGATTTTAACATGAAACTTATACAAAATTAGTAACATTGAATAACAATTACCATTAAATATTAACATTTAATGATAGTTATAGTGTAATTAAAATAATTAAATTCAGGATATAACATGATTATAGTTATGTATATACACCATATAAATCAATATTGGTTCAAAACATAACTTATATTCCATAGAGGGAAAACTGAGAGAAAAATATCATGACACTTTGGTATCTCTGGAAAATTAAATCCCATGAAAGTTGGATTCTAAAATGGATATATAAATCTACATAATATTATGTATAATAATCATAAATTAAATCAACTATAATTATGAACACAATATAAATGAAAAACTTGTTGTATATGGATTTTGTCTCAAAATAATGGGAGACGGAAATCAATTACAATTTGTATCTACATCCTTGGTGCTCATTTGTACCTACTATATAAAAATAATAATTTTTCATAAAACTATTTTAGTTTAAAATTTTCATATATACCTCCATATATGATTTACTTTTTTACTTTTTTTATCATTTTTAATATAAAAAAACCTATGTTAATGTTATATTTTGGGTAATGACTGGTTTTTTTCATACATGTTTGGGTTTTCTATTTTCAGTCTTCCTACATTGATCTTGAATTAATAATATATAGAATAATGATGATGAAATTAATATAATTTTTATATATAGATTATATTTTTTATATTATAATAATATATTTTTTAAAATAAGAATTATTTTACGAATTTGAAGATTATAGGTCATACGTACAAATGAGTAAAGCATCCATTTTTTAATGTTCAAAATAAGGAAGAGATTAGTAATATTTTATAATTCCAGAATTATAATAATATCTAAAATAAAATAAAATTTCTTTTGATATACTTATAAAAATGATCCATGTTGTACAGTGGTGAAAAAGAGATTCACGTCACTACGCAAAGGTTGTAGTCCTTACACACATGAATGTCGTAGTCATTGTTTAGTGGGTGAAAAGATAAGAAAAAATATGATACGTATTATATTCACAAAATGATAAATATAAAATAATTATACCAATTAATTGATTTATATTTCATATATTCATAAACATTTTCCTTATTATCTACCATGTGAAGTGTTAACAAAATATAATCAGATAACATCTGCTTGAGGTAGTTTGGCATATAAAATAAAGACATTATCATTTCCTTTATGTAATGGAAAGTAAAAAAAACAATTATATTTTCAAATGACTCTACAGGTAAAATTATGTTATAAGTATAATATATATACTTTATATCATTCATCATACTCAATTATGAAAGGTGTCAATAGAAAACATAATGGCATCAGTTCTGGTGCCAACATTCCATCGTACACACAAATGCTAATTTCATAACAAATTTTATAGTTGTATAGATGGTTTTATTTCATTACCTAAAGATTAAAAAAATCAATATATGTAGTATAAATATGTTATTATATAATGATGGTTTAAAAGTAATTGATGTTGGTGTAGGAAAAAATAAATGAAAAATAATAATTGAAGAACATTACCTCTTTATTGGGTAACCTCCTAAAGAATAAAACCAAAAGGATTTATAGACTTGATTTTGATCCAAAATAATATTAATTGGTACACTAGAGGGGTGTTGGGAAGTGTTTTTTTTCATAAATTTTCTGAACCAAATTTTTTTGAAGGTGTCAATAAGAGGGAAGAGGTCCTCCCTTTATAATTAAGGAGTAGTTTTATTATTTAAAATCCCCTATGTTATTAAATAATTGCATGTCAGTTTCACTTCATCTTTCTCCATAATTGATAAATAAATTATTAATTTACTATATTGTCTAAAAAAACTCAAACACAAAAATGAAAATTTTTGACATGTGATTCTTTAACATTTTTATTTAATCACTTATATAATTTTAATTTTCTCCACAATAACTGGTTTTTTTATCCTAGGTAATTTATCATCTATGCCTAAAATAAAAATATATTTAATATATTATTTATAACTAAGGATTTTAAATATTAGTGAAAGTATTAAATAATATAATCCTATTATTGTGGGATTTTAATTTTTAAACAACAACGTGTAACATGAAAACCCCAATTTTAACCATAAATATGTTAATTCATTTTTAAATCACTTCACTACCCATCATAAAAAAAATTCCATATTATAATATAATATGAATTATATTTATTCAAAATTTATAATCAATTTTTAAAATTCCAACCATGTAATTAAAAAATTTATTTTTAAATTAACCCCTATGACATGATGAGACAACCAAGTTTTAAAGAAAATGTGCTCAATAGTTTACAATGTTTTTATAAAAAATTTCAATTTAATAGTTAATATAATGACCTTAATTAGATTTATTTATATATGATTCATTTAATTTAACATTAATACAAATTATAATATAATTTAACGTTATTTATTATTTAAAGGAAGTTAATGTTTTCAATTAAGATTATATATCTTTCCCTATTAATTAAAAAAACATTTGTTACATAAAATTTTCAAAAAAACATGAAATTATAATATTAATATTCTGATAAAAATTGTTGTTATAATTTATCAAATTTTTTTCCAAAATAGTTTAATATTAATTTTATTATTGATCAAAAAATAAATATTAGATCAATTTCTGTGAGAATATTATTTTTAAAACTAAAAAGTGATACTTGTAATTCTATGTACATTTTTTAAAAAAAATATTAGTTATATTAATACATTAAAAAATTGATAATTTATTCATCAACCCAAGCATAAAATTTAAATATTCTAGTGTTTTTAAGTTGAATATACATTATTACATTCCAATAAGTCAATTCAGTTTTGAGATTGAGCTAATTATCTCAGCACTTACACATAATGACTCTAATATTATAAATTATAAAATTATAATAAATATGTAATTTTTCATAATCCAAGCCATTTAAAAACACGTTGTTTATTTTAGTGCTTCATCTCTACAATTATCTCCTTGTTCCCATGAATTTATCTATTATACAATAAATTGTTTTAAAATAAATCAATATTAGTGATGCACACAAAAAATTCGTGAGGAAATAATATAAGGGGTTATTTTATTCCAATGGAAATCCATAAAAACATTTTATTAAAAACATATAATTATATTCTGAAAATTGGATAATATATTCAAAATAAATTAATATATTATGATTTTAATATAAATAGATTTTCATGAAAAATCATTAAGAAGAATAAAATTGGAAATTAGGTAGCATGGAATGTCATTTTCTATATCACTCTTACAAATTTAGTAACCAATATGGTAAACCTCTTCTTCAGTGTACCCTATGCTTTGATGGTTGTCACGTAACCACTCATCCTTTATTAATCACGGGACAAGCCATTAATTGTTTATCATTTATCCAAATGTAATTTATTTATTACATAACCAACCATCATTATAAAAATTCTCATGAACCATGTTATAATCCTAAATTTTGAATGATTTCATCATAAAAATACTCATTGATGAAAATGAAAAATTCATTTTGAAATCACTCATTTTGAAAAACTAATCATGTTCAATGGATAAAATCTTCATTAAAAGTAACCACATAAAAATATAAGTTATGATTCAATATAATTAAGTGTCATGAAATTTTAAATTTTGGTCCACTCATTATATGTGACAATTTTTTAGAAAAAAAGATCATAAAAAGAGGATGTTTAAAACAATACCACATACAAATATTATATCATTGATGTTATAATAGAAAAATAATGGATTACTTATATTCATAATAAATACCCATAAAAATGTAAAAATAAAGCATAATAACATAGAAGATCATATCAGACATAATTTTAGAGAGGAATTATCATAGTTGTTGAAGTTTAACACAATGAAATGAAATTGGACTAAGAAATCATTTGCGTCACATTTAAATTCATTCATACATGTTCAAACCTCTTGTATAACTATTTTCATAATTTTATTAATCATTTTATAATATTATTAATATTAATAATGCCTTATGTAATGATTTTATAGCATCTTATGACCCAATCATGGATAATATTTCTTTATTTTAATGGTTTCAGGTGTTTTCATTTCATCGTATCATGTTCGATTTTACATCTATAAAACTATTTATGTTCCTAAAAAATGGAATTAAAAATCAAAAACATGAATGAAATTTTTTGTGATGAAATTTTATAAATATTATTTGTACCATATATATTTTTTATTTATTACATGAGGATGATTTTTTAAAAAATAATTAATGATATGTTTTTTGTTTAATTTGGTGGTTTTCTTGAAAATCATGAACTAATTTTATGTTATTTATTATTAAATATGTATTTTATTTCTAGTACATGAAATATGTTATTATATACCAATTTAATCATTTAAAACAATAATTAATATTTTATGAACTTATATAAAGGTGATAATGAAAAACGAAATATCATTATAAATGTAGATGATAAAATAAGAAAATTTGTTCATTAGATTCAGTTTTATTAATTAAAGAAGATGAGAAATGAAATTTATATGAGATATTCCATTATTAACATGAAAATATTATATATTCATTATTTTTTATTCATATTGGATTTATGGATGAATTAGGTGATTAGAAACTAGAAGCAATTAATAAATTAAGAGATGTAATTTGAGAATATTGCCACTTGAATATTACCACCAAGAGAGATCCTTGAAAACCATGAAAATGGACTTTTAGAGATACCAGAGGAACTAGGACACAGAGAGAGTGGGTATGAGTATTTTTGAAAGATATTTTAGGATCATTTAGGCTTCTTTTTTCGAAATGCGGTGGCATTTATACTTGATGGGAGGTCAATGTAATGAATTAAAATAATGATTAATTTATATTTTAACCTCTCAACATTTCAGTGGAATTAATATTAATGAATAATATTCATAAATATTGTTATATGATATCTATGATTGATAAAAATCTCAAATACCCATTAAATGTTTTAATTTTTAGGTATGTTAATCTCTTACCATATAACACCATCCCCTATCAATATATTACTTATATTTCAGTAAATAATTTATTACTATGACAAATATTTTATATGTTAATATTATATTGAGCATTAAAAATAATTATGAAATTAGGAATCCAAATATGGATGTCAATTTTTTTAATTCAATTCACATAATTCGGAAAATAATATTAATAATTAATGTTGTTGAGAAAACATAAAAGTTAGTTTTTAATGTCAAAAGTTCAAAATTTTGAAATATTTCTCTGTTAAATTTAAATATAATGTTGATTAGAATTTCCTAAATTAGATTTATTTATTTATAATTAGACTAATTATTCTTAAAAAATTATTTAAAAAAAATTTAGAAACATAAATTAATTAGATAAAAAAGTAATATGCAATGAAAATTCATTATTTTTCACTATTCATGAAAAAATGAAACATATCAAGAAAATTGAAATATTAATCCACATATAATTTGGGTATTATACATTCAAAAAACTATTTAATTTTCACAAAGGAAATTTTATAATTTTTCAAAATGTTTTTTTAAAACAAGTTGTTCTTCAAAAGACCAAAAAACATGATATATAAAAAAAAATATTTTAAGCATAAAATAGGATTTATTATTATCATAAGCCTATAAAACATATTGGATGATTTTAAATACCCTTTATTGAATATATAACATATAAATTTCATAAATATATTTCACCATGTGTAATTAATTTAATTTAACCATACATACAAATTTAAAAAAAATTCTATCGGTACATGGGTTTTTACATTCTACCTCACTTCAAGAAGCTAAATCCATGAAATTTTATTCACTAACTAAAAATGGTAATATTTTCACCTTATCATATATTAATATTCCAATGATTATTCTTAAAGCATGTGGTTTTTTTCAAAAAAAATTATCCTAATGAACAACCTTATTTTATAACACTTCCTCCCTCCCCAACTAGTTATTCCACATATAAATGACTCTCTTATATATGAACTAATTTAGGGAAAAAATGTTATGAATGAATAACATAATTTCATAATATTGGTACATAAAAAACATTTTCATCCTGGAAAAACTATGAGTAAAATCCATACAGTAAGGACATTACCTTACATTATCTGTGAGTTTATAGGATCTAAAGATCCTTGGACTAACCTTCCCCATCTTACCAATACAAATAAATATTTTCCAGGAATAAAATTTGATCAATACATGATGAATTTCCACTAAGGAAATATCCATTCTCTGGTAATATACATAAAATGTTTTCTTCTCATGTGCTATCTTCTAGCCATTCTAAATTACCTTCAACTTCTAGACCATCTCTTTAATAATTTTTTCCCCAACAACATTCATTATCCTACTTAATCTGAAAATATATAATTCAAATGAACATTCCATAAAATACCTCTAAATGTTCCATATATATATATTGTAATGATAACTAATCTATAAGAATACTCAACCAAAGAAATATGTTTGTCTCATATTCACTGATAATCCATGAATCATGAACAAAGCACACCCTCTAATGTCTGAATGGTTTTATCATAAATTCCATCATTCTAAGGATGAAAATATGAGTTTATATATTATGTATTTCATAAATAATTTTGTAGTCCCATCTAATAATTCGATGTAAACCACGTATCAAGGTCATATAAAATGAAGAGTGTAACTCCATGTTACCCAATTATATCTTTAATATAATTTTAGAATGTTGACATAATTACATAGTATAACTAATATAATGTAAATTTATACATTTAGTTAGTCGATAAACAATAACCCAAATGGAATTGTTTTCTCTAGGTGTGTTTGGTAATATAAGAACATGGTTCTTCCATTTATGTACAAGTTTCTTTTTATTTTAATTTTTTGATATATCATGAAAAAACTAGGTAAAATGGGATGTTCTAGAAATTATAGGGTTACACATCATGTGCTACAAAGTACACGTCCTGTACCCTTGGAATTTTTTTCAGGCCATACATTTAATGTGAGAATATTGGCCACGTAGAGAGATTGTACTAGGTACATGTTTTTTAATATTGGTACACGCTATAAAGTCTACATGTGTATAAGGGGTACAAATGGCATGTTGGAAAGTTAGTGAGGAATAACAGAAAAAACAAGTACATAACGTGTATATCCTTTTACAGGTCACGTAGTCATGTCGGCAAGGAATGGAATGTAATTTAGCAGAAAGTGGACACCAAATGAATAGTTAAAGAAGCCACATATTGTGTATATCTAAGTACACATCGTTTATTTTCTTTTATTCACATAAAATGGTAAATTCCATATTTTCTCGGGTTCATGATAGAAGCCTCGAGAAAGAAGAAACTTGGAATTCAAATTGATCTCATTCCTTTTTCAGATAAAAAATATAGACTTTGTTTGAGCCATTGGATGACCCTTGGTAAAGCCTTAATTCTTCTTGATCTGTTCATCATGATTTAGGTTCTAAACCATCTTATGTGGTTTTGATTATATTTTGAATATTTTATAGACCTACCTTGATTTAGACTGAATTTGATGTTGTTACCAAAGAAGGAACATCATATGTGTATGAGGTAGGTGGTACATTCCTTCTATCGTGATTTCACGAACGTTTGAGAGGCGCAACCATTAGTGTGTATTAGGTTATTTTGAGTGGGAACCTATTTATTCCAAAGTTTCATTTTAGATTAATAATTTGACCTACGGGAAGCCCGTGGGTATGCCCTTTTACTTGTTTTTCTTTAGCGGGGCCAGGCGAGGGGTCATTGCTCAATTGGGACATTTTGGCCGCGTATGCCAAAATGTGTTAAAATAATTTTTTCTGTTTAAACAACTGAGATTAATTTTTTATGGTATGAAATGAATTGATAGTGTCTTTAAACAGCTCTGTGCTGGTATGTGACAAAACATGGTTAGTAAAATCCATCTATTTTGTTTTTTCATCCTTTTTATTGTGATTCATTTAATATATATGAAATTGCTGATTTGTATATGCTGGAACCATTAGGTAGTGTTGGGAATGACCTGAATATTTCCTGAGTGTGTAATTTCACATTTTGGGCTTGGATCATATTACTTTGGGTTGTTTTGACCACAGTATTGGGTGTCATGAATGTATGGATTAAGATAATGCAACTTTCAGGTTGAGAATGGCCTGGGTTTCTTGTACGGAAATTCAATCAGATATTGAGTGACATTATCACTAGGGCATGAGGTCCTAGAGATGTTGAGGCACGGTAAACATTTTAGGGATTAAAACTCACCCATGATTTGTATAGTGTGAACACAAAGAGACTCTTTGATGAGGTGGTTTTGACCAATCGTGTGGGTAGAGGCCCCTAATAGTTCCACATTAGGTATTATTGGTTTGGGGGTGGTTATCCATGGAATCCACTAGTAATGTGAGGAGCCTTCCATGGATAGCGATGAGGCTATTAGTTTAGGGACCCAAGCTCGCAATGATTGATGTCTTGGTTTGGGAAACATTATTTGTGTGTAGATATCGTGGCCCCTATGGTTACTATATTTGAGGATAGATATCGTTATCCATCGATTTATATATTTTAGGATAAGCATCAATGATCCTCCTAGTTACATTTTTTGGTCATTCCTTCGGGACGTTAGTACCTTAGGAAAGAAGAATTCTAGAGGCACATGTGGCCATCTTACATTACTAAGGGGATCCAAAGGGATCACCTAGGATTTGTGAATATAGGGGTACTTTGTACATAGGCCCTTCAATCTATTTACTTCCGAGATTATGGCATTGGCTGAAGCATGTGACTCTCCATGATTGTTACTGAGAACTAGTGGACTTAATTTTTATTTTTTCATCATACTATTTATTGCTTACCTTATAAAGACATTCCATTCTAAACACTTAGATTAGGTATGAAATTTTGGGTGATATTCTACTGAGATTCATCTCACACCCTACACAGGCACTTCAGGATGCATGCATATTAATTAACTTGCATTAATGACTAGTGTAAACATTATGAGGTGGACCATAGTGATGGTTTCATGTATACTGGTATAGACCTTAAGGTCATTCTTAGCAAGAGTTTAAATTTTTTAGATTCCATGTTTCTCTTTCAACATTCTTACTTTAATATGTATGAACTATTAGTTAGCCATTGGCATTATTTATATATATGTTTATACATGTATGAACTTCTATGGATGAATTCTTGTTATTTAGTAGTTGGTAAAATTTATTTTGGCATGATGTTTTGTTTACTCTCTACAGCTGTTCTTTCTATATTTCCTTGGTGTTTTAAATCCAATTGATTGTGCTTCTACATTGTGTGTTTGGTTTGAGTCTGCTGAGTTGTTTATTTCTACTTCCTATTAAATATTATTTCTCCGACTACCACCATTATTATCCTTTGAGAGGTTATAACATACCAACTATAATTTTCAAACCCTCAATACTAGTTGTAATCCATTTACATTTAGGGAGGTGCACCTAAGGTTTTCACACTTGACCCATTTATCACTATTCTAATGGTTGTTCCATCCCGAGACATTACAGAGTGGTATCATATGAGTTCTTTATAGGTATTTATTGAATCTGTTTTTCTGGCTACTAAGGTGATTGATACTTCTCTTTTTATTTCTAATGTTTTACTATTTGGGATACGGTTGACTGGCGATATGTTTTAATTGGAACTAGGCTTCTAGCTTGTGTTTGGGTACCTGCAGCCCCATGTACTAGTGATGGACCATGGTATCTTGGGTGAGAATTACTATTTTTCATTTTCTCAGATTTATTTTTATATGATTTCCACCTTGGTGGAACACGTAGAGTATGATGTTATTGATTTTGAAATGTGACCCTTGACCCGGTGAGGTAAGGGAGAATTGTACATTGGCTGGGTATGAAAATTCATGAGTGTTTGTCTTTTGGTAGGTATATTTTCACGGTATTTCAATATCATAACTGGACATATGCTTTTTCAAATTATAATAGAATGTGATTTGTAACATCCTAGGTAAATAAAGAAATAATTCATTTTTACTTTTATTAATATTTTTGAATTATATATTAATTTTACATTAAAAGGGGTTACTATATTTGATGGCTTACCCAATACAGAACAATAGGTTTCTTGTAAATCTCACGCTGCACACTAACAATGTAATATTATTATCATAATGGTAGTTAATGCCAAACAATGTAATGGAAAGAATAAATATAACTATTACAATATGATTATACATGATTGTTAAATGTTTTTACATTTACCCAATATAAGGAATAGGTTTAAAATGTGAATGAAACTAATTTTATGACTAAATACTCTAAAATTCTTTAAAAGGTCGATTTATCATCCTTTAATAGAGAACCCTATTTAAATCTTGTTTCGGTAACTATTATTTGTTCTATTTGACCCAAAAAATTCCTCTTTAAAATCTTGGCATCAAAATTCACTTTGGGTAAATGTTTGTTATTTTACAAATAAAATCAAATTTTTGATGAATATTGGAAAATACTGTGTTTTAATTCAAAACTTCCTTTTAGTATAATTTAATTATATTTTTAGTTTATCTTTATAATTGGTTTTAATGTGTAATTATATTATATTTCTACTATTTAATCCAATTCTTGTCATTGAAAATAATTTGACTTTGAAATTTGATATAAACAAGTTTCAACATATTGTCTGTTAATATTTATTAAAAACAGGCTTTTTATTTTGAAAATTGGAATTAATTTTAAATTAATTATTCCAACTTCTATGTTTTTAATTTTTTAATAGAGGAATCATTTTTGAATTTGGAAAATAAAATATTCCATAGGCATAGTTTGTGGTATTTTACAGAAAAACATCAATTTTAGATTAATAGTGATGCCACTAAGTAGTTGTTAAAAATTGAGTGTTTCATTTTAATAAAATTTTACAACTTTTGTGAATTGATCTTCAAAAATCCAATATACATGGTTGTTATTAGTATGCAAAATGTTTTTTAATAAGATGAAAATAATTTTTGATGAATATCAACTTTTACTATAACGCCCCGACCCCAGTTACCCAGAGTTATTGCATTATTACATAACATTGGCATGATCACAACAGATAAAGATTCAAATGACCGATTAGTTTAGTAGCCTTTGAAACATGATTCATACATAAGTCCAACTTTACAACTTGAAGATAAATACAACACAAATATATGTCATTAGAAACATCCAAGACTCCTAGATTATTCATGTAGTTCACTCGAAACTAACTTCTTCATATCCTGGAAAAATGAAACATAAGAAAGGGGTGAGCTCAATTTCATTGTAAGGGTAAGTAATACAACGGAAAATGAAATAATTATTATGCATGGTGAATAATTTAAACCACATTCCTATACCAATAATAAACAAGAATAATTTTATGGCCCGAATTTGAGTTGAGTAAATAATACCATAAAAAAATAATCATGGGTATTCTACTAGTCGAACGACCACATAAACCATAAATATTATTTCCATAATGAGGGAATGTATATTGTCGTACATTCTGAAACATTTTGTCAAGGCCTCTGACAAGATGTCAAAAAATGATTAAGGCCTTGGCCAAAACCATATATCAAATTGGGAAAGGGCCTCAACCAATTCTGCATCTAGTTGACTCATGAGACCTAGTGATTCATCGAGGAGCTATAGAGGGCTCCACCCGTCACTTACCAAGTCTAATACATTTCTCATATAAAAAGGATTAAACATTACATAAAAATTCATAATAATAGTAGATTAAAAAATGTCAATAATTTAACCATAAACAATGAATTGTATAAAAATAGCACATCCACAGTCAAACATATCACAAAATAATCAATAAAATATGGAAGTTTTTTATCATAATAAATCAACATCAAATAAATTTAAAAACCATAAAAGGATGTTGACATAGATGAAATCAAAACCCTTTTTAGAAAAATATCTCTTTCTATTATGAAATCATAATTACAATGAAAACATTTATTTTGATAATATTCTTGTATGCTTGTAAGGGAAGCTTAAACGATTTTATAATGGTGGAATAAAGCCGCACCCACTGTATAAGTTAAAAAAATACATTCTTACCTTAATTCTATCGAAAATGTTAACAAGAACCTCGTTTGGAAAATGACAGAAATATTTCTTTATAAACATATTATAAAAATTCAAAAAAGTGTATAAATGACTTTAAACCATATTATATAAAATAGTAAGAATGTTTTGATATTAATTTTTAAGAAACATTGATGTGGATGATAAAGAATTCCCAGTAGATAATTACGTATTAAGAGCCTCAGATAATGATGAGATTGTGAAATAAACCCTTACCTTGTACTTTTTTCTTGGTCGAGGGTAGGTTAACCTCTTGTATAATCACTAAATCATTTTTATTAAATTATAAAATAATCCTATATATAAATATGATATCATATATGATCTTTTAAAATTGCTTTGTTAAATATATTTTAGTATTATCATCTTTTCATGTGTTAACCGATTTGTTATCTTTTATATGCTTTGTTAAATAAGCCATGTTTGTTATACATAGGTTGTATCTTATTCATATCCAGAATAATATCAAGTCCTTAAACATTATTTTTAATCCTCAAATTAAAATTAGTCTTGAATGGATACGATAAGGAATGAATCTCATCGCATTTGTGGAGACGGTAGTCCGTACGTACGCACGAGCGACAATATCATTTTTTTGACATTAAATTAACATATAATAGGATGTTGAATCATATATACAGAATCATTATCACGATATATATATTATTTACATGAATTGCACTTCATTATTATACCCATCCAAATAATAATGTATTGAATAACAATTACACCATGACGTGGAGACGATAAGTCATTCGTACTCACTTGTGGTGACATGTCATTCAAAGGATGGATATAATACTGAATATGGTTGTACCATATTTACAATAACATCATAGTATATATAAGATACTGGAGTTATTATTTTATAATGGAAATAAAAAAGAAATAAGAAGTGGAAGAAGAATGGATCTAGAAAGAGGGTGGTGAAAACATTACCTCTTCTTCGGGTTCATCATTTTGATTATTTCAATAGGGATCCATTAGATGGCTTTCTGATCAAACTAATTCCTCTAGGTTGAAGTGAGGGAAGTTTAGAGAACATTTGGGCCGGTGTTGGCCGAGCCAAAATGCATTGAAGGTATGAATTTGAGAGAAGGGGGAGTGCCCTTTTATAAGAGGGGTGAGGGGCACCTTAGAAAAACCTTAAAATATTTTTTTATAATAAATGAATATTTTGTTTATAATGGCTCCAAATTTATTTATTTTGACGCTAAGGTAGTTATGGTTCTAAATACACTCAACCAATAGGTTTTATAAAGGTTTGGGTAACTTTATTAACCTTATCCTTTAGTTTTAACACTTAGTTAATCAGTTTTTCATTTACCATATCTATTTGTATTTTTATATTATATGTTTAATAAACCTACTATAAACTTCCAAGATAACCCCAAGAGGTTAATTAATGATACACCTATCATTATATAAGTCTCTTTTCATAACCTTAGATTTTTAGTAACTGAATACCAATTGATAATATAATATTTGTTTTAAAAACTCTTTGATGTCAATTCTGACACTATTTGGTATTTTGTTTTTGCTAAATTCATAAAAGCATTGTTACATCGAACCTAATTCATTTAATCACCCCTAAAATTTCATATTAACCTATTAAATTCTTCTAATTCATTAATGTTCGCATATTATATTTATTTGGTTATTTATAATATCAATTATTTTAATATTTCACTAATATTGTAATTGTTGCATCATCATTGTGTCAAAAATAAACTACATTTTTTAATGTTTAAAAATTATACCTAAAATTCCATTATGTAGTAAATATTTTATGTTTTATGATAAATAATTATAATAGATTTTTTATTATGTATAACCCTATATTAAACATGTTTTATTTATTAAACATTGATTTTAACTCTTCTTTGAATTAAATACTAATAAATGTCCTAATCTAAACCAAGTGGAGCATATAAGTTCATATTTTATTCATACGGTTGTTTTTTGACGAATTATATTTAGCCAATAGAATTAGGACATGTGTTAGAGTAATAATAATATCACATTTACCCTTAATTACCCAATTTTCTTTTAACCGTTGTAAATAAAAGTAAAAAGTTACTATTCACCAGTTCCAGTTCGAGTCTCGATCAAAGTGTTTTTTTCGGGTTTTACCCCTATGTACATATGTGCCAGAGCTGCCTCTACCTGCTCATATCCAGAAAGAGATTTATTGCTCAGAAAAATCACAAAATCTATACAATAACATAATTTTAGGAAGTTCTTCTATACTAATCCTAAAAGTCTATCTTAGGGGTATGTTCTCTAATTAGAGTTTATCTAAATCAAGCATCCAAGGTATTTACTAAAAATCCTCTGATACCAACTGAACGCCCCAACCCCAGTTACCTATAGTAGGTCCATTATTACATAACATTTTCATGAAAACAAAAGATCAAATCTCAAATTACTGATTAGTTTAGTAGCCTTGGAAGCACGATTAATACATAAGTTCAACTTTACAGCATGAAGAGAAATACAACGCAAATTTATTTCATTACAAACATCCAAGACTCCTAGATTATGCATGTAAGTCACTCATAACTAACTTCTTCATATCCTTGGAAAATGAAACATAAGAAATGGGTGAGCTCAAATGCTCAGTAAGGGTAAGTAATACAATAGAAAATGACATAAATATTAAGCATGGTGAATAATTGAAACCACATTCCTTTACCAATAATAAACATGAATACTTTTATGGAAATAATATGAGCTGAGTAAGTAATTCCATAATAAAACATAATCATGGTTATTCTACTAGTAGAATGACCACATGAACAATAAATATTATTTCCATAATGAGGGAAGGTATAATTCTGGACATTCTGAATCATTTTTCCAAAGCATCGGCCAAGATGTCTAAAAATGATGAAGGCCTCATCCAAAACCATGTATCAAATTGGGAAAGGGCCTCGACCAATTCCATGTCTAGTTGTCTCATGAGACCTACCGATGCATCGAGGAGCTATAGCGGGCTCCACCTGTCACTTACTAAGTCTAATACATTTCTCATCTGAAAAGGGTTAAATATATAATAAACATTCCTATTAAAAATAGCATGAAAAATGTAAATACTTTAACCTTAAACCATGAATTATATAAAAATATCACATCCATATTCAACCATATCACAAAACCTTCCATATAATATTGATGTTTTGTATCATAATAAATCAACTTCAAATAAACATAAAATATATCAAAGGATGCTGACATAGATGAAATCATAACCATTTTTAGATAAATATCACGTTATCTTTTAAAATCATAATTATAAGGAAAAACATTATTTTGAAAATATTCTTATAAACTTTTAAGTTATGTTCCTACATTTTTATAACTGTGGAAAATAGATGCACCCGCCGTATAAGTTAAAAATTACATTTTTACCTAAATTCTATCGAAAAGGTTAAAAAGTATCTTGTTTGGAAAATGACAGAAAGATTCCTTTATAATCATCTTATAAAAAGTCAAACATGGGTATAAATGACTTTAAACCATATTCTATAAAATAGTAATAATGATTTGAAATATATATTTTATGAAACATGGATATAGATGATAAAGATGTCCCAGTAGATAATTACGTATAAACAGCTACGGATAATGAAGAAATTGTGAAATAAACCCTAACATAGTACATTTTACTTGGTCGAGGGTAAGTTAACCTCCTGTATGGAAGTTATATGATAATTAATAAATTATACAATAATTATATACATAAATATGATATCATATATGATCTTTTAAAATTTCTTTGTTAATGATATTTTAGTATTATCGTCTTTTCAGGTGTTAACCGATTCATTTTACTTTATATTCAATGTTACTTAAGGCATGTTTGTTATCCATAGGATGTATCTTATTCATATCCAGAATGATATCATGTCGTTAAACATTATTTTTAATCCTCAAATGAAAATTAGTCTTGAATGGATATGATGGGGAATTAATCTCATCGTGTTCGTGGAGACGGTAGTCCGTTCGTACGCACGAGTGACAATATCATTCTTTCGATATTAAAATAATATATAATTGGATGGAGTATCATATATAAAGATACATTATCATGTTATATTTATTATTTACATGAATTACACTTCATTATTATACCCATCCAAATAATAATGTATTGAATAACAATTACACCATGACGTGGAGACGGTAAGCCGTACGTACGCATGTATGGTTAGATGTAATTCAATGGATGCATAGAATATTGAATATGGTTGTACCATATTTATAATAAAATCAAACTATATAGAATATACTGGAGTTATTATTTTATAATGTAAATAACAAAGATAGAAGAAGTGAAAGAAGAAAGAAACATGAAAGAGTGTGGTGAAAACATTACCTCTTCTTCGGGTTATTCCTTTTGATTTGATCAAAAAATATCCTTAGGTTGGCTTTATGATCAAACTGAGGCCTCTAGGAAGAAGTGAGGGAAGTTAAGATAATATTTGGCAGGGTTTGGCCTTGCCAAAAGGCTTTGAAGGTATGAATTTGAGATAAGGGTGAGTGCCCTTTTATAAGAGGGGTGAGGGGAACCATAGGAAAAACATAAAATATTATTTTATAATAAATTAATATTCGTTTTCTAATCGATCAAAATTGATGTATTTCTAGGATAATGTGGGTATGGGTCCAAATCCACTCAAAAAATAGGTTTTAGATAGGTTTGGGCCACTTTATTAACCTTATCTTTTAGTTTTTACTCTTTGTTTAATAGTTTTTCATTTACCATGTCTCTTTGAGCATTTATATGATATTGTTAATAAACATACTATAAACATCCAAGGTAACCACAAGGGTTTCAATAATGATAAAACTATCATTATATAAGTCACTTTGTAGAAGCACAGATTTTTACGAATTGAAAATCAATTAATAATATAATATTTGTTTTAAAAACTCTTTTTTTCAATTTTGACACTATTTGGTATTTTGTTTTTTCTAAATTCATTACTATATTATTAATTCGACACTAATTCAATTAATCAATCCTAACATGTCACGTTACCATATAATTTTTTTGAATTCATTAAAACTCTCAAATAATATTTATTTGATTATTTATAATATCAATTATTTTAATATTTCACTAATAAGGTAATTACTGCATCAACATTGTGTCATAAATAATTTAAGTTATATAATGTATAAAAATAATATATAAAATATCATTATGTAGGAATTATTTTTATCTTTCTAATAAATATTTATAATCAAATATATCTAATTTATAACCCTATATTAAAAATGTTTTATTTATTAAAGTATTATTTTAACTCTTTTAACTCTTCTTGGAATTATATAATAATAAATGTCCTATTCTAATCCAAATGGACAATAGAGGGTAATATTTTATTCATAAGGTTATTTTGGTCAAATTATAATTAATCTACAGAATTAGAACATGCATTAGGGTAATAATAATATAATTTTTACCCCTAATTACCCCATTTACTTTTAACCGTGGTAAATAAAATTTAGAAGTTACTATTCAACAAAAGTTCATTTTATCTTATTGAACCACATATTACTACTTTATATTCACCATCTATCTCGGATTTTTTAAATTTAACACATGAATGTGGTAAAATTATATTTTTTGTGAATTTGCAAATTCTCCTTAGAGATGGGTAAAAGACGGTGAAATGTTCAATAAAATTTTTATATATCTAAAATTATTATAAAATGACTCCAATGAATTAAATTGAACATATAAAGGTATTATGTATCTATTTTGACAGAAAATAAATTTAAATAAAATATGTAATTATTTAAATAAAAATTCGGTTTTAAACTATAAGTCAGTGTTTGTCACTATTCATCAGAAATTTAACGTTTTCAGAAATATACCAAAAATTCACCCTAAACTAATTTTGATATTATGAATCAAAAAATGAAGTCCATTTTGAAATATAATATTTATAAAATTTCAAAAAGTGGGTATTACTATTCATAATGGCTAGTTTGATTGGTTGTGGTGAGTGTTAGTTCTCGGAGTTGCGTACAACACACACTACTATATTATTCAAAGAGACACGTACCGTGGAAGCTTATGGTGTTACATTCTACCATCCTTCAATAAATTGCGTCCTCGAAATTTGAAATTTTTCTTCGAAATTAAATGGTTGAAAACTGAAAATATCTTTGTGGGAAAACCCACATCAAAAATTCTGTTAATAAAATTTAGTCTTAATAAGAGGAAAAGAGAAATGAAAGGGTCACCACCAAATTATGATCTTGATTTGGAGAACATTGGTGAAAATTATATACACATAATTGGTGGGAAAATGTAAATATTTATATGGATTGATTGAGGTCATCAGTCACAAACAATTGTAGAATTGGGGGCCTCAAAGACATCAATCTATGATGATTTAAAATATCGTCGGTTCCAACAAAAAATAAGCTATTTGGAGAAAAACTTGTTGGTATTAAGATTGCTTACCTAATTTTAATGAATCAATTTATTCATATAATAAGAGAATAATATATATATATATATATATATACTTGACATGTATAGTTCCATACATTCCCTAATTTCTACAAAAAACTCATCTTTTACTCTAAAAGATAATCGAACATAAAAAACCCATTTATCCTATTCATATAGGGTTCCAAAAAATTAAATTTCAAATTTATATACCAGACCATTTAAAAAAAATACATTATTCAATCAAGGACATCATGTGGGAAAGTGGTAGGTGATACTCCCTTGTCTCCCTTCAGTTGCGTTTTCATGTCTCGCGGCCTTTCCAGACGTGATTGGTTGCCGCCCAACCACCATGTTGTCCTTTTATGGAAATCCAAAAATAATATCAAACTAGAATTATCCAAAATGCTTCTTTCCAAACTCACTGTCCCAAATTTATAAGGAAGTAAAACACAATGAATATCCTTTTTCCACGTAATAACATGTGATCACTTTCATCATGTATTCTTTTAAATCACTATAACATCCTGAATTACCATAAAACCATATTGATTACATTCATGATCTCGTACTCCTTATCGAATACTGGATATACTATTTCTATCCAAAAAATTTGTAATCTCCAACAATGAAAAATCATTAATCAGTTTCAAGGTAGTCAAGAATATCCAATATAATTTATTCAAATCAACCATCTCTTATTAGAAAATCACTACCTCATTATCTGGACCATATTAAGGATTTCCTTTCCTTCAACCATTTATTTTTCCAAAATTGTAGCTCATTATTATGTCACTTTTCTTAGAACCATATAATCTCAAATCCTCAATAAAAAAGTACTGTAGTAGAATCCTTATTTATTTCCTTAATTCATATAACCAGTTTCTTTTTTATACAACACTAAAATGAAATAATCCTATAATAACAACATAAGAACACTAGTCATTATTCTTCATCTGAGGTAGTTTTATAACTTGAATATTATCCAATAGCATTATTTGGGGAATACTATAAAGATCTGGAAATTGGTTCCCGTAGTGTCCTGACTCCTAAAAGATGAAGCATTGTACATTTGAAACCTTTTTCTTACCCTTACAATCACGTACATGGTGTCATTTTTCCCCACACTTATAACAAACTCTCATTCCCTTTAGGAAATTTCCGTGGTTTTTCTTCCCACAACTATCACATAAAGGAAATTTCTTCTTTTCCCTCTTCCCTTTATCCATCATTATCTATCCATCCTTTTCTTCTCTTTCTTCCCTTCAAAGCCATAGGACTTAGAGAATTATTTACTTATCTTATTGACACATGATACATTTTCATCATATGTTGAGAAAACATGATAGACGATTTCCTATCTAAATTATTGATTAATATCATTGAAGATATGATCCTTCGTACTCTTTGGATCAAATGTTTTTCTGGAGTTCACATTCCATCTACTGGGCTGCATTTCTATACAATGGAATACAATAGATTAGTTTATGAATCGAAACACATAATTCCAAACATGTAAAATGCGTAACATAAATTGAACAGTTTATTGATATAACCCATAATCATAAAAATGTTTTATTTGAGAAAGTATACACTCATAAACCCTTCATAATGGTTTGTAAAGAAAATTAGAATTATCTAAATCATATATACCCCATGAGTGTCATAACCAAGAGTGAAGCAAAGCCCATTGTCATTCACCAGTTCTCGTCCAAGTCTAGCTCAAAGCGGTGTTTTCGGGTTTTACCCCTTGGTACTTCTGTGACAGAGCCGCCTCTACCTGCTCGTATCCAGATCGGGATGTATTTCTCATAATACTCACAAAATCTGTACGATAACAAAATTTATGTATGTTTTTCAATACTAATCCTCAATGTCTATCTTAAGGATATGTACTCTAATCATATTTTATCTAAATAAAGATTCCAAGGTTTGTAATAAACTTTCTCTGATAACAAATATAAGGCCCTGACCCCAGTTACCCAGAGTCGGTGCATTATTACGTAACATTGGCATGCTCAGAAAAGATCTACTCTCGAAAGACCGATTGGTTTAGTAGACTTGGAAACAAGATTCACACATAAGTTCAACATTACTGCTTGAAGATAAATACAACACAAATATGTTTCATTAGAAACATCCTAGCCTCCAAGATTATACATGTAGGTCACTCATAACTAACTTCTTCATATCCTGGGAAAATGAAACATAAGAAAGGGGTGATCTCAAACACTCAAAAAGGGTAAATAATAAAGTGGAAAATGACATAAATATTAATCCTGGTGAATAATTGGAACCACATGCCTTTACTAAATATTTAATATGAATACTTTTATGGAAAGAATATGAGCTGAGTAAATAATTCAATAATAATACATAATCATGGGTTTTCTACTAGTCGAATGATCACATGATCCATCAATAATATTTCCATAATGAGGGAATGTATAATGTCGGACAATCTGAAACATTTTTTCAAGGCCTCCGCCAAGACGTCTAAAAATGATAATGACCTCGGAAAAAACCATATATCAAATTGTGAAAGGGCCTTGGCCAATTCCATGTTAGTTGTCACATGATACCAACCAATGAATCGTGGGGCAATAGCAGGCTCCACCCTTCAATTACTAAGTCCAATACATTCCTCATATGAAAAGGTTCAAACATATCTTAAACATTCGTATTAAAACTTTCATACGCAATGTCAATAATTTAACCATAAACCATGAATGGTATAAAAATTTCACATCCACAGTCAAATATAACACAAAACCTTCAATACAATATTGAAGTTTCGTTTCATAATAAATAATCTTCAAATAATCCTAAAATCCATCAAAGGATGTTGACATAGATGAAATCAAAACCCTTTTAGAGAAATATCTCTTTCTATTTTGAAATAATAATTATAACGAAAACATTTATTTTGGAAATATTCTTATAAGCTTGTAAGGGAAGCTTCGACGATTTTATAATGGCAGAAAATAGCCACACCCACCGTATAAGTTAAAAAAAGACAATCTTACCTTAATTCTACCGAAAAGGTTAAAAAGGACCTTGTTTGGAAAACACCGGAAAGATTCCTTTATAAACATCTTATAAAAATTCAAACAAGGGTATAAATAGCATTAAAATATATTATATAAAATAGAATTAATTTTTTGAAATACATTTTTATGAAACATTGATTTTGATGATAAAGAGGCCCTAGTAGATAATTACGTATAAACAACCTCGGATAATGAAGAGATTTTGAAATAAACCCATACCTTGTACATTTTTTTGGTCGTGGGTAGTCTAAACTCCTGTATAATAGTTAAATCATTGTTATTAAATTATACAATAATCATATACATAAACATGATATCATATATGATCTTTTAATATTGCTTTGTTGATAATATTTTATTATTAATGTCTTTTCTGGTGTTAACCGATTCATTTTCCTCTATATGATTTGTTACATAATCCATGATTGTTATCCATAGGATGTATCTTATTCAAATCCAGAATTATATCAAGTCCTTAAACATTATTTTTACTCATCAAATGAAAATTAGTCTTGAATGGATATGATGGGGAATGAATCTCATCTCGTTCGTGGAGACGGTAGTCTGTACATATGCTCGAGCGACAATATCATTCTTTTGATATTAAAATAATATATAATTTGATACTTTATCATATATACAGAATCAATAACATGTTATATTTATTATTTACATGAATTACACATCATTATTGTACCCATACAAATAATAATGTATTGAATAACAATTACACCACAACGTGGAGACCGTAAGCTGTGTGTACGCACGTATGGTGAAATATCATTCAATGGATGGATATAATACTGAATATAGTTGTATCATATTTATAATAACATAATAGTTTATATAAGATACTGGAGTTATTATTTTAGAATGTAAATAACAATGAATGATCATGTGGAAGAAGAAAGGAACTTGAATGAGGGTGGTGAAAACATTACCTCTTCTTCGAGTTCTTCCTTTTGATTTGATCAAAAGGGATCCGTAGGATGGCTTTATAATAAAACTAAGGACTCTAAGATGAAGTGAGGGAAGTTGAAGGAATATTTGGTCATGGTTTTTCCAAGCAATAAGGCTTTTAATGTATGAATTTGAGGGACGGGGGAGTGCTATTTTATAAGAGGTGTGAGGGGCGCCTTAAGAAAAACATAAAATATTATTTTATAATAAATTCATATTCGGTTTATAATGGATATAAATTTATTTTTTTAGATTTTATGGTGGGAATGGGTCTATGTAAAAACAACCAATAGGTTTTATATAGGTTTGGGTCACTTTATTAACATTATCATTTAGTTTTAACTCTGAGTTAATTAGTTTGTCATTTACCATGTCTCTTTGAATTTTTATATTATATGGTTAATAAAGCTACTATAAACTTCAAATATAACACTAAGTGGTTCACTAACGATACACCTGTCATTATATAAGTCTCTTGTAAGATCCTTATATTTTTATGAATTGAATATCAATTAATAATATAATATTTGTTTTAAAAACACTTTTATGTAAATTTTGACACTATTTTGTATTTTGTTTTTGATAATTCATAACAACATTTTTACATCGACCCTTATTCATTTAATAAATCCTAACACATCATATTAACCTATAAAATTCGTTGAATTCATTAAAAGTATCACATTATATTTATTTGGGTTTTTATAATATCAATTATTTTATTATTTCCCTAATAAGGTAGTTACTGCTTCATCATTGTGTCAAAAATAAATTAAATTATTTAATGTCTAAAACTTATAAATTAAATACCATTATGTATGAAATATTTTTATCTGTCTAATTAATATTTATAATTGAATTTATCTCACTTATAACCCTATATTAAAAATGTTTTAATTATTAAACATTGATTTTATCTCTTTTAACTCTTCTTAGAATTAAAAAATAATAAATCTCCTAATCTAATAAAAGTGGACCAAATAGGTTCACATTTTATTCCTAAGGTTGTTTTAGGTCAAATTATACATTACCAATATAATTAGGACATGTGTTAGGATAATATAATATCATTTTTACGCTTAATTACCCAATTTACTTTTAACCATTGTCAATAAAAGTAAAAAAGTTACTCTTCACCAAAAAATATTTTTATCTTATTGAACCACATTTTACTCCTTCATATTAACCGTGTCTCTCGGATTTTTGAAATTCAACTCACGGAAGTGGTAAAATTATGTTTTTTGTGAATTTTCAAATTCTCCTAGGAGGGGTAAACGACGGTGGAATGTTCAATAAAATTTTAATATATATAAAATTATTATAAAATGACTCCAACTAATTAAATTGAATATATATTGGTATTATGTATCTATATTGTCCTAAAATAAATTTAAATAAAATAAATAATTATTTAACTAAAAATTCGGTTTTAAATAATAACTCAGTGTTTTTCACTATTCATCAAAAATAGAAAGTTTTCATAAAAATATAAAAAATTCACCCTAAAATAATTTCAATATTACAAATCCAAAATTGAAGTCCATTTTGAAATATAATATTTATTAAATTTTAGAAAGTAGGTATTAATATTCATAACAGCTAGTTTGATTGGTTGTGATTTGTGTTAGAACATAAAGTTCTGTATAACACATGCTACTATATTATTCAAAGAGAATCTTATCGTGGATGCTTGGGGTGTTACATTTGCCTTCTATTTACAGTGGTTAAAGGTAAATGGTGTAATTCAAGGTAAAAAGAATATCATGTTAACAAAAATTTACCTTAACACTTGTCATATCCTTATTGGATGAGTAATGGACGACCATGGGCATCCTTGGGCCTATTTTGGGACTCTACTGAGCCACTTAAGAGTGAGAATGACACTTTATTTTAATTAATGTAATATATGGGAAAATTGACATAAAAAATATATTTTAGTAAAGTTATATATTACATAGGATTATATAAAATATCTTTTCGACTATAAATAATATTTGAAAAGATAAAAATATTTCATTAATCATTGTATTTTTTTAAAAATTTTAGACATTAAATAATTAAAATCAGTTATGACACAATAAGGATTCCGTGTTTACCTCATTAATAAATGATTTAAATAAACAATATTTTAATGATTTTAATATATCCAAATCTAGTCCCATTATTATTTAATTATTTTATTTCTACCATGAGTCATCTTATCATCAAATTTAATTAGTTTTGGACATTTAGAAATCGAGAATCAATATATAATAAAATAACATTTTCACACGTTCCTAAAGAGCCCCTCTTCCCCCTTATAAAACCCCTCACCTCTAACCCATTCTTCACACTTCTCAAGAACCATAGATTTTACAACCCCTTCACAAATAATCCCTCTAGATCTCTACTTTCCACCTATAAGCCTTAACATAGGCATAAGGAACATCAAGAAGTCCTTTTGGTTCAAACCAAAGGGAGTTTCCCGAATTAATGGTAACACTTTCTCTTAAATTATTTTCATTTATTTTACTTCTCCAACCCCTAAACTCTTTTTATTAATTTATTTTATAACAAAACCAATATTATTAATATACTAGGATGTTTATATGAGAAGTATTCGAACAAAACTATGACACGACTCCATCTAATGGGTAATGATCATACTGTTTCTATGGATGGAAAACTAACATCTCATAAAACGATGATTGTTCATTTATATGCTACCACCTCTCATTGTGTCCATTAAGATGGAACTGCATTTTTATATGATATATGTTATGTTTATGTTTCCTTTATGGTTATGTGTTTTTCATTTATATCTTACCTTTGTGGTTTCCATTATGGGTAAACACGATATTTTAATTTTAGGAATTGTGGAAAACATCCCCCTTAATGTGATATGACTCATTAATTCCATATGTGGGACATATTAAGGATGGATTTAATGATATTATATATGAAATTATACTGAAATTATATTATACCTATGTATCTGTCTGTTTTAATTCCATTAAAATAAGCAATATAAATGAAAGTAGCGTTCATGCATACATACGGCCCACCGTCTCCAGGAATGGTGCATTTAATTTCTTACCTCAAAATGTTATGTACTATTATAAATATATATATATATATATATATATATGATATATATGATATCTATCATATCTATATCATTAATATCATTTTAGATATAATGGACTTTTGACCACATAGTCAACTTGTAAATATAAGTTCATTTTTTACTCAAGTAAAAAATAAAGATAAAGTGACCGTTATTAACATAAATGATTAAATACTATATATAACATGATAATATGTGATATAAAATGAATAATAAACATGAAAATGGTTCTTAAGAAAGTAAAAATTAACATAAGTTTATTATTCAGGAGATAAAAGACCGAACGAGTCATATCGGACTCGGGGTAGGGGAATTCATCTAAATCTCCTTTCATTGAGGTATATTTTATTTCAATACAGGACATTATTTTATACACTATATAAATACCTTTTACATTCTATTTCAATCAAAGGTAGTATTTTTTAACCAAAAGTTTTACTAAGAAATAGAAAAAGATGGTTTCTTTTTAACGTAGGTGGTGGCAACAACCTTTCCACCGCCGTGATTATTATTAGATAATTAGCTTCCTTAACCAGAGGTAGTGTTTTTGAAGAAATATTAATACTATATACCATTTGTACATATTTTTTTTTATTGAAAATGGGTTTTGAGATAGAATATATTTTTTCATTATTTTCAAATGGTGTATTGTGATTGAAATGTTTAAATGTTATCTTTCCTTAATGTTAGTTTTATGTGTTATGGTTACTGGGAATTGTTTACGTGTACTGGTTGTTTCATGATAATCCTAGGGTTGGTGAGACCAAGATAGCTCTCCAATGCATTGGGTACCATGACGTAGGTAAACAGTAATGATTCTTCTAAGAGTTCTAAAGAATATACAGTGATGGGTATTTCAAATGTAACACCCTACGTAGATGTGACAACTATAATGTAAGTATGATATTGATGCCACAAGTTGACATTATGATTTATGTTTTCTTTTTTTAATTCATAAATCATATGATTTCATTAGAAATTTTAAAGAGATTATGTTATGTATTCAATGACAAGATAATGTTTTCTTTCATTGTTTTATAACCCTTAATGACCTTTTTAGGCTCATCCCAAATTTTGAAATGTTTTTCACATGACTTGAAGATGAATAGGGTCAATGATGTGATCATGGAATGGTCATGCTATCTAAAACATGGAACTAGACATGACTGTTTTTTTCAAGAGTTTTAATTGTGTGAAAAAATGGGAACTGGGTAGAAGTTCCTACTTTGTAACTTTTGAAATGTAATGTATTAATAATGACATAATTCATTAAAACTCTAAACCTAAAAAGATCCTTAATGTGATTTGTTCATTTAATTCATGTTTGAGTAATTTTTTATGGCCATGTCCTTATAATTGGTATCATAGGTATGTTTGGAAAATTTAAGAGTTCTGTTATTATTAAATTAATGTATATAAATCACATTATGTTAATATTGAAATGATTGAATTTATAGATTTCCATGTTGCGTCAACCAAGATATCTCTGTGTTTAGAATGGTTTTCCGTAGAGGAAATAGGGCATCTACGTTGGGACAACATCAGGAGGATGAAAACCATCCAAATCTACAACCTGAGAAGGTCAGAATTAGAGATAAATAGTTTGTTGTAGTGATGGCACAATTGACTTAGGCTATAAATTGTGGTGGTATCCAAGCACGAAATCATGCAGATCAACCACAGAGGAACATGTTAGGATTGGAACATTTCATGAGGAAACATCCCCCATTATTTAGAGGATCTTGTGAACCTGTGCTAGCTGAAGGGTGGATTAAAGCACTGGAGAAGATTTTAGATATTATGGGGCATTCAAAACATCAATAGGATAGTCTCTCTATTTTCCATTTTGAAGGTGAAGCAGATCAATGGTGGTCAATGGTGAAAAATATCAGGTATAGTGAGTAGATTGATGATATTTATTAAGATGAATTCAAATGTATGTTTGTTGAGAAATATTTTCCTATAGTGGTTTGTCTTAGGATGGAAAAACAATTCCTAGAATTGAGGTAGGGGGATGACTCAGTGGCTACTTATGAAGAAAAATTCACTCAACTGGAATCGTATGCTACATAGTTCATACAATATCTTGATAGTAATATCAAATGTTTTTACTCAGGATTAAAACCAAAGTATCAAATGGCTTAGCTTCATGTGAGTTCACATATTATGAAAAAATTATTCGATGTGTAGAGAAGGGGGAAATGGAGTTTTTCGATTATCAGGTGGTCTTTAAAAAAAGCAGAATAAGAGGTCAAGGTGGCATGCGAAAGGGAAGAACTCTTCAAAAACGTTTGATGGTAAGAACCTTAAGATTACAGTTTGAGAACATTGTGGTAAGAAGAATGCTAGGGAATGTATTTTGAATTCTGGTAAGTGCTACTGATGTTGTAAAATGGGACATAGTGCTCATAATTACGCTGAAAAAGATCAGGCTAATGGTAACCCAAAATCTGATTTACAGTCAGCAAAATGTTTTATGTGAAATGAAATGGGTCATTATGCATATGAGTATCCAACGAAGAACTCAACAGACGGAAAGAAACCAGACTACAAGCAAAAAGGGGTGGTAAAATACTTTGCAACTACTTCAGTAGATTATGGGCCATCGAATGAAGTAGTATCAGGTCCACTATTTGTTTTTTCAGATTATGCCAATGTGTGGTTTGATTCTAGGTCTACATATTCATTCATTTATGAGTAGTTTTATAGTAAATTGGGACTTCCATATCAATATATATATCCTAAAATTATTCTAAAAAGACATGGTGGAAATGATGAGACATAAATAAATTTTAAGAATCTTCTCTTCCTTGTGGGTGGAAAAAATCTACTAACAAACATTATTGTTTTCCCTCCAGTTGAGTTTGTTGTTATTTTTGGTTTGGATTGGATTTCTATTTACCATGATAAGATTGAATGAAGACCTAAAGAGGTTTATTTTTAGAATTATTTTAAGTTTCTGTACCAGAATGATCCCATAATTTTGATAACATATCACGAAGGTGAGAAACTAGTAAAAGATGGAAATGAATATTACCTTGATCATATTGACGAAAACAATAGAACTATGTATATTAATGATGTGCCAGTTGTAAATCAGTACATTGGTGTTTTTAATGATGTGTTTCGTGGTATTATACCTTACTAGGAAGTGGAATTTAGTGTTGACTTTGTCCCTGATTCCAAGAAAATTTCAAAACTCCTTTATCGAAAAGCTCAAATTGAACTTTTAGAGTTAAATAAGAAGTTGCATGAGTTATTAAATACATGTTTCATTCGACCATGCACATCACCAGAGGGTTCACCTATCTTATTTGTTAAAAATAAAAATGGGTCAATGAGGCTTTCCATTGATTATAGAGCATTAAAAAACATCGTTACTAAGAATAAGTATCCATTTATTTATATCGATGATTTGTTTGATCAGCTCAATGGAGGTCAGTATTTTTCGATGATTGGGTTGAGGTCGGGGTACCATCAGTTGAATGTAAAGGAAGAAGACCTTCCATTGACTGTGTATCATACTAGAAAGTTCCATTATGAATTTATAGTCATGCCTTTTGGTTTATCGAATGCACTTTCTATATTCATGGATCTTATGAATAGAATATTTTGTGAGTTCTTAGATAAGATTTTGGTTGTGTTAATTGATGATATTTTGGTTTATTGTAAATGTAAAGATGTGCATGAATGTTATTTACGGTATGTCATAAAATCCTTAAATGAAAAGAAAATATTTGGTAAATTCAGAAAGTGTGAGTTTTGGTTATAGATAAATAAATTCCTTCGTCACATTGTTTCATAAAATTGAATTACTGTTGATCCTGATAAAACAAAAGTTGTTGATGAATAGAAAATACCCACACATATTACCGAGATTCTTATTTTTCATGGGTTGGAATGTTTTTACCAAAGTTTTGTTGAGAATTTTGCGTGCTTTCCTATCCCAATGATTATGTTAAATAAAAAAGGTGTTAAGTTTTCATGGATAAAAAAAATTCATGACTTTTTTTAGTAATTGAAAAGAATATTGGTGAATGCTTTAGTTTTGGAAATACCTACCATAAATGGTGTGGTTTTTATCTACAGTGAAGATTTGTTGAAAAGACTTGGTTGTGTCCTTATGGAAAATGATCAGGTAATTATATATACTTCATGTTAGTTGAAACCTCATGAGTTGAATTACTCTACACATTATTTGGAATTAGCTGCTTTTATTGTTGCTTTAAAAATTTGGAGGAATCATATTTATGTAGTAAAATGTGATGTATATACTGACCAAAAAAGATTGAAATATATATTCACTTTGAAGGAATTGGTCATGGGACAGAGGAGACACATGGAATTAATCATTAATTATGATTGCATGATTATTTACCATCCTGGAATATCATATAATGTGGATGATGCTTCGCGTCAAAATAGTAATGCCTCATTAACCATGCATCATTTGGAACGAGATCCTTTGGTTTTTTATTTGATGAACATTTGTATAGAAGATGTTAGTGTTGGAAATTATTCTGTTTATTTTCAGGTGTTATTGAAATCATATCTGTCAGATAGAATTAAGCTATCACAAAAGGAAGATAGTGAGTTGTAGAAATAGGTAGAGTTGGTTCAGAAGAGTAATTTTCTTGAATTTAACATTGATACTGATTGTGCTTTGAGATTTGTAATGAAATTATGTGTTTCTGGTGATTCACCGTTGAAGAATGAGTTTTTATGTGAAGCTCAAAGTTCCACATTTTCAGTTCATCCAGGCAGTACTACGATGTACATAGATCTTCAGAGGTATTACTGGTGGGATGGAATGAAAGGGTTTATTGCAGATTTTACTTTGAAGTGGTTGACATGTCTTTCGGTTATATCATAGAAGCAGTTACCAAAAGGGATGCTTTAGTTAATACCTGTGCAAGTGTAGAAATGGGAAAATGTTTCCACGAACATCACTGTGGGCTTACCGAAGATATCTCAAGGTAATAATTCCTTCTGAGTTATTATTTATAGATTGACCAAATCAACTCATTTCCTTCATATTCTAGATACTTTTTCTCTAGATCAACTTTCTCAGTAGCATGTTAATGAGATAGTCAGGTAGCATGGTGTTCCTCTCTCCATTGCATCTGATAGTGATCCAATGATTTCTTCTATCTATTGTAAAGGACTTCAGAAGTCATTGGGTATTGAATTTAATTTTAGTATAACCATTCAACCGCAATCATATGGGACGTCATAATGAAAAATTCAGTCCATGGAGGATATTCTACGTGCTTGTTCACTAGATTACCAGGGAATTTGGGACCAACATATTTCATTGGGTGAATTTTCTTATAAAAACATTTTTCATTCTAGTATACATATGGACCTATTTAAGACATTTTATGGATTGATTTATCGAACTTTATTTTTTCGGGATAAAGTACATGAAATGAAGATGATGGGACCATAATTCTTAGAAGATATGGAAAAAAAAGATTCAGTTTATTTAGAAGCACATGAGAATAGCTCAGAGAAGGTAGAAAAGTTATGCAGATAATCATTGAAAGGATCTTTCTTCTGAGGTTGGTGATCATATCATTCTCAAATTTTCTCCATGGAAGAGTTTGATTCATATTGGTAATATGGGAAAGTTTAGTCCAAGGATCATTGGACCTTATAAAATATTAGAGAATGTTAGATTAGTTTCTTATAGAGTGGAATTACCTCTATGTTTATCCTGGGTACACAATGTTTTTGGTGTTTCAAGGATGAGAATGTATATGAAAGATTCATCTCATGTTTTATGTGCATATGTATTTTAGTTGGAAGAGAATCTCTCTTTTGAGGAACAACCAGTCCAGATTCATGACCATATAGGGCAATTGTGGCGTAATAAGGTAATTCACTAGGTAATGGTTTTTTGGAAAAACCATATGGTTGAAGATGAAGCATTAGAATCTGAAAATGATATAAGGGATAAATACCCCCATTTATTTTATAAGTGAATAAAATTGTGAGGACACAATTTCCAAAAGGGGGGAAGGAAGTAACATCCCAGGTAAATAATGAAATAATATATTTTCATTTTTTTAGTATTTGTGAAATATATATTAATTTTACTTAAGAAGTGGCTTCTATGTTTGATGGTGAACCCAATATGTACGAACAAGTTTCTTTGATATCGTACATTGCACACTAACAATATAATATTATTATTATAAATTGTAGTGAAGGCGTAGACAATTTAATGGTGGGAAATAATACAAAAAATTACAATATGATTATACATGTTTGTTAAATTTTTTCAAATTTATCCAATAAATTCTAGAGGCTTAAAATGTGAGTGAATCCAATTTTATGCATTAATTTTCTAGTATTCTTTAAAAGGTTGATTTATTGTCTTTTAATGGGGAACCCTCATAAAATACAATTTTGGTCACATATATAAGTTATATTTTACCTCATAAAATTGGTATTTATAATTGGGATATCAAAATTCACGTAGGGTAATATTTTGGTATTTTTCTAATAAAATTCAATTTTTGATAAATAATGGAAAATAATGTATTTTATTTAAAAATATCCTTTTAATATGATTTATTTTTATTGTTATATTTTCAATTTAAATGGATTTAAAGTGTAATTAGATTATATTTTTACCATTTAATCCAATGTTGGTAACTGTAATTAAATTCTTTTTGAAATTGGACATAAATAATTGACAATCTTTTGATAGTTAATATTTCCTAAAAACTGCATTTTTGTTTTGACAACGGGAATTAATTTTATATTAATTAATCCAACTTCTATGTTTTTAATTATTTAAAATATTCATCATTTTTTTAATTTTGAATATCAAATATATCTTAGGATGAATTTTTGGTATTTTTCTGAAAAAAATCAATTTTTTATAAATACTGAAACCACTAAGTAGTAGTTAAAAACTAAATTTTTCATTTAAATGAAATTTTACTACTTCTATGAATTAAATTTACAAAGTCTGACATAAATTATTTTTATTAGTATGTAAAATTTTGTTCAATAAGATGAAAATAATTTTTGGTGAATAATAACTTGTGACTTTTATTTACCGTGGTTAAATGTAAATAAGGTAATTCAAGGTAAAAAAAATATCATAATTATACAAAAATTCTTTAACACATGTCCTAAACTAATTTTACGAGTCATGACCGACCATGGAAATCCTTGGGACTATTTTTGGACTCCATGGAGCTAATTAAGAGTGATAATTACACTTTATTTTAATTATCATAATATAAAGGCACAAATTACAAAAACAAATATCTTTTAAAAAATTTATTTTTACATATGGTAATATAAGATATCATTTATACAATAAAAATTATTTTTAAAGAAAAAACAATTTCCTACATCATGGTATTTGTTTTATGATTTTTTGACATCAAATAAATAAAAGTTTTTATAACTCAATAATGTTGTTCTGTTTACCTCTTTAATAAATGATTTAAATTAATAATATCATAATGATAAAAATAATATCCCAAACATGTCCATTTCTTATTGGATGATTTTATTTCGACCATTAGTCATCTTATCATTTACTTTAATTAGTTTTGGACCTTTATAAATATAAAATCATTATATAATAAAATAATATTTTCACACTTTCCTAAAGAGCCCCTCACCCCCTTTATAAAAAGCCCTCACCTCAAACTCATTACTAAAACGTCTCAAGACCATTTTATCATAAAAACCCTAACCAAATTATCTATCAATATCCCTACGTTCCACCTAGAATCATTATCATAGGAAGAATGCACTTCATATGGTCGTTTTGGTTCAAACAAAAGGGAGGTATCCAAATTAAACGTAAGAGTTTCTCTTAAGTTTTTTATTCTTTTATTTTACTTCTCCAACCCCTAAAAACATTTTTATTAATTTATGTTATAAAAAACCATTATTTTAAATATACTAGGATTTTTATATGATAAGGATTCAATTTACACTTACACACACCTCCATCTAATGTGTAAGGAACACACTATTTCTATAGATGGAAAACTAACACCTCATGAAACGAGGATTGTGTAATTATTTACTATCGCCTCTCGTGGTAGAAATTAAAATGGGACTATATTTATATATGATACTATTTATTTTATGTTTTCTTTATGCTTCTCTATTTCTCATTTGTAGCCAAACATTATGGTTTTCATTATGGGTAAATGCGATAAGTTCATTTTAGGAAGTGTGGACTACTGCCCCCTCAAATTGATATGACTCTTTAATGACATGTGTAGGATATATTATGGATGAAGATAGTTTTATAATATATTATTATATGTTGGAATTATAATATACCTAGTTATCATTGTGTTTTAGTTCCATTAAAATAATAAATAGAAAAAAAAGTTGTGTCCATGTGTACGTACGATTTACCGTCTCCATTAATGGTATATTTCATCTCAGACCACCGAATGTTATGTACAATTATAAAACATATATATACTGGATATAAAAGATATATGTAATTTATAAATAATTAATATCATTCCGGAGGTAATTGATTTTTGACCACATAGACAACTTGTAAATATCAGATGTTTATGTTTGACTCAAGTACCAAATATCGACAAAATTACTGTTATCAACATAAATTATTAGATAATTTTTATAACATGGTAAAATATTATATATATTTAATAATAAACATTAAAAAGGATCTTAAGAAAGTAGAAATTATATTTAGTTTATTATTTTGGAGATTAAAGAAAGAAAAAGTCAAGTCGGACACAGGGTAATGGACTTTGTCTCAATCACTTTTCATTGAGGCATATTTAGTTTTAATACAATAATTTCTTTTTTATGGTGTATAAACACCTTTGATATTTCAGTTCCTTCCACGGGAATCTTTTTCTATGAATCATTTTACTAAAAGATAAAAATAATAATGTATCTTATTAATGTAAGTTGTGACAACGAACTTTCCACTACCGTGAGTATTATTTGATATTTGTATTCATTAACAAGACGTTGTGTTTTATTAAAAGGAAAATAGTTACTATATTCCCTTTTTATGTATTTTGGTACTGAAAATGTTTTTGATAAATAATTTATTATTTCAATATCTGGAAATGATATATTGTGATTGAAATGTGGAAATGTTATCTTTCCATGATACTTGTTTTATGTGTTATGGTTCATGGGAATTTTTTACGTACATGAGTGTTTCTATGAGAATCCTATGGTGGATGAGCCCGATATAGCTATACAATGAATTGGGTTATGTGATAGAGGTAAATGTGACTATTTCTCCTATAAGATGTTGGGAATATACTGTGATGGGTATTCCAAATGTAACTCCCTATGTAGTTGTGATAGATACAATGTAAGTATGATATGTATGCCACAAGTTACCGTAATTATTTATGTTTTCTTTGTTCGATTAAAAAATATTATTATTTCATGGGGTATGTTAAAGAGATTTTGGTAAGTATGTAATGAAGAACTAATGTTTTCTTTCATTGTTTTATAACCATTACGGATATTTTTATCCTCATCCCATGTTTTGAAATGGTTTTTTCATAAGACTTAAATATGAATTGGGTCAAGGATGGGATCAAGGAAATTTCATGTGTCTAAAACATTAAACTACACATGACTCTCTTTAATAATTTTTTTTATTTTGTGAAAAATGGGAACTGAGTAGAAGTGTCTACCTTGTGTGTTTTAAGATGTAATGTAACAGGTATGACATAATTCTATAAATCACTAAACCTAAAAAGATATTCAATGTGAATTGTTCATTTAATTCAAGATTGTGTAATGTTTTATGGTCGGTTCATTATATGATTAATATCAAATTCCAAGCTATAGATGCTTTTGAAATGGGAAGAGTTAAAATCCGGCAATAATATCAAGTTGATTCCAATGTAATATGCCTTGATTTATATATATTTTTAGAATTGAATGTTGATGGGTACTTGGGTATGGCTCTTGTATGTGATGGTCGTAACTATGGTTGAGGTGATTTTTATCATTAGGATTGGGAAAAATCAGTCTTCAGTTTGAGGCAATGCTTTTTGTTAGGACAGGCATGATCCAAGGTACTTTTGATACATGTCTCTATTGAGGTTGTGTAAGGAGGCCATGAGGCCGTGATGCCGTGGGCATATCTTGTGATAAGGGAGAGTAAGGGTATTTTTTATGTGCTTCTTCTTTACTAAATTTCATTTCTGCGATGAATATATTGTATATATAAGGGGTTTCTGACCATTATGTGAATCATTGTGTTCCTCCAAGAAGATTCGGATGGAGAGTTAAGGTAGGTGATGGTACAGTGCCATAAGAGAATGATCAGGTTCAGACCCTTGACTGGCAGGCAGAGCATGAGTTGAAGGTACAAGCTTAGGGACATGAACATGTTCAGGATCCAGTGAAGGTAGGGTAGTAGCTACGTTTGGAAGTGTAGAGACTATGGCTCGATGAGAAGCTTTGATATTGGGTAGTATGTGTCTTTAAGGGGATTGACATAGGTGCGCTAGGTACATAACCCTATAAGGAATATTTGACAAAGGAGTTTCCTTTACAGCACCCGCCACATTTCAAGGGTGATGGTGGTACAAATTTGGCTGAGAATTGTATATAAAGAATACAGGTGATCATTGAGCATCTCGAGACGCCTCCATAGTGGAGGGTCAAGCTAGCAACATACAAGCTGCAAGAACTGGCAATGACTAGGTGGGATATGTATGTATAGGCTTGCAGACATGAAGGATTGACATGGAAGGACTTCAAGGATATTTTTTTCAAGCACTTTCTCTTGGAAACGTTGAGGGTAGAGAGATATTAGGATTTCATGAGCCTCCAGTAGTGTTATAGGTCCATCATGGACAATGCGACATCTATCAATAAGGTTTCTCGCATTGCACCGGGTATGGTAAGCGATGAATCTAAAAGGGTGAGTAGCAATTAGAATGGCTTATGATATGCCATTTTGATCTAGGTAAATATCATCAGGTTGTGTTTGTTCTTAGAGGTGGCGAATTAGGACTCATAGTAGAGGGAAACAAGAAAATAGGTCTCACATTGGATGAAAGACTACTTGATGTGATTGTTCAAACAACAGAAAGCTAAGAATTCATGAGTAATTGAAGGTCACTAAGGCCATGGACTCAGCTAGACCACCTCGAAACAGTTCATAAGTGCTATTCTATTAGTGTGTGCAGCCAGAGCATGTCCGGACTCAGTTTGATGGGCCTCCAAAAGAGTGTCAGGCATGTGGACAGGTCAAACATCTTGAGTGGTTCTATAGGAAACATTCTCTAATGTCTGGTAATTCAGGAATGAGATAGACTATGGCATCTGGAGTTGGTTTTGGTTCGGTATCATGAGAGGGTAGTGAAGTTTGTGCTACACGTGGATGACACATCCGAGATTGTGGGGCCCATTTGAGGTGACAGTAGTGAGTGATCGGTGCACTACAATAGGGTGGAAATGCATCAGGTAGTCATGTGTTAAGTCTAGTGCACGATGTGGAGCTTCCAGGGGCTGAGCAGGCTGGTGAACTGACGATGGTCAGAGGTACGTCGCGGGAGTGGTCATAGTTCATTTACATGATCATTTTGTCAGGGCCTGTTGAGGAATGTCCATTTCAGTGCTAGAGTTTCACATGTATATGTGGGATGACCTGAATTTGGTCAATGGGATTGGGACCATTTCGTGTGCGTGATATATATATATATATATATATATATATATATATATATATTTTGAGATGTGTGGCATTGGGGAATCGAAGATGCTGGTTACGTAAGGTGTCGTGGGCATCATGGCATTGAGGATGTGTGTTACATGAGGACCTGTGGCCATAGTGGCATCGAGGATAAAGGTTACTTGAGGTGTTATGCACTAGGATAGTTTTCAGCATCCATTGGATATAGGACCATATTGAGGCATAAAATTATGTGTTGAAGATACATTTGGGTGTTTGAAGAAACACGATATCATCTAATGTGGTGTAGGGGTGATGAGGCGACATGAGAGGACCATGAGCCTAGAAACAGGTTTGCAACCCTTTTCTTGAAATGAGTTTTGGACTACTATTGTCCAGAAATGTATTCTTCACCACCATTAGAAAGGAAATTCGGGGACAAATTTCTTTATGGGAGATCACTTGTAAGAACCTAAGTTTTCTTATAAGGTAATGGTTTCTTTTTTGTTAAAAGTTTTGGATCTATTTTGAGAAAATTGGAAAAAATGGGTAGTTCTATAAATTTTAGGGTTACACACTGTGTACTCTTAAGTCCATATTTTGTACCCTTGTCTTTGCGTGAAGGGAATACATGGCATGTGAGCATGTTGGCCGAGTAGAGAGATTTTACCATGTACATGTCGTGTACTCCTAGTACATGTCATGTAGTCTATCCATGGATGATGGATGTACGTGGCATGTGGGAAATTCAGTGAGGAATAGAAGAAAACCCAAATACATGTTGTGTACTGCCAAGTACAATCCATGTAGTCATGTTATAATAGTTTGGAAAGTATGTCGTTTGAATGTGGCAACCAAATGAATTTTTAAAGAAGCCACATGGCATGTATATCTATATACATGCAGGTTATTTTAATTTTTTTTCTTAAAACAGTACATAACCTTATTTCACAGGTTCTGGCCAAAACCACTGAGAAACAGGAGGCTGGTACATCAAATTGTACACATTCCTTCGACCAAAGTCAGATTCAAACAATGATTGATCCATTCTTCTTGATTTCTATTCTCAACCATTTTATTTGGGTATGAAAATTTTTTATTCTTTTGTAGATCTACATCAATTTAGACCGAATTGGGGGTTGTTACCGGAGTAGTATCATCATACCTGTATGTGGTAGGCGGTGGATAACTTCTTTCATGTTTTCATGGACTTTAGGGTGGCAGGACCATTAGATAGTATTTAGGGATTTTCAGTGGGACCCTATTTATTCGATAGGTGCATGTTAAATTGATTATTAGACTTGTGGATTGCTAGTGGGTATGCCCTTTTACCTATTTTGCTTGAGCAGGGTCGGGTGAGGGGTCGTTGATCAAATGGGAAATTTTGGTTGGGTATGCCAAAATGTGTTAAAATTAAATATTTATTAAATTCTACGTATATTTTTTTTAGGTATGATATGTTTTTTTAAAGTCATTAAAGACCGTTGTGCTTGTATGGTACATAACATGGTTTGTGCATTGCAACTGTATAGTTTTTTTCCTATTTAATGTTATTAGTTGATTATCTAAGTAATTTCTGAATTCCATATGCTGGAACCCTTGGGTTGTGTTGGTCATGGCCCAAATATTTCTTGAGTGATGATGATCACATATTGGGCTTGACCAGGATTACATCGGGTTTTTTTTACTAAGGCATTCAGTGTCATGGATGTCAAGATTGAGGTAGCGGTACTGTCAAGTTGGGCATGGATCAGGTCAAATGGATGGAATGGTCATCAGATACTGAGCAAAATAGTCACATGGGTATAATGTGCCAGAGATTTGTGGCTTGGGTACTATTCTGGTGATTACCTCCCAACCATGATTTTGGTAGTGTTCACAAAGAGGGACTTTTTGATGATGTTATTTTGACCACACTTGTGGGTATTTCCCACCGATAGTTGTGGATTAGGTACTGTTTGGTTGGGGTGCTTTCTATAGGAATCCATGTCGAGGGTGAGACACATTTGAGATATTGCGATGAGGCTATCAAGTTGGGGGATGAGGATCTCCATGACTGAGTTCATGGTCTGGGACACTTTATTTGAGGGAAGATATCTCATTCCTTATGGATACACTATTTGAGGCCAGATATCCATGTTCATCTTGTTATTTATTTTAGGATAGGCATCATTGTTTCTCCGAGTTACTTTTGTTTAGATATTCCTTTGGGATGTCGATTCCTTGGCAAACGAAGTGTTAGGAGGTCCATGGTGGTGAGTTACATGATTGCGGTGAACCAGAGGGTTCGCATAGGATTTGTGATGATGGGGGTACATGGTTCATCATCCAAACACTCTATTTACTTCAATTTATCTACCGTTGGACGAAGTAGGAGAAAATCAATTGTGGCTTCTTAACACCAGTGGATTTTAGGTTTTTTTGTAAATCGTACTATTTATTGCTTTCATTATAAATTAATGCCATATTAAAAAAATATAATATGTATACAGCATATGGTGGTATATTACTATGGTTTTTCACACACCCTACATAGGCCCTTTGAGGCATGTGTATAATTTATGAACATGCTTGTAGGAAGAAGGTCGGTCTTAGGAGTTGGACCATAGTGATTTTTGTCATAGAGACCGGTATGGACCTTGAGGTCATGCCTAGATATAGTTTACTTTGTTTAGCTTCCATGTTTCGATAACAACATTCTTACATTAATATGTATCAACTATTGGTTTACCATTGGAGCCCTTTATATATATGTATATAAATGTATGACCTACAATGGATGTATGATCATTGCATAGTAGTTGTGGGAATTGATTGTTGGATTGTTGTTCTTTTTACTTTCGATCACTATTGATTCTATATTTCATCCATTGTTTTTACTACTATTTATTATGCTTCCACTATACGAGTTTGGTTCGAGTCAACTAAGTCATCAATTTCTCGTGCATCTTATATATTATTTCTCAGACCAGTACCATTATTAATTATAGAGAGGGTATAGCCTCCCCACTATTCCTATCCCCCCCTTGATGATAGTTAGCAGCCTTTGGAATTCAGGTTGGTTAACCCAAGGTATTAACACCTGAACCTTTTAGCATTGTTCGGGTGGCTGTTCGGGTCCGTGACATTAGAGGTAATCCCATATTAGAATCAGTTGACATATTTTTACATTTTCGATATAGTAATATAAATGGTTGATGCATCATCTTCATAAAAGTTATTTTTACATTAATCTATTGAAAATTCAATAATTTCATGGTAATTTGATCAATATATTTGTACCTGCCATCCAAACAGTAATAATCTTGATAGTCTCTGTATATCATAGTGCTGCCAGTATGATCTAAAAATGGATAAAAATTAACTTCATTTGACAACTCATTATTCAACTATGACTCATAAGGATCATAAAATATCGTCCCAAATATCAAAACACAGAATTTATTGATTCTAATTCCAATAAACAGACACTTTTTCAATAACTCGCCATTTTTATGTATCTCAGGTTCATCCTTATATATGTTCTTAATTATGTTTGATAGAAATGATCACACCAACCCCTAAATCACAAAAGGGTATTTCCATAAAACACCAAAATCAATTCCAAAATTCCTCAAATATTTAACTAATGTTTCATTTTATGAACATAACATGTTTAATGATGATTTATGTTTTTGAATCCAACAATTAGCAACATGTTTTTATTTACCAGGATGGTAATTTATTATGAAAACATAATCTAAAATCAATGTCAAATAATCATCTCTACTCTACGGTCCTCTCATTCATTGTAAATATATTCTTAAATATTTTTTCTCTTTATATATATGTATCATGTATCAACATATGATATGTATCCTAAAATTTTTAAAGTAAAAATCCACATAATATTTTTCCAAACCATGGGTTAAAACTTTTTATCATGATGATTTATTTATCATAAATCATAAGTAATTACATACTCATTTTGAATCAAAATAAAACCAATTAAATTCAATGATTAATCTTTATAGATAACAAAATCACCATTCCTTGATGGTGGGTCCAAAACATGTGTATTTACCAGTCATCTACTTTATTCCTGAAAATAATCATCACATTATTTTATTCAAATAAATTTAATTCCTTTTAATATTAACTTATTTGTTGAACTATATATCTATGAATATTTTTAAATATATATATATATATATAGATTAATAAACTATGAAAGATATGAATATTAGTATCATTTGTGCGTTTGGCCGATTAATCAACAGTATTTGTTTTCATGGGATCAACTATAATTTCTAATTTACAAATAATGTTCCCAATAAAGAAAATACTTTGAAAACAAATAATCACATTTTCTAAATTTTTTATATACTTCCATTTTATTAAGCGATTTAAGAACAATCCGTATATGTTTTTCATTATCAAGATAAATTTTTTAATGAACTAAAAATTCATTAACAAAAATACCACCTTATTTTGCAAATATTCATGAAATAATTTGATTATAATATCAATAAATTTATTGGTTCAATTTTTCAACCAAAAGGGAATAAAAAACTTGTTATTCTCATATCTAGTATGAAATTATATTTTTTGAATTTTGTCCTCCTTCACTTTCATAAAACGTTACCCCAAGCTGAGATCAATCTTGGAAATTTTCTTCACTCATGGGAGCTTATTAAACAAATCATCAATATGAGGAAAATGTTACGTGTTATTAATAATGATGTTATTCAAAGAATTATAATGAATATGAATTCTCATTGAACCATATTTAATTATAAAAATAGGATCACTCCATGGTGAACATGTATTTCTAATAAAACATGTATCTATATTTTCATTCTATTTTTTGATTTAATGAAAATTTACCTATGTGAATTAGTACGGGGGTTTTGAAATATGATTTGCATCTGGTACTAATTAAACAGTAATTTCTTCCTCTTTATTATGAACCAAACTATGCTCATCATTGAGAGAAAACTTCCATGTATTCATTCACTATTAGGAAATTACTAATATTAATATTTCCATTTTTATCAATGACATGATAAATCATACATTCACTTAATTTTTTAATAAATTTTTCTTCTACGTGGTTGTTTATAAAAAAATGAAATTCTTGAAAAAAAAATTTTTATCTCCATATCTATATTCTTTTGAAAAAAATCCAAAAACAATACCTAACCAAAATAATATCAAAGTAATCTATTGGTAGCTCTAAATGATTTTCAGGAAAAATCATTTCACTAAAGACAATATGATGATTCTTATTAATATTTATTTCTTTAATAATTTCACCTATTGTTTTAAAGAAAATATATGTCATACTTTTATGATTTATATTCCTAAAACTCATGAAAATGTATTAAAAAGGAATAATGTAAATATCAAGAGTAAAAACAGGTAGTGGAATATTTGAAATAAACATGTAACATGACTTCCTATAATTCATTTCATGGCCACACATCACCGTACTAGTAGAAAGAGACTTCTCTACAAACATATAATTCTAATATAGTTTCTTCCCCCTTGAGTGACTAACATTGACACATATTCTCATAATTTCCCAAATAAATACATTTAAATCCTCTTAATGTCGTATTTTCATTATTTGTACGGTAATTTTACAAAAATTAACAATATACATGACCAGTCACTCTACTTTGAAATCATTTCACATATTTCGAGAGGATTTCACCATGGTGAATCTTGAAAAACCTCTCAAAAGAGGGGAAATTAATTTACATACAAGTAATTTAATGTGATGAATTCTTAAAAAATTACATCCAACAATCCCACTAGTTATTCGTGTCATTAAATGGATTATACATGTCAATAAACACTATTAACAAAATTTTGACCAAATGAACATGTTTTCTATAGTTTTTAATCTGCTTTGAATCAAATAAACATTGTAAAAATTGTATCGAACCTAGTTAATGTCTTTTAATTATACATTCAAGGTCCCAAATAAAAATCTAGTATGTTCCTATCATGTATTGAAATTATGGACACACATATGGATATAAAATCCCCAACCTTTTATCCCAGTTCGATAAATTATTTTTCTATTTTATGTTGAATTGTTTTCATAAAACAATTTCCATAATACGTTCTTAATATCACCCCAATATAAAATTTTCATGTCATCTTTAGATCTGGTATTCAGAACCCGAGACCACCATTTAACATATTCACCTTAAAAACAATAATGTTTATGTGTTGATTTTGGTTTTTTGAATATCACATTACATAATGTGACTTTTCAAGAGAGTCAATCCATCCACCTCCAAGAACTGGATCTGAGGTTCCACTAAAAGTCGAAGGATATTGCTTCTTAAAATTCTCCACTAATGAAATATTCATGTGTGGTTGGTCTGAATTACCTCATTCTTTCATACTACCACCATTTTTTTGTTTTATTAATTGATACATTACAAGTAAAAACTATTCTTTTTCGAATCCTACAATCTCTGGATGTTAATTTAGAAGGATTTTTTTTCCTCATGATGCATTCCTACCACAACTACCATGTTTCTTCTTCAGAAAACCATTCTGAATAGAAAAATATATGATGAATAAAGATGGTAATCATAAAATTATATATCATTAAAATTTAACCATAAAGAAAAAAATGGGTTTTAAATTTACATTTCCTCACCCATACTTTTATCTGAATTGTGATTTCATACAGACTATATGGACCCATCCTTAAACATTATATTTTGTATTGTTTTTAAAGTAGATTCAAAATTATCACATTCCAATGAATCTCTTTAGATTATTGTTTTAGTCAATCATTTCAATAAATACAAATTAAAACTCAAATATTACAATATATTCAGTTCTACTAAATATAAATTTACCCCAAAAACCAGAACGTTTTAAAATAAAACATGGTTTATTTTTATGCTCACTATCCAAAATCATCCCATTGTTCTCACCAATTTATATGTTATCTATTAAATATTTTGAATAAAAATTAAAACATTGGATGATTAGAAAAACTAAAAATTACAAATAAATTAACAGGAAATTATATTCTAGTAAAAATCAATAAAAAATATTCATTAAATTATAACTTTTATTAAGAAAAATGAAGAATCTTTACAGAACAGTTCAAAATATATATTTCATAAAAATAAAAAAAAATCATTAAAAATAATTATCAATATTATTATATAATTTTATGTAATATGTATAAAAAAATTTATATCACTTTTACATATTTATTAATGATTATTGTAAACCTCCAAATCTTGAGTACCCAATGTATTGGAAGTGGTCACATAACCACATGTTCATGGGTTATTGTGGTACCTCCCATAATTGGTTAATAACATAAAAACCCATCATTAGGTAATCATTTTATCTCCAATATTTATAAACAATTCCCATGGACAATATCAAAAAAATAAATCAATATTTATTACATTATAAAAACTCTCTTGGAATAATATTTACTTTTCATTTTGAAATAAGTCATTTTGAAAAACATTTCATATACATGGGAATTTATTTTAATTCAACCATACCATAAATATATATATGAAATATTGGAAAATAATAAATTTAATGTAATGTGGAATATTCTATTCATTTCTTAATTTAATAAAAATAATATTTGTGAAAAATTATCATAATATGAGGATTTAAAAAAGTACCTTCCAAATTTCATTTCATTGAAGTCTGTATAAGTCAAAATAATAGAAAATTTATATTTAATGTAAATAAAAATAAAACATCTGGAAATAAAACATCATAAAAAAATTAATTTAAAAAATAATCATACAATTAAATTATCAAATAAGATTATGTTTTTCCAATGAATGGATCTAATTTTAACGATTCCAATACTTCTCTATAAATAACATAAATTTAGGATCAATACTATGTATAATAGTCTAAATAAATTTTTTAACTCATTATATAAGTATATTTATATTTATAATACCTTATTTTAGGATTTTATATATTCTTATTACCCATTTATTATTAATATTTCATTATTTCTAGGGTTTCATGTGTCTTCATTTCACCGCTCCATGGTCAATTTTAAAATTATATAATTTCATTAGTTCATTATAATTGGAATTAAAACTTAACAATTTCATTCAAATTATAATAATTATATATGAAAATTATTAATTTTCTTTATATCATTTCTATTTCATACATGGTTCTCAATCAATAGATAAAATGTTAATTATAAATTTATAGTTTATTTTGGCAGTTTTTCAAACATCACAAACTTGTTTCATTATAGCTAATACTATGTTTGTATATTAGTTGTAATACATTAAATATAATGTAATATACCAAATCAAATATGATAAAACCAAAATAATACGTTTATATCCAGTCATTAATGTTGTAATGTTTAAAATTCATTATTCACAGAGACGGTAAAAACATATAATTTGGATAATAGTTTTGTTTCTTTTTATAAGATGACTTGAATAATGTAATTGATTTTAATGTTTAGATTATAAATATTAAAATCAGGTATATAAAATAATTTGGTTTTATTATGAATTAATTGAAGAAGGATGTGATGAGAAATTAGGAAAAGAAAATAAATTAATAGAGGTTCTTCGAGTGAAATACCTTTGGAATGTCACCACCTTGAGAGATACTCAAGGAACATGTAAATGGAATTCTAGATAGAATTATAGAATTTAGACATGGGGAGAGTGAGGAGGATTGTTTTTTGTAGATATTTTATAATATTTAGGGATTTATGAGTTGAAATTGGGTGGTATTAACACTTGTGGAGGGGTAGGATTATGTAATTAAAAGAATGATTATTATATATATAAAGCCCTCCTAATAAAGGTGGAATTAATTTAAAATAATTTAATTTTTAAATTAGTACAATGGAGGCTTGTTATGGACAATAAATACCTTATTCATCTATTTAATACTCTAATATTTGACTATTTTGATCTTTTACCTTTAAACGAAAACCCTTTTTGTTATTTTATTTATACCATAGTAAATAATTTTTTAACCAGGAATTTTTTATACATAACAATGAAATTATCCTTCCAAAAAAATTTTGACCACATTATTAGAAATATGTAATCCTTTTTACATTATTAAATTCAAATAATTTTAAAAAGAATATTAAAAATTAATGTCGCTAACATAATGAAAAATCGCTTTTTAATGTGAAAAAGGATTAAGTGTTTGAAATATTTTTATATATAATTTGAATGTCAAATTTTTTCAAATGGCCTAAAATGTTTATTCATTTATAATTGACCTAATTATATATTAAAACTAATATAAAATAAAAATTAACTATATTAAAAAATTAGTCGAAAATGACATTTTCAAATAAAATTAAGTATTCTTAACTATTTATAGAAAAAACAACTTATTAGAAAAACAATAAAAAAATCCACCATAAGATAATTTAAATATTTGTATTCAAAAAATGATTTGTATTTTTCCAAATAAAATTTATAAAAGTATTACTGTTTTATTAAAACAAGTGCCCCATATTATGTGGGAAAATAACATCATAAAATATATAGATTGTTATACTTAAAATATGATTTATTCTTACAGATAGCCTGTTAATATTATTAAATGAATTTAAAAACATTATACTGAATAAATAAAATAAAACTTTTATTAATAACATCAATAATATCGAATAATTCTATATCTGATAACAATTAAATTTTAAAACAAAATATTCAATCAATACCCTGGTTGTTTCATTGTTATTCCAATTTTTTCATCCAATTTTATAACTACATAATAATAATCATTTTAATTGTAAATAATAATATTATTTTTTAATGATTAATTCTTACTCATTGTTGGGATTAACTCAAATGAAAATTTTTATTTTACTGTAATATTTCAAAAACATAAAATTTCCTATAATTATCATTACACTAAATATATCATGTAATTAAATTTTCTAAAAAGTTTATAAATATTTTTTAAAAATACTTCACAATATATCATTGTTTTATATTCTAAAACTATTCAGAAGAATTTTCCCATTGAGATACATCATTTAAGTGAATAAAACAAAGGATAATTATACCGCATTAAATCATCATGATCACATGAAGATTTTTCAAGTAATTGGGGTTTCCAAAAAACATTTACTATGTGAGTTTTCCAGTTTCATTAAATTTTATCTATTCAATCCCGAATCTCTACCAGTTATTCATCTTTTTATATATCTCTTTCTATTGTTATGACGTATGAGTTCAGTACATGTAATAGATCATGAATTTACTTCATCATGAGTGATAAATAATACAAATTGTGAACATGAGGGATTTTGAATGAAAGTTTGAAATGAAAAGAAACCATCAAAATATAGTTATTAAATTACATTGAACTTATATACCTAGGAAATATATATCCATTTTTTTGTATGAAAAATACTATCCATTGGTTGTGGTTCATCAATTTCTACATCATCTCATTCTCCAATACATAGAGATATATTTTATTAATCATGAATCACAAATATATCAAATATATAAAATATAATGATAATTAATGATGTCTATAGCTATAAAATAAAATTTTATTACTAGATATCAAATAAGGATTAATCTTCACATTTAAATAAAAAAATTAATATCTAATTCCTCATTCAATGATTAATTTGAATCATTTCAAAAATTTATAGCCTTATAAACCTTTGAAATAATAAAAATTTAAGAGAATTTAACCAAATTTAAAAAAATCAACATATCATTAATCCACCATATATCATAAAGTAACTCTTGATTTTCACATACCAAACATGTGAATTTCTTCCTCAACTATTCTATTGAAAAATGGAAATAACTTGAATATACAAAAAACCTTAAAAAAATACATTCTTCCTCATCTATTATATAAAATAGCGATTATTTTTATATTACATAAATCTAAAAATTATATAAACACTATTAATAATATAATAATCCAGTTTTTCAAAAATTATATAATTTGTTCTGAGGTGATCATCAAAATCAGACATAATTATTTATATCTATCATCTCTCTATCATGAATTCATTGTCTCACCATCATGATCATATTAAGGGATACCATTCCCTAATAATTGTTTATATAATATTACACAATACCATTTTATCACCTTTCTTGGTCATCTGCACTATTCATTATATTCTTTTAAGAACATATTTCCAATATATTATAGAACAATCATTATATATTTCATGTTTTTATAAAAAGGTAGTGTTATGCTCAATAACCAAATCACAAAATTTATTATAAATATATATTTCATGTTTCATAAAAAATAATTCTTTATTTTCAACACATAATTAGTCAAATAATTCATTTTCATTTTTAAACCATTTACTGAGCATTATCATCTTATTCCTTAATATCAATTTCATATAATTTGAAATATGATTCATTTATAATTATTCCTCATCCTCAATTTTGGAATTTTTGTAAAGCTTGATGAAATAATAATAAAATAATAGACCATGTTATTTATATTTCCTATATGGTATCATAATCCTCCAATGTATGTCCATTACTCAAACGATAATGCTGATTCTCTTCCTAATAATTCCCCCTATGACATTGATTTCTATAATGCACTCTCCATTGGTATATGAAGCAGTCATCAATTAATATTCACATATGGAGACAAACATTAAAATTCATCAAAGTTAATAACACTTTAATTTTCTCCTCAAATTTGTAACCATATACCCTTGTTTTCCGTAAATAAATAATCTTCTTATTACTTTGAGATGGTCATAGTATTTCATTATCCCACTTTCCCAATATATTGGAAACTGAGTCATCTTCCCACTATGGGTTCCAAGACCTTAAATCTAAATTGAGTATATCCTTATATTATTTTTGATACTGATAGATTGTGAATGTAAACATTGTTTGTCATATATAATGATTATTGATTTAGAATAATCACAATATCAATCAGTCCATTTAAAACCCCATTTGGTTTCACATCAAAAACTTGTACTCCATATTTAATGTTAATTATATTTATTTCAGATCTAATTGTTGAATATTAACATAAGTTATAGTTTGAGTTACAATAATAGGAATGGGGAACCAAATTATCCATGTAATTTACATATAGTATATCAAAATCATAATAATTCCTTCACACAATATGAAACCTAAGGTTTATCATAGGTCATTCAAATTCATCATCTATTTAAATCATTTTATATGGTTGATAATGGGTTCATTGATTTCCAATGAATATCCATTAGGAGTGTCAATATAGGTGTGAAACAATACATATTATTGTGCATTATGTGATGATCAACTCATGATCAATGAAGCCTTTTAGTTGTTATTATACCAATGTACCTCTAAACAAGAGCCACATCCACATAATTTATAAATTAAGGTATTTCATTCAATAGAAGCTATATTTTATATTCTTTACCAAAATTTCAGTATAGTTACCTATATTTTGACTCATCCTTAGACTTATCCTCAAACATATCCCTAGACATAACCTTAAAAATATCCTTAGCGAACTAACTATATATTTCACTTCTTATATTCCAAATTAAAACTGAACCATTTAACTGAAACCAACTATAGAGATCTAGAATTATCATAGATGGGAATTATATCATTTTAGATGAATCATCATTACAATACCCAAAAATTCACCTGATAAACATAATTTTGTTGTTCTTTTTTAGAAAAGGTTAACACTATTATACTTTGTTTAATGATCTTAAATATCAGCCATAATGATTTCCCCTATTAGTAATCTTAATGAAAAAACCATACATAAAACTATTATTTATAAATTTACGAACGAAAATACCAAAATGTGTGAGATCAGGTCCTCTATAATGGTACGAAATGTAGATATTTAAGAATAAAATTAACATAATTTTATTTGAACACACACATAACATATGGGAATGATAATATATATATATATATATATATATTAAATAATAGAATTATAATTCATGGAATAATTTTTCGTAGTTAATAAGACATGAATCATAATGAAATCCAAGAACATGGTGTAAGAGAGAAAAATATTTCAGTAAGATATTAAATTGATCAAGGAACAAAATCCAATAATGTAAATTTCAAAGTAGTCATGTTTTGTTTCCAAAAAAAATATGAATGTACTCTATGGGAATCTAAACCTCTTTATTGGGACACGCTAACATAACCATTGGAAGCACATTTATAATTGTGTGATAATATTACTCCCCAAATCATTATGGTTGTAAAATTGCACTCAGAAGTCCATCATAGGGGAAAAATTCCTTTATTGGACTGATTTCACACCCCATTCCAGTCATATCGATATCATTATATATAAATCGTTTCCAGATTCATTGGATGGAGTTATAGGTCCCAGCCATCAATGATTACAACTTAACAACCATCCTTAGTAATAAAGAAACCACCTCCTTGATTATAACCTAAACAGAATCCATGTCTATAACATAACCACCATTCCATTATGTAATGTATACATATGTGTGACTTAATGTCATAAAACATTCATCATATATATACACCTAAAATGAAATGCGTTTTATAATCATTATATAATTATATAACCTTTGGAAAAGATACATTTTTTGTAACCATTTAATAATTTCCTCAAAGAATAAACGATTCATAAATAAGTTGGGTTTATAATCATTTTATCATTGTATAACCCATGGATGAGAAATTAATTTCATAAATATCATTCCATCATAAACATAAAAAATTCAAAATAATAATAATAATTTTTCCCTAGACCTTATCCCCAGTAAGGGATAAACAAAATAAAAGGATGACATTGTATATTTTAAATGATTTTAAAATAATACATTGGATATTTTATGATGAAACTATACATTCCATTAAAAAAATTAGAATGAAAAACAATATCAAAAATGAGTTCATTAAAATTAAATTTAATACATATATGAAAATCTATAAAAATAATTTGAGACAATTATGGAGGGAAATCACCATTAGAATTAGAAAATCACTTTTTATAACATAAAACACTAGTTAAATATGTCTAAAATAAATTATACGAAATAAAATTAGAAAATGAAATTAATTAATATTTTCTAATATAATAAATTTAATTTATGATATAATCATTAAAAAAGTATTCCCTTCATATTTTTTGTAAAATAAAAATGGGAACTATTTGGAAATTGATATGATGAATTATTTATTAAAAGATAGCATAAAATTTATATCATAATTATAAATTCTTTTTAAAAATTATACGATAATTATATACCATTTCTTTAAAACATAGTTTTGGAAGAAAACATATTTCTGACTGAAGGGAGAAATACTGACTATTTTTCATGAAAAAGATTCTAAATAATTTTTTTCTTAAAATAGTATAAAAATGGTAAAATTACTTTCAAATTTTCATGAATAACCGTATTATAAAATAATTCATGTGTTTCTTGAGTGATATACCATTATATACTATTATTCAATATATAACCATTAGCAATCACAATAGCTGATGAGATTGCAATAAGATACTATTATAACACTGGTAAAATTGAATCATAAGTACCGTGAAATAATAATATTTAATAAAATAAATAATATCATTAAAATAAGGGGAAATGTGAAATATCATTTCAACGTGGTACATTATAAAAATCATAATAGAATATTTGGTGGATAATATAACATATGTATCAAAAAAGGAAATTTAAAAGGAATATCCCTTAGAACATTGGTAACATTGACAACATAGACCCCATGAAAGTCGAATTCAAAAATGGACATGTTGATAAAAATTATATTAAGTATAACCATTATAAAATATTTCCATGTGTAGTGTATAAAACACATAAATGAAAGACTTGTTCAATATGTCATATGTATCATATGAAATACAAAATGGGATGGATATCCCAAATGGAAAATCTCAACATATATTGTACTCATTAATAACTATTGTACAATAAATATGTGCTTATTATATACACATTTAAAAAATATAATCACATATATCATATCATATATGATTTAGTTATGTATTTTTTTAACTACTTATAAAAACTTCCATGTTATAGTCATGTCTTGAGTAATAACCTCTTTATTTTTTATATCCGTTTTCATTTTATTATTTTGGGTACTCGTATTTTGAATATGATTACATAATATAATTAATAATATTCATTGAATTACTATAATATTTGTTCATTAATGATACTTTTAATACCTATCAGGAAATATGTTTTTGATAAATGAAGTACATTTTCATCACTGAGATGGTAGATTGAACGTAGACATTAGTAATGTTTACATATTCAATGATTAAAACAGAATAGAGGTATGTAATATGTTAATTTATAAAATAATAATAAAAATAATATAAATAAAAAATTATAAATTTACTAATAATTAATAATTTCATCAATTTGGAGTGTTGATGAAATAGATAGCTACATCGCTTTGTGAATGCGGCTATCCAAACAGACACGAAGGACAATGTCTACTCTTATTAAGGGGAATGATAATAAATAAAATTAAATATATATTATTTTCAGAATGAAAAATATGTATTAAATATCACAATTATTAAATTTATAGAATAAATATTTATAACATTTATGCTTATTTTTTCCATGAAATGTGTTTGTAAAAACGAATCACAAACCTTCACGAGGCGATAATGCAATGTACACACAAACGTAGTTATCATATCAGTTATGGAATGGAAAGTAAAAAAAATTATATTTTATTTAATTAATTTATAGGTATAATTATGTTATAAATAACATATATTTACTTTTTATCCATCACTATACCATAATATGAATTGTTGTAATAGAAGAATGAATAACATCAGTCCATGTGGTTGTAGTTCATTATTTGGTGAATGATGATTTCCTAAAAGCTTTTACAGAAGTAGAGATTTTTTATGTCATTACATAAACATAATAAAAATATAATTATGTGGAATATAATTTGGATTTTTTATCAACATGGTTCAATATGAATTGAATGAGGTGGATGAAGAAATAAAAAACCATCATTGAAGAATGTTACCTCTTCATTAGGTAACATCCTTATGATTCTTCAAAAATCATTACAAGGATTGATTCGTACCCAAAATTAAATTCATATATTTTAAGGTGAGGGATTTTGGGAATTATATTGAGATGTTAAAGGAAAAACGAAAAGGGTTTTATTGTTTGAGGAAAAGGGGCTTGTGGATGACCTTTTAATAATTGAGGAGGATTTGTATTTTTATAAATAAAAAATATACAACAATGGGAGGTCACTACAACCTCATGTGGTTACAAAATTGATAAATAATTGGGTGTATGGATTATATTTTTTTATCAAAACATATAAAAAAATTAATCAAATTTCTTAAAAATGTATTTCTTTTTATTTTATGGGTTAATTATTTTTTTCAATTTAATTATCACCACGCTATGTTGTTTTTTAACCTAGATAATGTAACAATTAATACTAAATAAAAACTTTAAATATAAGATAATTTAGATTCAATTATTAAAAATATTATAAAAAATTAATTCAAATAAATTCATATGTGTTTGGAAATTTAATTTTTACACAATCCCATGTAACACACAAAATATCTTAGTAATCTTAATTGTGGAAACTAATTTTTTATTCTTTTTACTAATAATATTGTCATAAATTAGTTTAACTTCTTAGATAATATAATTTATCCAAATTCCAAATACATATTCAATACATTTACAAACGTGTAAAATATTAATTTAAATTTCCTCTCACTAGTGTAAGGAGAAAGCGGAGTTTCAATGAAAATTTGGTCAAATGATTACAATGTTTTTATATTTCAATTTTATAAGAAAATTATAAAAATTAAATAATATGGATTAATAGATATATAAATTATGTAATTACTCATTATATGAAATCTCACATATACAAAAAATAGTATAAATTATTTATACCAAAAGGTTGATTTCAATTAAAATTCATTACACTTCAGCAATCATAAAATGAAATATGATTCTCATAAAATTTGAATAAAATTCACAATATTATAATTATTTAGTTATGATTTCAAAAATGAATTTTATTTAATAAAAATATATTCATAAATGTGAAAAATATTAATTTAATTATTTTTTACACAAATAAATAAATATATTAGTTTTTTAGAAAAAAATATTTTCAAAACAAATAGAATTTTTTGTAATTTTTTGTAATTTTTTTATCAATATTTATTCATTTTATAAATATATTAAACATAATAAGTAATTTTTATTCATTCTTATTTATTCATACAATTTAAATATATGTAATACATATGTTTTAAATATTTAAATTTTAATATTATTTGTTTTTTGGGGTTTATTAACACTCTGGGTTGCTGGTCTTACAAGATAATATTAGAGATTCATAAGACAAAATAATATTAAGGGTTTTGTTCTAACAAATATAAATATGATACTTTATTTAGATAAACTATTATATAAGATTTAATTTATTTGAGAAAATATATTTCATAAAATATTAGGGTGTTGTAAAAAAACCCAAGCTAAACTAAATTCATTCCAAAAATATATATATTTTATCTTTTGATATATAAGTATTTATCAAATTCATTTGATGGATATATATGTCCCACCTATCCTTGTTTATATAATGATATCCTTCCCTTGCTATCACATAATCAATGAAAAATGTTATAACATAACCACTATCTTTTCTTATAACACAACCACCCTCCTTCGTTATAACATGACCAACGAAAAAAATGAAAAACATAGATATATGTTCAACAAGATCATAAAACATTCATAATTTCATCATAACCCATCCAAAAAAATCTGTTTCATAAATTATATCATAACTTCTGAAAAATCACTGGGTTTTAGAAAAAATTCATTTACAAAATAATATAACTTCAATATAATTACTAATAATGGTATTATTGGATCATATACCCTATAAAGAATAATTATCATCCTTAATTCTATCATTTGTGTATTTTTTAGAACTCAAAGAACATGTTATGTGGAAAATAACTTTTTACCTTGAAATATTGTATTTAATCATGAATATTCCCTAGTAATTAAAGAAACATTTTATATTAATATAATATCATAATCATGTAATGGATGATTTAGGACATTTCACATTTATTATGGTGGAAAATGACATACATTCCATCTTAATTAAAATAAAACATTCCATTCACATTTTAGATGAAAAAAATCGTAAACAACAACATTTGATCAATGAAAAGATGATTGAATTTAAAATATTTAGATAATGAAAATAATTTGTAAAATTGTGTTTAAATAGTATTGTTATAATATCAAAAAACCTTCTTTATAATATTTTTATAAAACATTATCATAGACAAAAAGGGATTATCAACTAAAGGGAAAAATAATGTCGATTTTCCATATAAACACATTTGTAGTATACTAATTATTTCAAATGTGGAAAATGAAATTAAAACAAGTATTCTAAGTAAATATCCATAGTTAAATTAAATTAATGAGAATTATTGGAGGTATAAATTTTTATTTCATCATCCAAAAAAATTATAAAAAATCTCGATAAACAATGAGATTGTAACATATATCACTTTCCACATTGTTAACTTTTGAATAATAGGACACTTGAAATAATAAACATATATGAATATTCATATCCCACAATTTTCATAAGAAAAATAATTAAAAATAATAATGATATGGATATAAACTAAATGAATGAAAACCAAAATTAATATATATAATTAAATTTGTTATTTATTTAAAAAATATCACCCATATGATAATTTTTCATTATTTTAATCACTCTTATAGGTTACATATACTTTATTTTCCATGTATGTTGTATTTAAGTAGCTATTTTGTGAATGTTTTGGAAATGGATCCATTATATACAGAATATTAACCATGGTATGAATATAATATATTACTTATATTCATTTTTAGAGTCATTTATAAATTTTAATGAAATAAAGCTGAATTACACCTTTCACAGTGATGGTAGGTCATTAGTATACATGAACCATATTTCAAATTTTTAATTGATGAAATGAAAGAAATATAAATTAAAAATAACAATTATAGAATCATTATTATATCATATATAAAATATATATTCACTAAATCCAACCATTATACAATCCAAGTAAAAAATGAAAAAAGATCATATCACTTCTTGGTGGAAGAAGTCCCCCCCCACACACACACAATTGACGTTATCATTTTCAAATATTTTAGAAGTTAAAAAGGAATATATGATATTATCAATAAAATAAAATAATAATATAATTATTATCATATATTACCATTAAACTAATAATAATACCAATCCAAAAAATATGGTGATGTGAAATGAATAATATCTCAACATAGAGATGATAATTGTTACATAAACATGAGAGATATTTTCAGATCCCATTTCATGGAAAGAGGGTGAAAAAATGTGGTTTCATAATAATAATATCATTTATTTTTATTTATTATATAGTAGAAATAATGTTATATATAATTATATATATATGATGTCAATGAATAATTAAATATAATGTGATCGCCTAAGGTGATTTCCTTTAATTTTAAAAAACTCTTATAGATATCTTCTAATCACTTGTGGGTTGGAATTTTGGGTGTAACGCCCCGACTCCAGTTACCAAGAGTCGGTGCATTATTACTCACATTGGCATGATCACAAGAAAGATCAAATCTCGAAAGACCGATTGGTTTAGTGGCCTTGGAAACACTAGATATATTCATAATGTTTTACATTACATCATAAACTGAAAAAATACTACAATAACATAATGTATCCATAGTCCACACTATTATCCACTCATAATATCCCTGTAGGTCATTCATAACTTACTTCATCACATCCTGGGAAAAATAAAACATAGAAAAGGGGTGAGCTCAAATGCCCAGTAAGGATAACAATATAGCAAAAACTTTCAAAAATAAGCATAAACATTTAAGGCAATGTATAACCAAAACAAAAGCCTTTTAAACTTGAACTTCAACATATTATGGAAAAAGTAAAATGAAATAATTTCATTTACTTATTCACATGGATATTCTAATAATCGAATAATCACATGCAATATCAATAAACACTTTCATAATGATGGAATGCATAATGTCAGACTATCATAACCACATAGCCAAGCCTCGTGCCAAGAATACAAATACGATTTTTTCAAAGCCTTGTTCCAAGACACTAGTTTGTCTCATGCGACCTACTGATGTATCGAGGAGCTATTGCGGGCTCCACCCGTCACATATTAAGTCCAATGCATTCCCATATGAAAAGGTTTAAACATAACATAAACATTCGTATTATAACTAGCATACGAAATGTAAATACTTTCACCATAAACTATAAACGGTATAAAAATAGCACATCCATAGTCAAACATATCACAAAACCTTCAATACAATATAGAAGTTTTGTATCTTAACAAATAAACTTCAAATAAGCGTAAAATCCATCAAAGGATGTTGACATAGATGAAATCAAAATTCTTTTTTGAGAAATATCTATTTCTATTTTTAAATCATTTAAGAGTCATATATTTATGATATATAACATTTTCTTTGAGAATATTCTTATAATCTTGTAAGGGAAGCTTGGACAATTTTATAAAGGCAGAAAATAGCCGCACCCGCCGTATAAGTTAAAAAAACATTCTTACCTTAATTTTGTTGAAAAGGTTAAAAAGCACCTTTTTTGGAAAACGACGGAAATATTCCTTCATAAACCTCCTATAAAAAGTCAAACAAGGGTATAAATGAATTTAAACCATATTCTAGTAAATAGTAAAAATGTTTTGAAATTCATTTTTAAGAAACATGGATGTGGATGATAAAGAGATCCCATTAGATTATTACGTATAAACAACCTCGGATAATGAAGAGATTGTGAAATAACCCTTACCTTGTAATTTTCCTTGGTTGGGGTAGGTTAACCTCCTGTATAATAGTGTAATAATTGTTATTAAATTATACAATAATCATATACATTCATATGATATCATATATGATCTTTTAACATTGCTTTGTTAATAATATCTTAGTATTATCGTCGTTTCGGGTGTTAACTTGTTTAATTTTATATGTTTTTTTACATAAGTCATGTTTGTCATGGATAGGATGTATATTTTTCATATACAGAATTATATCAAGTCCTTAAACATTATTTTTAAATCATCAAATGATAATGATACTTGGATTGATACGATGGAGAATGAATCTCATCGCGTTCGTGGAGACGGTAGTCTGTACGTGCGCACGAGCGACAATATCATTCTTTTGATATTAAAATAATATATAAATGGATGGTATATCATATATACAGAATCATTAACATGTTATATTTATTATTTACATGAGTTACACATCATTATTATACACATCCAAATAAAAATATATTGAATAACAATTACACCATGATGTGGAGACGGTAAGCCGTACGTACTCACGTATGGTGACATGTTATTAAAAGGGTGGATAGAATATTGAATATGGTTTTACCATATTTATAATAACATCATAGTACATATATGACACTGGAGTTATTACTTTATAATGGTAATAACAAAGGAAGAAGAAGTGGAAGAAGAAAGGAACACGGAAAAGGGTGGTGAAATCATTACCTCTTCTTCGGGTTATTCCTTTTTATTTGATCAAAAGTGATCCTTAGGTTGGCTTTATGATCAATCTACGGCCAATAGGTTGTATTGAGGGAAGTTGGTAGAGTATTTGGGTAGAGATTGGCCGAACCAAAAGGCTTTGACGGTGTGAATTAATGAGAAGGAGGAGTGCCCTTTTATAAGAGGGGTGAGGGGCAACTTTGGAAAAGCTAGAAATATTAATTTATAATAAATTAATATTTGGTTTATAATGGCTCCAATGTCTATTATTTAAATTTTAAGGTGTTGATAGGTCGAAAACCACAAAACCAATCGAATTTAGACAGGTTTGGGTACTTATATTTACCTTATCTTTAAGTATTAACTCTAAGTTAATTAGTTTTACTTTTACAATGTCTCTTTGTATTTTAATATTATATGGTTAATAAACATAAAATATACATCCAAATACCCCCAAGTGGTCCATTAATGATACACCTATCATGATATAAGTCTCTTGGCCGATCCTTAGATTTTTAGGAATTCAATATCAATTAGTAATTTAATATTTGTTTTAAAAACTCTTTTATGTCAATTTTGACAATAATCAATAGTTGATTTTTTTGAAACTCGTAACAGAATGATTACATCGAAAAAAGTTAATTAAATAAATCCTAATATGTCATAATATCCTTGAAAATTATTTTAATTCATTAAAATTCTCAAATTATGTTTATTTGGGTATTTATAATATAACTTATTTTAAAGTTTCACTATTATTGTAATTACAGCATCATCATTGTGTCATAAATAAATTAAATTATTTAATCTCTAAAAATTAAAAATAAAATATCAATATTTAGGAAATATTTTTATCTTTCTAATTAATATTTATAGTTTAAAATAAAAAATATATAACCCTATGTAAAAATTGTTTTTCAAAAAGATATATGCTTGTGTCATTTTTGTATTCATTTAAACTTAATTAAAATAAAGTGTCCTTCTCACCTACAAGTGGCTCCATGGGGTCCCAAAATCTACCCAAAGATTCCTATGGTCGAACATGTATCAACCAATAATGTTAGGACACGTTTTAGGGTAATTTAGTATTATTATAATATTATTTTTTAACCCTTATTTACCAGATTTACCGTTAACCATGGTAAATAAAATATTTACCGCAGTAATTATTCAAAATGTCTAAAAATAAAAGTTACCTATTTACACAATTTTAACATACTGATTCCAAATATGGAATCCTTTTTTCCAAATTCAAAACATAGAAGTGGCAGAAATTAATTTAAAATTAATTCTCGTTGTTAAAACAAAAAGCATGTTTTTAAGAGATAATAACTATCAAAAGATTGACACCTGTTTATGTCTGGTTTAATTGTAAAATTATGTCCAATGACCAACATTATATTCAATCGTAAAACTATATTCTAAATATACTTAAAAACCACTCAAATTAATAATTTATCACTATTAATTATTTTGATTAAAAAAGTTTTTTTTAATTAAAATTTAGTAATTTTCACTATTCATCAAAATATTAAAGTTATCTGAAAAGTACCAAAAATTCACCTTAGGCTAAATTCGATATTCTGAATCCAAAAATGATTTCCATTTTGAAATATAAAATAAATATAATTTAAAAAAGTATGTATTACTATTCATAACGGCTAGTTTGATCAGTTATGGTGTGTTAGAACTCGGTGTTGCATACAACACACACTATCACATTATTCAAAGGGAAACGTACCGTAGAAGCTTGGGGTGTTACATTCTCACCTCCATCAAATAATTTCGTCCTCCAAATTTCTAGAATACTTATCACATGAAATGACTCGGGTGGTTCTTCATCATATGTTCCTCGGGTTCCCACGTTGCCTCTTCCATCTTATGGTTTCTCTACAAGATTTTTACCAGACAAGTCATCCGGTTTCTCAATACTTGTTCTATCGTATCAAGAATCCTGACGGGTTATTCACAATAAGACAGATCAGGTTCTAGTTCTAACTCCTCATAGGTGAGTATATGTGTTGGGTCAGGCATGTATTTCGTCAACAGAGATACATGGAACACATCGTGAACTTTGGAGAGACTTGGAGGCACTGCCAATTGGTAAGCTACATCCCCAATATGTTCTAGAATTTCGAAAGGTCTGATGTATCTAGGACTCAATTTACCTTTCTTACCAAAACGTATGACTCCATTCCATGGCGATACCTTCAGGAAAACATGATCACCAACTTGAAATTCCAAATCCTTCCTTCGATTATCGGAATAGCTCTTATTCATACTTTGAGCTTCTTTGATGTGATATTGGATTACCTTCACCATTTCCATCGTTTCCTCCACCAGTTATAGACCTACAAGTTTTCTTTCACCAACGTCATCCCAACAGGTTGGTGTGGGAAATCTCTTTCTGTATAACGCTTCATATAGTGCCATCTGAATACTCGAATGGAAGCTATTGTTATAGGAAAATTCTACCAGAGGTAAATACTGATCCCACATACCCTGAAAGTCAAGTGAGTAGGATCTCAATATTTCTTCTAAGGTTTGAATAGTCTGTTCTGACTGTCCGTCTGTCTGAGGGTGGTAGGCAGTGCTCAAATGAAGTTCAGTATCCAGGGATTTCTGAAGACTCTTCTAGAATCTTGAAGTAAAACGGGGATCACAATCATAAGCAATCGAATTATAAGCATATGTATATATTTTTTACATGTGTAAATCAAAACATTATTATAATTTATATATTACTATTCATTCCTAAAAATCCAATGACTATGTGGTAACTTTCATATAGTTATACATTAATAGTATATAAAGGTTGGTTAAAAAACTATTATTCATGTAACATGAATTATCAATGATCTTAGAATTATAGTAACTTTTGTAATTTATTGTCATTTTATGTGCCAAATAAAGATAAAGGTAAAAAATAACAGTAATTAAATTTTTTTGTTCAATAAAATAAAAATGATGACATCGGGATGCACCCAACTAAGTATGTTGAGGTAATATTCGTTAGTTTAATCATGTTTTATAGCACTAGAGATGTCACGGGTAAATCCTCAATGATTTAGTTAATGTAAACAATGTAGCAAGAATATAACCAATATGGTCTAACATGAATGTCTTTTTAAGGGAGAGTAAACATCAAATAGAATAGACATTATGTTTTTTTGCAAAAAAATACTCTTGTTATATAAGAGATGAGAAGTTATGATAATGAGGATATGGTAATTAGAAATCCAAAGAGGTGAAATTTATAGTCTTACAAATTATTACAATATATAATGGATAGTAATACATAGAATTTGAGGATTTCGTGTACTTTCATTCCTATAAAATTTAAATATGATAAGAAAATTTTATTGTTATATATCCACTCAAATGATTTTGATTTAGATTATAAGGAACTATTCCATCATGGTTCCCAGTGATCATTCAGAATTATCTTTAGAATGATGAGCTTTGTGAAGCTTCCATAATGAATTATCCATCCATTGTGATTGGTTGGAAAATAATTGAGATAAAATTCATCAATGTCTATAACAATAATTCATATTAGAATGAAATATTTGAAGAGATTTAGGGAGATGTAATTTAGGACCACATAGACTATAGGGGGTATTAAATGGTTAATGTTTTGGTATATTCCCAGAAAATGTAAAATAGAAATAATGAAGAAGGATAAGTGGATGAAAGAGTTGATTTGTAGGATGAATTTGAAGCTTATTTAGAAGATATATATGTATAGAAAAAAAAATCCTAATGATTGATTCATGATTCAGACCACTATAATTTAAATACCGAAGAATATAATTGTTAGTAGAAAAAATAAACTAAAAACATATAACAGAAATGCTAGAGAACATAATAATCATCATTGAATATATTTTCAATGTTGAATAGTAGAATATATTTAAAATTTCTTCATAATAGAGTGAATGATCATGTTAATTTTATAGAAGATCATATTGTTTGAGTTATATTCCAAACATAGAGAGGTTGAATATATAGAGGTACTCTTGATGCCAGTTTTTAAATAAGTATATAATATCACTAATTAGATTGTATAGGAAAAACTGGATCTTAATGATTCCAGAAAATAGAATAAGTAGTTGTATCCAAGTGAAAATAATGGTAAGGGTGTTCATCACCATCCAATGGTTTTAATGACTAATTTCATACCACAATATTTAACTACAACATTATAAAGTAATATTATTATAAATTAGAACATTAATGAACAAAAATCGCAAAGAGAAAAGTTCTAATATTAAAACAATACATAAGAATGCACCTTATATCATGTGTTTTTTATGTGTAATAATTGTAAACATAAATAACATATCTCTCATAACCAAAATGAATAAAATGGAACAATAATATAAATGAAACTTATAGAGTGCTTCATATTCTATGCAATTTTTATTTATTAAGTTTCTAGTGTGTGGTACATGTAATTATGAAAAGATATTACACAGAAATATTTTTGAGGAATGATCCAAGGTTTTCCAAATTTGGTTATAAGCTGTATCTTAATGAATCATCAAAAGATTGTAAGACAAAAAATTTATATTCATAATTTCATTTATAATTGGAGTCACCATACTCAATATAATATCATGTTTTAATATCAATATCTAGTATAAATCATAGTAAATAGAAAAAAAATTAGGAGGTTGTGGTTGTAGAGACTTACATTAATGCAATCGATGAAATTTGAACATAGATAATTTAATGTAGAAGCTCCTCCAGTTTTATAATAAATAATGAACTGATTTTTCATAATTTGTATTTTAAGGAAGGAGTTTTCATATGTTTAATTGGTGATTGACAGATGATCATTAGCATTGGAAATGAAAATTTTGGGTGAGAAGGTTTGAGACATGTTGATTACTTGCTTGATAATGGTCTCAATCACAACGTTATAAAATTCAGTCAACTATTTTAATTGGTTCTTTACTAATTAATACAATGAATTATCATTGGAAAATATGTTGTATAATTTTAGTGGGAAGGAACAAAAAGAATAATATCTACCATGTGATTGGAGAATAAGATATTTTTTATCTTTGAATTGATGATCAAAATAGTTTGTTACATAAAAAGATTAGCCATTTATGGCAACCAAATTAGGAAGATATTATTAAATGTGATGCATTATTTGATGTCCTAAAACTATCATGTGATCATACTCACACATTCATTTCATACAATAGGGGAAAAATTAAATTACATGCATGAAAAAATAATAAATGTTAACAATAGTGTATGAAATAGAGCATGTTGTAGTGTATCAATCTATCTTACATTGATCCATTCAAGGGAATAAATATAATATCATTTTTGTTGATAATTGTAATTTTATGTCATGTTTTTTTCAATATTTCATAAGTAATATGTGTTCAGATGTATGAATCATCATAAGATAGAATTTCAAATGATTCATGTATAGAATATTTTTATGATATGGATTGAAAACAATATGAAATTAAAAAACATATAACTGAGTGATTATAATAAAAAAAGGATAACAATATTTGTTTTCATAGTGAGAACTCCACTATAACATAGAAATTATTATAGGTCAAATAAGATCATATATAACACATCCAAATAATTAATTATTCAAATAGACCATGTATTGACATTTTTAAAGAAGATGTATTATCCGTAGTCTATATTTACAGTGGTGGATTGTATAATCTAAATGGATAAAAGACTCCATAAAAGTCATGGTGTCGAAGGAAATGAATATTAAATTAATTTTTCATTATTAGAGGTATGTTTTTTATTGTCGATAAGTTGAAATAAACTAACATTGAAGCCCATCGATACATGTTTATTTCTTTATCCGTAGTGGGAAAAATATTAATTCTTCAACAAGAGGATATGATCAGTTGTTGAATAAAATGATGTCATAATATTTGTAAATATACATATTCATCAACAACAGGGTGAAAATTTACATGTAGATATGAATAGGTAGTGTTAAAATCGATGGGATAAGAAGTGTAAAATGACCATTCAGATGAAGATACAAATGATGGTTTATAGGAAGGTAGATTTGTCTCTACAATGAAGTTGAATATTCTAACTAAATTGAGATGTAAAACTTCTTCACTAATTCCAAATACCTAGTTAAAAAACTATACGAATATATATAAATAGATATTCCTTCTTATCTCAGATAAATAAAAAATGTTTTTATGAAGTAATTAGTCAAAAAATGGATTCATTATATAAGAAACAAACCATAGAGAATTGAAAATAATTAGACATGTGATTTTATTTCGAGGATGGTAATGAAACATTTCATAAGGAACAAATGGGTCTTCTATAGAAAATTAAATTAATAAATATTTTTTTATTGGAATAAAATAATAAATAATGATTAATGTATTATTCAATATAGTGGGTATCCATGTTTTACAAAACATTATAACTTATTGATAGGTTATAAAACATTGTATTACTCGTGTACAAAATAGTAAAAAATAAATTCATGGTTATGATAAATGATGGGAAATTAATTTTTTTAAATATTTTGATATAGAAATATTTATAAAAATAACAACTATTTGATTTTATTTTCATTCATAATGAGAATAAATATTATCATATAATGACGTATTTATATGGGTTGAAGTAGGAACTGAGATAGCGATGTTCATTAAATGAGTCTTATTTGATGATTCATTGTATTGAACATGGTGGTGTTGATTTAATCTTTTATTTAAATAATGAGAGTAATCAATTGGTGTTCGTGGTTTATAATATCAATGATAAAATCATAGTTCTATCAAATTAAATCTAATGAAAAAAGCTCATAAAATTCATAAAAAGTGATTTCGAAAAGTTAATGATTGGTGAGATGTTGTTTTTCTATGGTATATCCATAAACCATGGAATTAATTATTTTTTAATCTCAATAGAAATATTTAATGGTTTTTTAAGATGATTATAATTGTTAATTCCAATGATATAAGAACTACGGTCATCAAACATCCTGACGGGGGTGCCACGCTACGGTGCCCCGAGCCGGTTTTCCACATGACCTCAACTATGCCTTCCCATATGCTATAGGATGAAGACTAGTAGTGTGGATATGCTAAGTCATTCATGGGAAATATATATGCTATTTTCTCATATTAAAACACCATTGGAAGTAGATAAATAATTGCTGAATCATGTATAATCATAAAAAATACTCATGTCACGCGATAAGAAAACAAGATATACATTCTCAAATGAAAAGGATATACTGGCATACCAACATAAGAATCATATATATATTATGAATCTTAATGTAAGGACCCTAAGACTCCTGAAACATGTCCCAAAACATGTTTAGTTTCCTCATTATTGATCAACCACAATCATCCAACTATCCTAGTGATTTTTTCCATATATAGTCCTACAACAATATAACATATTTGGGTACCGATCAGGAAGCCTGGATAGGGCGTGAGTACATAATAGTAAGCCAACACCAATGGAGTCTAAATCTAGACCAATACAAAGATAGTGTATGAAGTTCTACATGAAATAATTACAATGCATAAATAAAAAGTTATTATATTATCAATTATTCTTATTTAACAACAGTAACTCGAGGGTTCCCATGGATACCCTTACCTTAATAATAAATTCATCCCGTACCGGAGACTTATTTGTTCCCTAGGTAATATCATATCTTAATACCTAATTTGGGCAAAAGATCAAAATATTCAAGGTGATATGATATCTCATTACATGATTCGACTCACACTGGTGTTCGAATATTCTCTTCTGAGGCTACAACTTGGAGAAAAACTATTTCCATTCTATAAATTCATTGTCCAAAAAGACATTTCCAATGTTACAAATATCATAAACATCGGTAATATGAAAATGATACAATGCAAACCCCTCAATAGAATTACCATATTCCCATTATTTTTAAACATATATATATAATGACCATGTTACAATTTACACATCTATGTTTAGAATGACCATTTTCCCATTGTCTATACTCATAATATTAATTACCTTGTTTCCATTGGTACTTCTCAATCCTTAGTGACCATGCTCCCATTATTTATCCTATTATTATTTTTTCAATTATTTATCCACCCCAAACCCATTAATAATTCAACAATTAGTTAATCACGCACATTTCTTTAGTTATCTCAATAATTAACAATGTACATCAAACCATTAATTAATTTATCAATTAATTGGTCAATATCAAAATTCATATTCCATAATTAATTTTATGCAATTAATTATCTAATTCTAACATCATATTTACATAATTAATCCAATAATAAATTATCTACATCATATTACCAATGGATCATAATTAATCCACCATTATTTACCTCAATGTATCCATTTCAATATTTCATAATTAATTACCGGATTAATTATCTTGATTAACAAACCTACCTATTATAATAAATTTCTATAAATTAATTTTTAATTTGGGAAGCACCACAGTCTCATGAATATTTCCCCAATTATTCAATTATTTCAACAATACTTTTGTAAATTAAATTTTCAATATAATTAACTAAATTCAACAAATTAAATTACAAAATGATGCAATAAATTCAATAGTATTTCATATACATACTAATACATGACTATGGGAATTAGAGTCATACCACCCAACTCAATTTATTGATGAATGTTTTCCTAACAAAAAAACCAAAAAATCAATATAGCACAGCGACATTGACAAGGTTTCAATATCCAAATTATTAAACAATAATCAGGAACAAAGGAATCAATATCTCATAAATCGTGATGTAGATCCAAAATATTAGATCTAGATGTCACCAAATTGGTTTATATACACAGAAACATAGTATATATTCCTTTAAAATATCATGGAATGATATAAAATTGTATGTGGAAGCATCAAGATGATATCAAAATTCCGAGAGAAGAACAGATCTTTAATTATATCTTTCTATTTAAATGAACAGTGTGTGCGGGGCTTGGTAATCTCTCTGAGTCGATGGGAGAACCTTCCTTTACCTATAGGGTTGTCAAATTCGGAGTTAGGGTCATATAGGAGGTGAAAATGGTCAATAAAAGATTAAAATGAGTGTGTAGCACAATTTTAGGATCTTATTGTCAGCCTGTGAAAAGTCTAGATGCACAGATAAGAATACCATGCACTAACCATGCATTACTATCTTTTTCAAGTTGGAATTTTCATTAACACTTTTCACAACCTCTCAATATCTTCTATAACCATTCTAAAGCAAATACCTCAAAAGGATAGAGAGTGTGTAGACTCTATTATGAATCTAAACTATTTGTACAAACAATGTGCCATCTACGAACATACACTTTTCTCCAAAATTTTCTTAGACTCCACCCAAATGCACCCTATGTTACTATTAACGACAACGATACTTATGTGAAAAAATGTTCCAGAAATCCCTCCTGCGAAAACACTAGACATGTTTCAAATCATACAATCTATTCTCCTTTTAATGTCTCAATCTCAAGCTATGCCTTTAAGATATTATAAGATTCTGGGCCAAAAAGATCATGAATTTGAGCCCTCATATCTATTTCTCTTTCCCACATTTCATATTATACATTTCCATGATTCCATTACACACAAACTATCGACATATTCTTTCCAAACAACACTTTATCAATACAAACCAACAAACATACTGGATGATCCTCAATGTATGCATCTACATAATTGTCAACTTCATCAACATCTATCAATTGAGAATGGTCATAGTGTCATAACCTTAGTTTTTATACATGGAAAATGTAATGTATATAGATTTATCTCTGTAGTAGAGCCAATCAGTATGCGACCATCCCAATTCTATCCACTATATCAAAGGGTTAAAAAGTCCTAGACACCAACTTCCCCTACCTCAGTATGATTCGGTGAAACAACCAATGAAACACTCTAAGGAATACATTATCACCCTTTAAAAACACTAGAGGTATTCTTCATCTATCAATATATGACTTCGGTCAACTCTGAGCCATATCCATATATTTTTGAATCAACCTTACCCAGTATAATATATCATCCACTAGAATTGGTCCCAACATCTATGATCCACCAACCTTCATCCACTATAATAGTGATCTAAATAGCCTACCATAAAGATCCCTTTATGTTTCTATCTATATCGTTTCTAGATAACTGTTTTTAGAGGTGAATTCCACTAAATCCATGTTTATTTCCCTAGTTCCACTTAAGTCAAGAACACATTCCTCTCGCATATCATCATACACATGTTTTGTTCATTCGGAGTACTCTTCTGTTTGTGGGTGGAAATTCATACCCAATAATAACTTTATGCAATCTAAATTTTGAAATCCCTATATATAGTATGATGTTATATTTGAATCACGATCTAAAATTATATTCCATGGAACACCATGTAGATGGACTATTTCTTTAACCAAGAGTTATCCAGACTATTCTATTGTAATGGTTTCCCTTATAGGGAGGAAGTGTGCTATATTTTTTAGTCGATCCACACTGACCAAGATAGAATTATTATTTCAAAGTCTCATTGGTATACACAAAAGAATAAATGGTCACATAATCCCACATCCATTCTGGAATAGGTAGTGACTGCAGAAAACAACCAGGTCATTGATGCTCTACCTTCACATACTGATAGAAAAATCATTCTGTTGTAGATGTTACTATATTTTTTTCATTCATAAATACCAAAATCTTCAGCGTAGGTCACAATAAATTTTGGTTACACCTAGATGTACCACCCAATTTGAGGACTGAAATTATTTCATGATCTCCAATTGAAATCCAGTATGTACGACAACTCGTTTATTCAAATATATGATCTCATCATCTACCAACCAGTCTGAAGATGTATCCCCGCCTTCAAAACATTCCATCAAGGCTATGCACTATTTTTCCTTCTAGTATATATCCCTGATATGCATCAAAAGTGTAGAATCCACTAAAATTAACACCATAGTCATCTGCTCCCGGATCACATGAAACACCACATGAATTTCTACAGTAAGGTCATCATAATCCACATTACACTCAACCCCAGAACCACCTCAGTCTACGTTTTCCTACTTAAGGAATCCGCCACAATGATTTGATTCCTAGGAATATATTTCTGTTCAAAATCAGGGGACTAAATATACTCAACCCATCTCTGCTATAGGTGATTCGAATCTCAATATTAAAATATATACATCAATTTATTTTACTTATATAGAATCTAAACATTTCTACATGAATATAATGTCTCCAACACATAAGATCACAAAACACTAATATGAAATCAATGTCTTACGTAGCGTAATTACATTTATGAGGCCTCAACTATCGAGACCCATAAGACACAACTCGATCTCCTTGCATCAGCACAACTCCATGTTTGATCCTAGAAGCATCACAATAAACAGTATACTCCTAAATTGACTCAGGTATGATCAAAATTGGTTCCAATGTTATGCAATTTTTAAACCCCTTAAATGTCATCCCCAGTCCTATGAACAATCATACATTACTCCCTTCTTGGTCAACCAAATTGTTGAACTGTCAAATATGAAAAGTCCTATATTAATCTCTTAAAATATACCACTAAACCCTTAATGATTTTGATATCAAAAAAAATCTTGGATTACGCTCAAGAAACCAATTCCAGAACCCTGTTTGGGCCCACAAAAACACATTTCTCTAAGAAGATGTGCCCCTTGAAGTGTACCTGTTCAATCCAAAATTTTCACATATATATCTTAGTTTATAGCTGATTCCCTCCTAGTGTACCTAGGACGATGTCAAGATGTTGGGAAAGATCATCATGAATATTAGAGTACACGAAGATCCATTCCACAAACACCAAAAAAACTTATCCATATACAAAAAAATAATCATGTTAATAAAATTCATAAACTCTATTGGTATAATTTTCAACCCAATTAGAATTATAAAAATCTCATAAAGCTCAATCATAAATGTGAAAGCTTTCCTCAGTATATTAGAATTCATTACTCTTAACCGGTGATACCCTGTTTTGAAATCATTCATTGAGAAAACACAATATCCTTTCAATTGGTCAAATAGATCAATGATATATAGAACATGATAAAAAATTCACAGTTATTTTTTTCGACATCTAAAAATTGACACAAAAACATAAAATACCATCATCGTTTTTTTTAGAAAAAATTGGTGATCCCCATGGCGATGTACTCGGATAGATGAATCCCTTATCCTCCAACACCACCAACTAAGTATTAAGATCTTGCAGCTCAGTCAGTTACATTCTATATGGTGGAATAGATACTAGCTCATCACCAAAAATGAGATCAATAATGAACTTCCCATTTCTATTTAGTTTTATCCCAATGAAGACTTTTGGGAAGACATCCTGAAATAGTTCAACTATTGGTGCATGGACACAATGAAAAACACCCCCATCATCAAACAATATACTATAAACATATGATGTGAGCTCTCCTAGTTTCTGTGTAATTGGACCTACTCATCTATCATAGAAATCCTACTATCCACACTGAATATAATGTTCACACTTAGGGGACACAAAGTTCACTCTCCAATGGCAAAAATCGATGTGGTCTTAGAATGTTATTAGGCAGTCAATACCTATACTAATAAAAATCCCATAACATTCCAAACAATTAGATACCATAAGAACCAATATTCATTGATTTCTAGTGAAAATTCCAAGAAAATATAGATATCTCAAGACCATACTACCAATTTTTTATATATAATCATAACCCCGCTCATATACTCTACTATCATGCTCAAAACATCATCAAATTTTGTATATATAAAGGAATATAAGGAACCATTTAAAAAAAGGAACTAGCTATAGTAGAAGCTTCTATAATAGTACCTCTGACTATTGATAGTACACCCTCACTATCCACAACTATAGGTTTATCATCATGTAAGTCTGATGTCCCTCTTCCCTATGATGATGGAAGAATCCCATGAGAAACATGACTCGTCTGATACATGCACTCCATCATAGAATCACCACATCCACATTCTCTACTGCCTATTCCAATAGAACTCCAACTGCCATCCCTATATTGTATAAAATATCCTCCTCTGATAATCTGACGTTGCCCAGCTACTCCTTTATTTCCTGTCTGTCACTATGATCTATATAACATTTTATGATCTACCAACTTCCCACAGTACTGACACTCTATTGGTGGTTGGGAATATTGTTTATGTTAGTGTCTTAGAATACCCCACTGATGAAAGATAACATCAGTAAGGTATAGTCCAATTAAACCTCCTATATATGTACTCTTTTACCCTCTACATTTATTAAAGTTTTCATTATGATTCTTCATTATCTCGGATGTTGCACCTCCTGATCATCCTACAACAACAACATTTCCATCAATAATTTCCCCCCTTACATTACCATCAACTATGAGAGACTAATCCACTACTTTCCTAAGATTCATTAGCCTGGTGATATTGACATTAGACATAATCTCACGACTAAGTCCATCTTGAAAAAGTTTCACCATAGATTCATATTTTCTTGCTCAAATTGAGGAAAATTGATTCATATATATCAAACATCTACAATATTCCATCACTAACAATCTACTCTATGCTAGATTCATGAAACCAATAGCTTCCTCTTGTCTCAGTGCATCATGATTTTTTTTTCCAATAACCACTATTAGAAGTCCATCAATATGATATCCGAATTTGTCTAATTTAGAACCTGAATGTCCCGCCAGTTCTTTGAAAATACTAGTATAAAATAATAGGCCAATATATCTGTCATATCAGTTTGAGTATCTAAATACATTATCCTAGAATTCTGTTCCATCATGTCCCCTATCTAATGTAAAAGTCAGAGGGTGCCCCACTGAATCTCTGTAGTGAACTCTGACATAATTTTCACAAATCACCCATGGTCTATTTATTGGAAATTCATGATGCAAGTGATTTTCTTTTAGAAATAATACCCTTTATCTTTAGCAGGCGTGATTGGTTCCTCAAGCTCCCTAGCAGGAAATTTTTTTGTACTCATGCCCCTCAGTCATCCCCTTAGCATGAATCATGGAGGCATACTCTCTACATTGACAAAACCATGTCTCATGTCTCATAGCTGAAACATATAATAATAAATTAAGAGTAAATAATCACAACAATCCTTTTCCCTGCATCTCATAACACTGCAAAAAAATGATGATCAATCACTACCATTTACAATCCTTAGGATATGTTTTGGTCAACATGGATAAACACAATATCCTAAAAAATTATCTCATTTAATCACACAATTATTCACATTTCTCATCATTCTAAAATATTTATCAATTCATGCTATGTTGAATTTTTTCTTTGAACCTCACAAACAATAAAAAATGTCATATTAAAAAACTCGCCAATAAAATGTTTCCCCTTATGTTGTTAAAATGATGAATGTCACCATAACCATGAGTGCATTGAATGATTCATGAAGACTCAACTGTCAGGCCATTCAGTGTAAAGACCCGCAAATTTCAAGGGAATTTTTTTTCTTAATTTTCTTTGGAATTTTACAAGAGCGCAGCTTCAGACGGCACCTGATTCCGAGGCCCGGTGTGCCCGGAATCAATTTCCGAAGTTTGGCTCGGGTACGTTCAGTGAACGGACGAGCGGGTTTTTCTATCATTTGAACTGGTGCCCGGAATCGAATTCTGAGGGCACCGATGAAATCGCAGCGCCGGTATTTGCATAGAAACGCCTCTTCCGGAGTTGCGTTTGCTCAACCGTGGTTTTTAAAATTTTGGGCTTTAAGTCGGAAATAAAATAAAGGTTGTGCGAAAACTTTATTTTATTTCACTTAAGCCGCTTGGAAGTCACTTGAAATCCACTTGAGCTGAGTTAAAGCGGATAGGGTGCTATCCGGAAATATCCTAACCTCTTGCTAGGATATTTGTGCGGTGGGGCCCGCACGAGCCCCGCCGTTTCTTCGCTAAGTAACGCACCCGCGAAAACCCGTCAAAATAACTGAAACGTCAACCGACGCGTTTTCCTTAATTCTTAACAGACCATTTAATTGGGCGGTTTATTTCGTGAATTAAATGGGTTGTTTCATTCGATGAATTAATTCAACGAATTTAATGGGTCGTTACTTACGCGTTTGCGTTCGTTGGCAAATTAATAAAATAGACAAACTTGTCTATTTTGGAGGATTGCTATCGTTGTGCGAATCCTCTGAGCCTCCACCCTCCCCGCGAAGAACGCGAAGAATGCGAAGAACGCCGGAACCGGAATTCGACGACGCACACCGTGATCTGCGACGTCGACGAGCTCTACCCGCGACGTTCTTCGGCGACGCCTCTTCTTCCGCGACCGATCCTCGTTCTGCAACTAAGGTGAGAAACGGATTGTTTAATTCTCCCTTTTTAATTTCAATGACAACGGATTTAATTAATTAAATCCGTTTGTTCTAGATCCGGAGATCGTCGGCGCGACGCTTTTCCCGCGGTGCGACGAACGTCTCTTCCGCGACGACGTGACGATCCCCTCCTTTCGCGACGATCGATTCCGCGACGACCTCACGTCCGACGGCGACTTCGAGGTAGGGGTTGTTGGAATATTTTATTTCCCGTGTTTATTCTTTTAAAATAATGAACCCGATCACGGAACAATTTTAATTTATTTAAAATTGTTGATTGGTTATTTCTTTTCCTCCCGTTGATTTTATGACTAACGCGGAGGGTGAGGGTCTAACAAACAAGACCCGGCAACCCTCCGCCGATCTTTTGTTGTGCGGATTTGGCGGACGACGACGAACCGTGCGGCAAGGGCGATCCGTTGATCCCGCAGTGAAGATCGGCCCCCGGGAGGAGCAAAGGCGCAGACGGGAGGCAAAACGGGCCACCGGAGCAACTTCGGCGGCCCGCGGAAGGCGGCGGCGGCGCCCGGCGCGCCGCCGGAGGAATCCGCCGCGGCTCGGCCGCGGCGGCGGCGAACTGCCGGACCGCGTCCGCGGTCCGGCCACCCAGCACGCGGCCCGCGCGGGCCGCGTTCCTCTAAGCCGCGGGTCAAACCCGCGGCGGTTTCTCTTCGGCCGCTCGGCCGAAGCCGAGCCGGCCGCTCCGGTCGGCCGGGCCGCGCCCAGGCCGGACCGGACCCGGCCGAGCCGGGTCGGGCCGGGTCGGGTCGCCCCGGTTCGGGTCGACCCGGTTCAGCCGACCCAGGGGGGGTTCGGGCCGGGTCGCCCCGGGCCCAGAACCCCCGTTTTCGGGCCCTCTTCGGTCTTTTGCCCGTATCTTGGGCCTGGGACCTCCGATTGACGAACCGTTAGCGGCTACGCGATCCTTGGATAGATACGGTCGTTTCGGTATATTATACTCAAGGTTTCGGAAGACTTTGGGTTCGGCCGGGTTGGTTCGTACACAAGACCAACCGGGCCCTCGGAGCGGAAACGCTCATAACTTGAGCTACGGACGTCCGATCGACGTACCGTCAGCTGTGGTAGTTTCCTCTAAGTGAGATGGAAATTTTGGAATACTCCGCCCGAGGATCGAACACAGGCGGAGTACGGTCGGGTTGGTTTTTCCCTAAAAACCAACCGGGCCCCTGGGACGAAAATGCCAATAACTCTCAGACCGGGCGTCCGATTGACGCGCCGTCTGTTGCGTAGAGATCCTGTTGTCGATACGGAACTTTTGGATACATCAACGTCGGACTACGTGTCAGTTGATGTATCAGCCTCTCGGCTCGTGGAGCGGACCCTCCTAAACGAGCTCGCTGTGTGCGGAAACCCTAGTGCTGGCTGTGACTTCGACGACAGAGCAGAGATCCTCCGTGGACTGCGACGACGACAGAGCAGAGATCCTCCGTGGACTGCGACGACGACAGAGCAGAGATCCTTCGTGGACTGCGGCAAAGACTGTGCAGAGATCCTCAGTGGACTGCGTCGACTACTGCACTCAGCGATCCTACGTGGATCAGTGCTACAGGTCCTGTGTGGGCCCGATCCTTCGTGGGTCCTTACTACCGGTTCTGTGTGAGCCACTGCCTACAGGTTCTGTGTGAGCCCGATCCTGTGTGGGTCTTTTGCGGGGGTTAGTACCTATCGATCCTTCGTGGGTCCGACGACTTAGATGGATCAGTGATCATCTTTGACATCATCTGAACAAGTATACCTGGTTGAGCTGAATCTTATGTTACTCTCCTTTGTGGATTGTGTTGAACTATCCTATGTGGATTTACTATTTACTGTTTACTCTCCTTTGTGGATTTGAGTCTTGCTTTCCTGTGTGGATTGAGTTGTTCTTGAGCTCGTGAGCAGAGCTAGAATTGGGGACTTAGGTATATGTATGGGCATATACCTAAGTCGAGTCAGATGTTACTTCGTGATTGCACCTTCCTTTTTTTGCTATATCCTTTGTGGATTTCGGGAGACCTTCGGGGGTCTCGGGGTCCTTACTGAGTAGCTTATACTCACCCCTGCACGGGCTATGCCCGCACCTTGTTGTGTTGGATGCAGACGACGGACAACGCTGATCACGGTTGGGGCGTGGAGCAGGACGGTACCTGGAGGCGGACCACTGGGCGGGACGTGCTCGGAGCGGACGTGGGACCCGAGGAGCCTGGAGGCTATCTGTACCCACCCTTCAGGTGGGATTGCCAGTGGACGACACGAGGCCGCCGTCTTTTCTTCAGTTGCTGTTCTTTTCCTTTTCAGTTGTACTTTCCGTTGGGCTTGTATTCCGGCCCCCCTTTACTTTTCTGCACTTGTAGTTACTTTCCGCTTGCTGACTCTGTGGTGGTTGTTACTTATAAAGGCAATGCCTTCCCTGTTTACCGGGATTTACGCCTTGGTGCTAGTCTCCAGCCCCTAGCCTATGGAAGGCGGGCTTGGGGTAGTCACGGCACGGGCCCCGAGGTCGGGTCGTGACAAATTGGTATCAGAGGTGGTTGGTTCTACCGCAGACTCTGATCGTCTTTTCTTTCTATATGAAGCAATAGTGTTTAGTGTATTGAGTGTGGTTATCAGTTCAGGGAGCACAGTGTTGGTGCGGCGACCGACGTATCCGTACACCAGGACCCTGACTCCTGATTTCAGAACTAATGCATGAAAACATTGATTGCATGTGTGTTTCAAGTTTCTTTGTGATTACTTGTGTCAGCTCACCGGGTATACTGATCTGCTTCATGAAAATCTCAAGTTTTCCTTGTGATTACTTGTGCCAGCTCACCAGGTATACTATTCTGACTGTGGTGCTCTTGTTCTCCTTTTCAGGATGGCCCCGCGACGACAGCCAGCTAGGGTTTCGAGTGTAGTGCGCGACGGCAGCCCACCGAGCGACGAGGCCTCGGTGCAGGGCCCTTTGCCAGTAGTGGCACCGGCGGTAGATTTACCCGCCGAGCCACCGATGCTACCAGTACCAGACGCTGACGATGCACGTCGCCTCAGGGCACTGCATGAGTTTCAGAGCCAGCAACCGCCTAGGTTTCGCGGTGAGGCGGACCCCCAGGCCGCCGAGGACTGGCTAGAGGCAGTGGTACGGATCTTTAGGCTAGTGAGGACACCAGTGGATCTCACGGTGATTCTCACGGCGAGCCTCCTACAGGCGGCGGCAGGACGATGGTGGATCTTGATGCTCCAGGTTCACGATGAGGCATCCTTGCTCTGGACGGACTTCGAGAGCCTCTTCCGCTCTGAGTTCGTGCCGGCCACCCTCCGAGCGGTGCGCATCCAGGAGCTTCTCCATCTGCGCCAGGGCAGCATGACGGTCACTCAGTACGCGGCGAGGTTCACTGACCTATCTCGCTACTCGACCGACATGGTACGGGACCCCTTCTTCCGGGCCCGGACCTTCGATCAGGGCTTGCGACAGGAGATTCGGGCGTCGCTGATCTCCCTCAGCATTCCGACCCAGGCGGGACTGCTGGAGCGAGCCCTCCTGATCGAGAGCTTCCTGGCAGAGCCTTCTTCTGCGGCAAGACCTAGCGCAGGGCGGCAGGTAGCTGAGTCTTCGGCAGCAGGTAGCCGACGGATGACTCTCGGGTCCAGGCAGACCAGACCCCCACGCAGTCGGCCTCAGGACACCGGCTCAGCAGTGCGGGGCACTCAGCGGAGTGCCAGCCTTCCGAGAGGCAGGCTGTGCTACTCCTGCGGCGGGCAGGGTCACATGGCTCTTGACTGCCCGACTCACCAATCAGAGGAGCAGCAGACGGTGGAGGGGCCACCCAGGCAGAGGCAGAGGGTCGACCGTGGCGGTCCGCAGGGAGGAGGTGGACGAGGCAGAGGAGCTGGCCGAGCAGCGGGTGGTGGGCGACACTTCCAGGCTCTACCCCCACCACCACCAGGAGGGCCACCTCGACCACAGGGAGCTGGCGGGTAGGGACAGGCCCAGCTCCAGGCAGTGGAGGCCTACGACCCCGACTTGCCAGAGATGATTCGAGGTACGATCTGTGTCTATTCCACCCTTGCTGCAGTACTTATAGACACAGGAGCGAGTCACTCTTTCATAGCCTCTGCCCTTGTTCGGATCTCGGAGATTCCGACTGAGCCGTTGGCTTGATCCTTACGGCTAGAGACTCCTACGGGAGCAGACTCGATGATTACGCACTGGTGCCGGCAGTGTGAGCTTACTCTAGGAGGCGAGAGCTTCTGCTGGGATCTCCTTGTAGCGGCGTTGAGGCCTTACGGCGTCATCTTGGGCATGGATTGGCTATCCACAGTTCATGCCCAGATCGACTGTTTTAGGCGCAAGGTGCGATGTGTTCGCACCGACGAGAGCAGGTTTACCTTCACCGGCGAGAAGGGAACCTTTGCAGCACAGGATGGACATCCGCGGAGGAGAGTGCAGCACATCTCTCATCAGTTGGCTAGCCTCATCCTAGGAGCAGTGGACGTGCGGAGTCCAGTTTTTCCTGCAGTGGTGGACCAGTACGTGGACGTCTTTCCCGACGACGTTCCAGGGCTACCTCCTCGTAGAGAGGTAGACTTTTACATCGACTTGTACCCCGGGATAGCCCCGATATCCACTCCAGCATACCGGATGGCCCCCGCCGAGCTTCGAGAGCTGCGGGTACAGTTGGAGGACTTGCAGAGCAAGGGGTTTATCCGACCCAGTGTTTCATCATGGGCTTCCCCGATATTGTTCGCCAAGAAGGCGGACGGGAGCTTGCGACTGTGTGTCGACTATCGTCGCCTGAACCAGGTGACAGTGAGGAACAAGTATCCGCTGCCACGGATTGATGACCTCTTCGATTAGCTCAAGGGAGCGCGGTGGTTCTCGAAGATAGACCTCCGGTGAGGCTATCATCAGCTCAGAGTTCGAGACGAGGACGTGAAGAAGACGGCCTTCAGGTGTCGGTATGGCCATTATGAGTTCTTGGTTATGCCATTCGGCGTAACCAATGCTCCAGCAGTGTTCATGAGCCTCATGAACAGGATCTTCCAGCCATACCTCGACCGATTTGTCGTGGTCTTCATTGACGACATTTTGGTATACTCGACGACTGAGGAGGAGCATGCCTACCACCTGCGAGTTGTGCTAGACACACTCCGAGAGCAACAACTTTATGGCAAGCTCTCAAAGTGCCAGTTCTGGTTACGTGAGGTCCACTTCTTGGGGCACGTCATCTCTGAGGCGGGAGTTGCAGTGGATCCCGCGAAGATCGAGGCAGTGCTAGCTTGGGAGCCACCCAGGAGCGTGACGGAGGTGCGGAGCTTCTTAGGCCTAGCCGGATACTATCGGAGATTTGTGCCAGACTTCTCCAGAGTTGCGGCACCACTCTCATCCTTGACGAAGAAGGGGAAACCCTTTGTGTGGTCAGACAGATGTCAGCAGAGCTTCCAGGAGCTGAGACAGAGATTGACCAGCGCACCTATCTTGAGGTTGCCTGAGGAGGGAGTTGGATACGTAGTTTACTGCGATGCATCAGGGACTGGACTCGAGTGCGTCCTGATGCAGGAGCGGGCCGTGATCGCCTACGGATCACGTCAGTTGAGACCGCATGAGCAGAACTACGCCACTCATGACCTGGAGTTAGCAGCAGTGGTCTTCGCTCTGAAGACTTGGCGGCACTATCTGATGGGCGAGCGCTTCACAGTCTTTTCTGACCACCAGAGTCTCAGGTATATCTTCTCTCAGAAGGACCTGAACCTGAGACAGCGGAGATGGATTGAGTTCCTCCAGGACTATGACTTTGAGATAGTCTATACTCCTGGGAAGGGGAACGTGGTAGCCGATGCCCTCAGCAGGAGGACGGGCATTCAGCTACTTGAGGAGGCGACGGAGCAGCTAGCCTCCTTACAGATATCCTTCGTGGATAGAGACGGAGCAGCCTTTCTTCAGTCTCTCACAGTCTCTCCTCCACTTCTACAGCAGGTCAGAGAGGCTCAGCGTGGGGACGCTGACTGTGAGACCCGGTGTGCACTGATATCCTCAGGTCAGGCGCCTGATGGCTTCTCCCTTGGAGCAGAGCACGACATCCTTTTCAGAGGACGTACCTTCGTACCAGTCGCTTTACGAGAGGAGGTGCTGAGAGAGTTTCACACTTCTCCCTTGGCGGTACATCCCAGAGTGGCGAAGATGTACCAGGATCTCAGACGACAGCACTGGTGGCCGGGCATGAAGAAAGCTGTGGCAGAGTTCGTTTCACGATGCCTCACCTGCCAGCAGGTGAAGGCAGAGCATCAGGTACCAGCAGGCTTGGTACAGCCCTTGGAGGTCCCGGAGTGGAAGTGGGACGGCATATCTATGGACTTCGTGACTGGACTTCCACGCACTTCCAGAGGTCACGACTCCATTTGGGTGATTGTCGACCGACTCACCATGTCGGCACACTTCTTACCCATCAGAGAGCAGGGCTCAGTGGAGAGCTTGGGACGTCTTTACGTCCAGGAGATCGTACGGCTTCACGGTGTGCCATCGTCTATCGTCTCCGATCGAGATGCTCGTTTCACTTCCCGACTTTGGAAGGGGTTGCAGGAGGCGTTCGGGACGCGGCTCCATCTGAGCACAGCCTTCCACCCTCAGACGGATGGTCAGACGGAGCGGACCATATAGACACTCGAGGACATGCTTCGTGCATGTGTTCTCGACTTTGGTCGCAGCTGGGAGGACCACCTACCCTTGGTGGAGTTCGCGTACAACAACAGCTACCACTCCACCATCGGGATGGCACCATACGAGGCGTTGTACGGCAGACCCTACAGATCCCCGTTGTGCTGGACAGACCCTGGGGAGTCAGCACTCGTGGGACCAGAGATGGTCCGAGCCACGATAGAGATGGTCCAGATCATCCAGGAGAGGATGAGGACAGCTCAGAGCCAGTAGAAGTCATATGCTGACAGGAGGTGGAGGCCACTAGATTTCGAGGATGGCGACCACGTCTTTTTGCGTGTCTCACCTCGACGTGGTTTACGGAGATTTGGCCGAGGCGGCAAGTTGTCTCCACGCTTCATCGGGCCTTTCCAGGTCCTCAGCAGGATAGGAGAGGTGGCTTATCGCCTGGCTCTACCACCTCAGTTGCACCGGGTGCACGACGTCTTCCACGTGTCTCAGCTGAGGAGATACGTGCACGACCCGACGCACATCATCGACTTTGGGGAGCTGGACGTGGACGATGGGGCGAATTTTGCGGAGGTCCTAGTGGAGATCGAGGATCGACAGGAGCGGGTCCTACGTGGGCGGTCGATTCCTCTTGTGCGCATCAGATGGCAGCACGGGAACCTCCAGGAGAGCACTTAGGAGCGGGAGGCTCAGATGTGTGCTCAGTACCCCCATTTGTTCCCCTAGTTTTTGATGTATCTTTATGGGGACGTAAAGCCCTGAGGTGGGAGTAATGTAAAGACCCAAAAATTTCAATGAAATTTTTTTTCTTAATTTTCATTGGAATTTTACAAGAGCGCAGCTTCAGACGGCACCTGATTCCGAGGCCCGGTGTGCCCGGAATCAATTTCCGAAGTTTGGCTCGGGTACGTTCAGTGAACGGACGAGCGGGTTTTTCTATCTTTTGAACCGGTGCCCGGAATCGAATTCTGAGGGCACCGATGAAATCGCAGCGCCGGTATTTTCTTAGAAACGCCTCTTCTGGAGTTGCGTTTGCTCAATCGTGGTTTTTAAAATTTTGGGCTTTAAGTCGGAAATAAAATAATGGTTGTGCGACAACTTTATTTTATTTCACTTAAGCCCCTTGGAAGTCACTTGAAAGCCACTTGAGCTGAGTTAAAGCGGATAGGGTGCTATCCGGAAATATCCTACCCTCTTGGTAGGATATTTGTGCGGTGGGGCCCGCACGAGCCCCGCTGTTTCTTCGCTAAGTAACGCACCCGCGAAAACCCGTCAAAATAACTGAAAAGTAAACCGACGCGTTTTCCTTAATTCTTAACAGACCATTTAATTGGGCGGTATATTTCGTGAATTAAATCGGATGTTTCATTCGTTGAATTAATTCAACGAATTTAATGGGTCGTTACTTACGCGTTTGCGTTCGTTGGCAAATTAATAAAATAGACAAACTTGTCTATTTTGGAGGATTGCTATCGTTGTGCGAATCCTCTGAGCCTCCACCCTCCCCGCGAAGAACGCGAAGAACGCGAAGAACGCGAAGAACGCCAGAACCGGAATTCGACGACGCACACCGTGATCTGCGACGTCGACGAGCTCTACCCGCGACGTTCTTCGGCGACGCCTCTTCTTCCGCGACCGATCCTCGTTCGGCAACTAAGGTGAGAAACGGATCGTTTAATTATCCCTTTTTAATTTCAATGACAACGGATTTAATTAATTAAATCCGTTTGTTCTAGATCCGGAGATCGTCGGCGCGACGCTTTTCCCGCGGTGCGACGAACGTCTCTTCCGCGACGACGTGACGATCGCCTCCTTTTGCGACGAGCGATTCCGCGACGACCTCACGTCCGACGGCGACTTCGAGGTAGGGGTTGTTGGAATATTTTATTTCCCGTGTTTATTATTTTAAAATAAAGAACCTGATCACGGAACAATTTTAATTTATTTAAAATTGTTGATTGGTTATTTCTTTTCCTCCCGTTGATTTTATGACTAACGCGGAGGGTGCGGGTCTAACAAACAAGACCCGGCAACCCTCCGCCGATCTTTTGTTGTGCGGATTTGGCGGACGACGACGAACCGTGCGGCAAGGGCGATCCGTTGATCCCGCAGTGAAGATCGGCCCCCGGGAGGAGCAATGGCGCAGACGGGAGGCAAAACGGGCCACCGGAGCAACTCCGGCGGCCCGCGGAAGGCGGCGGCGGCGCGGGTCGCGGGCGCGGCGGCGCCGGCGACCGGAGGCGGCGGCGCCCGGCGCGCCGCCGGAGGAATCAGCCGCGGCTCGGCCGCGGCGGTGGCGAACCGCCGGACCGCGTCCGCGGTCCGGCCACCCAGCACGCGGCCCGCGCGGGCCGCGTTCCTCCAAGCCGCGGGTCAAACCCGCGTGGTTTCTCTTCGGCCGCTCGGCCGAAGCCGAGCCGGCCGGTCCGGTCGGCCGGGCCGCGCCCAGGCCGGACCGGACCCGGCCTAGCCGGGTCGGGTCGACCCGGTTCAGCCGACCCAGGGGGGGTTCGGGCCGGGTCGCCCCGGGCCCAGAACCCCCGTTTTCGGGCCCTATTCGGTCTTTTGCGCGTATCTTGGGCCTGGGACCTCCGATTGACGAACCGTCAGTGGCTACGCGATCCTTGGATCGATACGGTCGTTTCGGTATATTATAATCAAGGTTTCGGAAGACTTTGGGTTCGGCCGGGTTGGTTCGTACACGAGACCAACCGGGCCCTCGGAGCGGAAACACTCATAACTTGAGCTATGGACGTCCGATCGACGTACCGTCAGCTGTGGTAGTTTCCTCTAAGTGAGATGGAACTTTTGGCATACTCCGCCCGAGGATCGAACACAGGCGGAGTACAGTCGGGTTGGTTTTGCCCTAAAAACCAACCGGGCCCCTGGGACGAAAATGCCAATAACTCTCAGACCGGGCGTCCGATTGACGCGCCGTCTGTTGCGTTGAGATTCTGTTGTCGATACGGAACTTTTGGATACATCAACTTCGGACTACGTGTCAGTTGATGTATCAGCATCTCGGCTCGTGGAGCGGACCCTCCTAAATGAGCTCGCTGTGTGCGGGAACCCTAGTGCTGGCTGTGACTTCGACGACAGAGCAATGATCCTCCGTGGACTGCGACGACGACAGAGCAGAGATCCTCCGTGGACTGCGACAACGACAGAGCAGAGATCCTTCGTGGACTGCAGCGACGACTGTGCAGAGATCCTCAGTGGACTGCGTCGACTACTGCACTCAGCGATCCTACGTGGATCAGTGCTACAGGTCCTGTGTGGGCCCGATCCTTCGTGGGTCCTTACTACCGGTTCTGTGTGAGCCACTGCCTACATGTTCTGTGTGAGCCCGATCCTGTGTGGGTCTTTTGCGGGGGTTAGTACCTATCGATCCTTCGTGGGTCCGACGACTTAGATGGATCAGTGATCATCTTTGACGTCATCTGAAAAAGTATACCTGATTGAGCTGAATCTTATGTTACTCTCCTTTGTGGATTGTGTTGAACTATCCTATGTGGATTTACTATTTACTGTTTACTCTCCTTTGTGGATTTGAGTCTTGCTTTCCTGTGTGGATTGAGTTGTTCTTGAGCTTGTGAGCAGAGCTAGAATTGGGGACTTAGGTATATGTATGGGCATATACCTAAGTCGAGTCAGATGTTACTTCGTGATTGCACCTTCCTTTTTTTGCTATATCCTTTGTGGATTTCGGGAGACCTTCGGGGGTCTCGGGGTCCTTACTGAGTAGCTTATACTCACCCCTGCACGGGCTATGCCTGCACCTTGTTGTGTTGGATGCAGACGACGGACAGCGCTGATCACGGTTGGGGCGTGGAGCAGGACGGTACCTGGAGGCGGACCACTGGGCGGGACGTGCTCAGAGCGGACGTGGGACCCGAGGAGCCTGGAGGCTATCTGTACCCACCCTTCAGGTGGGATTTCCAGTGGACGACACGAGGCCTCCGTCTTTTCTTCAGTTGCTGTTCTTTTCCTTTTTAGTTGTACTTTCAGTTGGGCTTGTATTCCGGCCCCCCTTTACTTTTCTGCACTTGTAGTTACTTTCCGCTTGCTGACTCTGTGGTGGTTGTTACTTATAAAGGCAATGCCTTCCCTGTTTACCGGGATTTAAGCCTTGGTGCTAGTCGCCAGCCCCTGGCCTATGGAAGGCGGGCTTGGGGTAGTCACGGCATGGGCCCCGAGGTCGGGTCGTGACATTCAAGCCCATGAATCCATACATAAAAATTATCATAAACAATAATCACATCACAAAACATGTTTTTTACCCAAGGTGGAATAATATACAACTATAACAGAGAATATTAATAAGAACAATCCTACCCTTAGTACATGGTTTTTCCCCTATACAAGGGTTTTCCTCCATACATGGGTTTGTAACTCCCATGCACATGGTCATTACCAAGCCCTAAATATTCCTATTCTCTAGTCTTCCATTCCCAAAATTTTAATTCAAAAGAATCATGAAGAAAACTCATCCTCTAATCCCACATTGGATCATCCCGACCAGGTTTCCACCTGATAGTACCCCAGTTTTATTTACCACATGATCTCATGTCACCTACCTATATACTAGAGGATTATGACTAGCAGTGATAGCTTGGTATGTAATTCATAGGGATCCAATAGCCACTTTAAAAAAATTTAAAACCCATCGTATATAAATGTAAAATAGCATAAGAATATATAATCAGAAAAATTATTATTTTCTAAGATAACCAATTAGGAAAAATAAACTCAATTGAAAAATAAAACATCATATTCTAACAGAAGTGTCATTTTTCTAAAATGAAACTAATGTAATGACACTATGATTTCCCAAAGGGGTCCAGAACCAGGTCTAGTTCCCTCCTCCAACCTCCATCCCCAATCTACAATCTATCCCAATACAATTTCTCTTACTCATTCAGAGAACAATATAATATTTTTGGGCACTGATCTGGAATTCTGAATAGTGTATCAGTACAAGTTATTAGTCCACAATAAATTTTGTCAAAAACTGGTCCAATCCAAATGATAGTGTATGCAGTTCTATAAGAAATATGTACAATGCATACATAACCAGTTATTTAATTATCATATTTTCAAATCTAACATCATTAACTCCATGGTTCTTAAGGATACACATACCAAAATACTAACATCATCTCATATTGGAGAATAATGTGTTTCCTAGGTTATATCATATCTTAAATCCCGCTTCTTTCTAAAGCTAAAAGTTTTCAAGGTTCTATGATATCTACATACCTGATTCAACTCATTCCGGAGTTCATATATTTTTTTGTGATCCCATAACATAGAGTTACATTATCTTCATATATTATTTTCACATTTAGAAGCCACATTTCCAATGTTACCAATATCAAAAACATAAGTGAGTTGACCATGATAACATAAATACCCCTCAATAGAATGGCAATTTTCCCATTATATTTACTCATAAATATAATGGACATGTTACCATGTATACCTGTCAATTTAGAATGTCCTTGTTCCCATTTTCATTACACATAAGTATAATTAACAGGTTACAATTTTCTTCTTCTCATTTTAGAATGAAAATTTTTCCATTCTTTATCAAACAATTTATTTATCAGTTAATTATCCACCCAAATACCATTAATAATTAAACAATTAGTTAATCACATCCAATCCATTAGTTAACTAAACAATTAATTATCTGATTCTAAACATTAACTAATTAATCAATTAATTAATCAATATTGGAATACATATTCCTATATTCCTTTTATTGAAATTATACTCTCATTGTAATCCCAACGTTCCATAATTAATCCCATACTAAATTATCTAGATCATATTATCAAAGTCACATAATATATCAACCATTATTTACATCAACATACCGCTTTCAATATCATATAATTAATCCCCCAATTAATTATCTAGATAACTACCCCTACTTCATATAATAAATTTAAAAAAATTAATTATTTAATAGGGAAGTCTATTAGTTTACTAATTAATTCCCCAATTAATCACTTTTTTCAACAATACATTGATAAATAAATTGGTCAAACTAATTTACCCTGCGTATGAAAATAAATTTCTAATAAATTCTAGAATGTATATAAATTTTCATATATATAATAGATCCAATATAATGGAAATTAGATTTATACCTCCCACCTCGATTTGTTGATGGATGTTTGCCCAATGGAATTCAACTAAAAAACGAGTACCACAACGATGACGATAAAGTATCTGGATCTAAATACCTAAACCAAAATCATGATCAAAGGCATCAATATATCATAAATAAATATCTACATCCAAAATACTAGATCTAAATTTTACCACATCATTTTATATCTGAAGAAACATAGGATATCATCCATGAAAAGACAATGGAATGATTTAAGGAATAATTATGGAAGAATCATGATGAAATCCGCATACTAAGAGAATAAAATTTTGTCAATTCCATCTTTTAATCATGAAGAATGTTATTATTAAGGCCTTGTAATCCCCCAGGTTTTCATGGAGAACCTTTCAATACCCTTAGGAATTTAAAATCCCGAGTTAGGGCTACATAGGTGGTGAAATGGTTCCTTAAAAGCTGAAAATGATTGATATATACATTTTTAGGATCTCTATGTCGGCATGTGCATAATTTAGTCACACGGTTAGGGAAAAAATGTGCTAACAATGTGTTATCAACATCTTTAATAGGTCACTTTTCACAAACACATCCCACGAACTCTCAAACCATGATTTAACCATGGAAAAGCCACGACCTCAAAAGGCCATAGTGTGGAAAATTTTTCCCAGTATGTTGTAGGGTTTGTGAAAACCTTGCGCCAAACGTGCACATCCTATTTTCTCTATATCATTATTAGACTCCTACCATACGCGACACAAGTTACCCCTTAAATTAAAGATACATATGTAATAAAAAGTACATGAAATCACACTTGAGATAACTTTAGAAGTGTTCTAAATCTTACAGTCTCCACACCTCAAAACAATTCATCCTCGAGCTACACTTCCAACACATTATAAGATTGGGAACCAAAAATATTGGTCCAGCGATCCCTAATATATTCTTTCATTCCCCACATTTCCTCTTGTACACATCCATGTTTCCAAAACACATGATATATTTTAATGGTATTTACCAGCAACACTTTCTTGTTATGACCCAACAATCATACCGGATGCTCCTCAAATGAAACATCTAGCTCAAGGTCATCCACATCAACATCGATAACATTATAAGGGTAAGGTTGATATTTCATAAGTTCTGATACATGGAAAACATCATGCATAATTCAATTTCACTATGGATGATCCAATTGGTACAACACCAACATGATTCTCTCAACAATCATAAAGGTTCCGACAAACTAGTCTCCAACATTCCCTAAATCTGTATCCTACAGTGACCCATTCAAGGTGAAACCCAAGGAAATACATGATCACCCTCCAAAAACACTTGTGGTAATCTATGACTGTCAGATTTTGAAATTTGTCCAATCTGATCCATAGCCATAGGTTTCTGAATCAAGTGTATCTGCTCTGATTATTCTTACATGAGACCCGATCCCAATAGCTCTGACTCACTAACCTCCATACATCATAAAGGTGATGTAAAAGGCCTAACACAAATATACTAATAGATTTTCAAATGTATAGATTCTTACTAAAAAGTTTTATATGAGAAGTACCCTAAGTCCGTGTTCTTTTCTGAAGTTCCACCAATGTTATGAACAGAAGACCATATCATATCCTCAAGAATGGGCATAATACATTCTGACATCCCATCTATCTTTTTTTGGAAATTCATACTCCATAATACCTATTTTTCAGGCAATTATTTCATGCCCTTCCTAAATCATCTTCTAAATATTGAATCATGAAATGAAACTATAGTCCATGACCCTCTATACAGATTAACTATCTCCCAAACATACATTTCTATCAATTGTTCTACTATAAATGATGACATTATAGGGATGAAATGTTTATCCTTTGTTAATCGATTCACATTGAACTAAATAAAATCATTCTTATCAAACATCTTCAAGAGACCCACCAAAAAATCCAGGATCATGTCATCCCACTCAAAATCAAGAATAAGAATCAAGTATAGTAAACCACTAGGTAGTTTATGCTCCGCCTTAACCAAATGATAGCTAAACCATCTTATCACAAACCCTGCTATCTCTATTATCATGCATGAACACCAAAACTATTGTCAAAGGTATGTGAAATTTTGGTTACACCGAGATTCAACATCCATTTCAAAGCATGAAATTCCCACATGACTCATCACTAATTCTCATATGTACCACAAATTGATTTTTCACATATATGATCTCATCCTCATCTATCAACCATTCTAAAAATGTCTTCCCATCATGAAAATAGTCCCTCAAGGCTACACACTCTAGTTTCTCAAACTTTCTATCCCTAATCAACATCAAATGCTTAGAATCCAATGAAACTAAAACAATAATTATCTACTCCCATATCTCAAGAACTCCCACATAAAATTCATCCAACATGGTATTCATCATCCACATTACACTCGACTCCTGATCCATCTATGTCTTAGATTTCATATGCAATGAATTAGACACAATATTTACCTTCCTAGGTATATATTCCATTCAAAAATATAAGGTCTTCATATAATCAACCCATCTATATAGTAGAATATTCAAATCACTCAGTAAAAATATATACATCATGATCTAGTGATCTGTATAGACTGTAAACATTCCTTCCAAAAGATAATGTCACCAATATGTAATATTGTAAACCACTACTGTCATATTGAGGTCGTGTGTAGGGTAATTCAATTCATGAGTCCTCAACGCCTAAGACCCGTACACCACTACTCGATATCCTTTGATAGTAAAACACCATGCATGATCCTCGAAGTGTCAAAATAAAATGTATACTCCTCAACTAACTTAGGTAGGATCAATATTTGTTTCTATTTTAACTGATTATTTAACTCATAAAAAGTTCTCTCAAAAGACTCTAACCATTAATACATTACTAACTTTTATGGATGAGCTAGAATGTGGTGATTAAAAAAAGGAAATGTTTTTATGAATATCCTATAATATCCAGCTAAACCCAAGATGCTTCAGATATCAATAACATTCTTGGGAAGCTCTACAAAAACCACTTCCTGAACCTTCTCTCGGTCCACTGACACACCTTCATATGAGATGATGTGCCCTAAAATGTGTACCTATTCAATCAAAAACTGACTCTTAGATATATTTGTGTATAACCAAGTGTCCCTCAGTGTACCTAGGATGATGTTATGATGTTAGGCATGATCTTCATGAGTCTTCGAGTACATAATATTTTGTCCAAAAACACCACCATGAATGGATCTTTACATAGATAAAAGATCATGTTCATCAAAGTCATAAACATCATTAGTTCATTTTCAACCAAAATAGCATTATGAAAAAAAACATAAAGTTCATTCCATATTATTAAAGAAGTACTCAGTATACCCGAAGTCCATACTCATAAATGATGATACCCAGATCTCAAATCAATCATTGGGAATACACAAGATCCCTTCTACTGGTCCAATAGAACATCGATATGAGAAAGAGGATATCAGCACATCCTTATCATTTTGATCATCTTCCGGTTATCAAAAAACTAATGTAATATCATGTCATCCTTCTCTGAAAAAATGGTGACCCCCAAGGAGACATACTTGGATAGATAAATCCCTTATCCTCCAACTCCTCCAACTATGTCTTATGATATAAAACACCATCGGTTCCATTATATATATTGGAATAGGTACATTCTCAACCATTGTCATTAGATGAATAGTGAATTCTACAACACTATTAAGTGGTAGCCCTGAGATGTCTTTAGGAAGGAAATCATAATATAGTTACACTATTTATGGAAGGACATCATTCCTAACACTCCCGTCATCCAATAATAGAATAAATCATGTTCTGGATTTCTATTTGTTTTTAAGTAATTGGCCCAACTTAGGAAGCCTGGATATCCCACTCTCCATGATGAATATACTGGTCATGCCTAGGATACATAAATCTAACTCTCCAATAGTATTAATTGATGTGTTCTTAGTATCCAACTATCTAGTCCATACCTGAAATCAAGTCGAATACCATCCTATAAAAAACATAGAGATCCAATAAAAATGATATTACCTAATCTCTAGTGAATATCCCTTGCAAAGACAATTACCAGTATATTGTACTCCCAACAGTGTATCTATAGAAAAAATCCCTCTCACAAACTCATACACCATGCTAAAACAATAATTTGTTTGAAGACATAAAGGATTGAGAGGCTCGAGTCTCAAAAAATGATGTAGCTAAAGTATAAGCTACTAGAATTGTGCCTCTCACTATCGATAGTCCAAACTCAATATCCACAAGTGTAAACTGTACCTCAATTAATTGTTCTACTCCTCTACACCGTGATATTTTCTAACTCCCCTGGGGATCACCACATTGCTGATGTGGGCACTATTTTCTAGAAGCAGTGCGTCCACTTCTTTTATCACCTCGACTAGTAGTGCTTTGACTACCATCTCAATATCATGTAGAAGATCCTCTTCCCATAATCCGCCTCTGCCTCACTGGTCTTTTAGTACTTGTCTGTCACTGCGACCTACAAAACATCTGTAGATGTCCTATATTGGAGCATATCGACACTCTATAGGTGTTCGAGAATTATTTCAATGATAATGTCATGTCCAACCACTCGAACTAAATATCACCCCAATAAGTTCATGTCCAAATGACCCTATTTTTTGTGTTTTCTTCTTCCAACTTCCACTTATACAGCTATCATTACAATGATTCCTTTTCATAGAAGTTGCACCTCTTGATTGTCCTCTAACAACTACCTTTCCAGTATAGGAAGCCTCCATCAAGTTCCCTTCATCTATGAGAGCCTGATCTACTACTCCTGTAATAATCTTTTGCCTAAAGATATTCACCATGGACATAATCAAATTCTAAATTCCATCATTAAAACATTTCATTATTCCTACCTTGTATCCTATAACATTGGTGAAAATCATTGCATATCTATGCAGAATCCGACATAGTCCATCATAGCCATGACTTGAAGTATCATAAGCATTATCTCTGTAGATTTATATTGTATCAACACTGATAGATAAAAGTGTTCCTAGAAAATCACACAGAAATCCTTCTGTAACTTCCCATTAGTCAATCCAGTTTGTTATTGATTGTCCCAAAAATGTTTCCCTATTAACCATAGAATATATGATCCCCCCTTGACCCTCCACTCAACTGGTGTCTCGAAATGTTCTATTATTGTCTCTTTTGACTAAACCTCGAATTATGATACCTCAGGTACACCCTCTCTAGTAAAAGTCTGAGGGTGTGGAAACAGAAATTCACTAGTCAACACGGACATACATTTCACTACCCAGTATAGGTGTCTTTCTTGGAATTCCATGATTAAATCAAATTTCTTTTCTAACATCACCCAATCATCTTCATCTAGAATGATCGGTGCCTCTGTCTCCCTAATTTCAAAATCAGCGTCAAGCATGCCCCTCAGTCATCCCCTCAATAATCATCCTGGAGGCACACTCTCTACAATTACAAACATGTGTATTAGGTCTCATAACACAACCTTATAAAAAATAAGTAATAAGAAATAATCAAAAAAAGCCCTTTTCCTCCACCTCACAACATGGTTGAAACTGATGCACTATCACACCCATTAACCACCCTACACCTAGGTTTTGGTTAACAAGGGAATACACAACGCCATAATCATGTCTTTAATTTAAAAACCTAATTATTCTCATCTTTCATCATATTACAGTCATTATCAATTCATTTAAGGATTCATTTTCATTTTAATCTCCCAAATAATGATAAAATATCATGTTCAACAACTCACCCATAACTTGTTTTCCCACGCATGCCTATAATTATGCATGTCACAGTATCACCGAGTTCCTTGAATGATACAGGAAGACTAAAATGTTGGTCCACTATGGCCACAAATAAAAAAAAATATCAGAAAAAATAATCACATCATTCCACAAGTGAATTATACAATGTAAAATAATATTTAACTGTATAATAAAAATAATAACCACAATCCCACCTAGAGAACATAGGTTTTCCCTCATACATGGTTTTGAAAACCCCTTGAATGATCACATTACCAAGCCCGAACTCTTCATACTGTTGTGTCTACAATTCAAAAAATAGTACGAAAAATTAAGAATAAAGAAAACTAGACATCCAATATAAATTTTTAATGATTCATCCCGGGTTCCACCCGATGGTTCCCCAATCCTATTAACCACATTACTTCATACGCACATCCTCGTATGTTAATGGCTTCCAACTACTAGTGAGGGCTTAGTATGTCATTCATGGGTATCCTATACTCTATTTTATCATAGTAAAACACCAATGAATGTAAATAAACAACATCGAAAGCATATATAATAATAATAATACCCATGTCACAAGATATCAAAACAATATATACATACTCAACTAATTTGGAAAACATGATATGCCAATATATGTGTCAAATTTATATAATGAAACTGAATTTAATGACACTACAACTCGCCAAATGGGTCATGAACTATGTCTAGTTCCTTTCTCAAAGATCCATCCCCAATTAGACACATATACTATGGCCTCTTCCCATATTCAGTCTTACAAAAAAATAATTTATTCACGTACTAATTAAGAAGCATGAATAGGTTTGTGTTGAACATTGTAGGCCACAAACAACGGTGTCTAAACCAATCAAGTCCAAAAGATAGTTTATGATGTTTTATATAAGATAAGTAAAATTTATAAATAATCATTTATTACATTATTATTTATTCTTATCTTACTATATTAACTCTAGGGTTTCCATAGATAACCATAACTCAATACAGACTTGAAATCATAACAAGAACCCGAAGGGGTCCCTGAGTAATATCATATCTTAATACTTGTTTCTTACAAAATACTTATGTATTAATGGGTCAATGAAATGTCAATACCTAATTTGAATCATTCTAGAGATTGAATATTTTCATGTCAAGTCTAAACACTAAATGTCGTTATTTCTATTCATTAATTTCACATTTATAATCCTTCTTTAATATGTTTCCAATATCACAAATGTAACAATTATTACCATGTCATCATGCTTACCCTTCAGAATAAGGACCATGTTCCCATTATATTTACTCATATGTATAATGACTATGTTACCATGTATACTTCTCAATTTATATTTACCATGTTCCAATTCTCATTACATATAAGTATAATGATCATGTTACAATCTGTACATATCAAATTAGAATGACCATATTCCCATTCTTTAATAAAAAATTAATTGATCAATTAATTATCCACCCCAATAGAAATTTTAAGTCAATAATTAGATTGACACATATATTAAATTAGATAACTAAATAATTTACTTATTACTTCAACCCATTAATTAATTCATCATTTAATTAAGAAATATCACGATTTATATTCTATAATTAATATTAAATAATTAATTATCTCATTATTATCGCAAATTTCCATAATTAAACACACAATTATTTATCTATATCATAGTATAAAAGGAACATAATTAATCAACCATTGATCACCTCATCTTAACCATTTCAATATCAAAAAATTAATCCCCTAATTAATTATATATTTCATAACCCCTACCCTTTATTATAAAATTTCCAAGACTAATTATCTTTTAGGGAATCCCCTTATTCCCATGATTCGTTCCCCAATTAATTACATATTTCAACAAAACATTGATAAATCATTTGATCAATCAAATAAACTCAATTCATGAAAATCAATTACTAAATGATGTTAGTAATTATATAATTTTTCATATTCATATCAAATCCATGAATATTGAAATAGATATAGACCACCCACCTTGATTTTTTCATTGATTTTATTCCAACGTAAATGAGAAAAAATATGAGTAGCACAATGACATTGATAGAAGTTCCGGATCTAAATACCTACACCATAGTCAAGATCAAAGACACCAAAAACTAAAAAATCATGATCTATACCCACAATCCAAGATATGGATCTCATCAGATTATTTTAGATTCCAGGAAACTGAGGATATATTCCACGAAAAGTTATAATAATGAATGTGGGATTAATTGAGATTAAATCCACTTACTGTTAGAAGATCAGATCTTTAATTTGGGCTTTTGATCTTAAAGAACAGTGTTTTTAAGGCCATAGAATCTATATGGGTATATGGGGGAACCATTATTTACCCATAGGAATATAAAATCATGAGTTGGGACACATAAGAGGTGAAATAGGTCATTAAATGTAAAAAACAATTGAGATCCATAATTTTTGGATCTCACTCCCTTACTTCAAACAGTTGAGTCGCACAGTTAGCCAAAAAATGTGAAAACCATGGTTTAGCCACTAAAACATTGGATCACCTTACACAACCACTTCACATGGCCTCTCAATCCATGTTTTAACAATGCTGAAGCCACAACCCCACAAGTCCATAGAGTGTACAGTTTCTCCTATGAGGCTAAACCATTAGTACAAACCGAGCGCTAGCCCTGCACAACCATTTTCCCCAATGTTTTCATAAAATATACCAAAATGAACCCTAGTTCACCACTCCTATCATATGTAATTAAGTAAAAATAAAAAGTACCTGAAATCTCACATGAGATTACTCTAGGGAACCTCGAGATCTTATAGTTCATAACCTATGTGATATTTTCATGAGATGATGAATGAAAATGGGTCAATGTCATTGAATATTAGTGTGTCGATATGTTAATATTTTACAATATTGTGACACAACAAGAAATTTTTTCCAAATTTAAGGAGACCTAATATCAATTTAAAAACAAATAATATAATATTGAATTCAGTGAAAATAATAAATTGGTATATCGAATTAATTGTTTGTTTGGGTTTTATGTATAGTGAAAATTTTCAATACACAAAATTAGGTTATGAAAATACAGATATACTTGTTCAATAAAAGATAGTAAATCAACTACATGTGGTAAATTTGATATTTTTTGTGTTGTGAATTTCCTTCCTAAGAATTAAACATCATTGAATTTCTCTTTGTATCATAAGTGAATATTATATTGGGGTAAATCAAGGATTAAATCAATTACATTTGATTAGAAACTTCTTCAAGATATTGGAGTTGATTTGAATTTACTAATTGGTATTAAATATGACAATATAAGTGATATCAATCATTATAAAAATCCAGTCCATCACCCATGGAAAAATAACATTGAAATAGAAAATCGTTTTATCATCGATAAGGTACAGATTGGAATAGTAATTCTATAGGATTTACTATAAAATAATATGAGGAATAAATCAGTACAATATACATTCCCAAAGAAACATATGAATTAGATGAATCGTTGTGTCAAATATTTCCCCCACACATAATATATAAGGATGTTGGACAAAAAACCCAATGGCATGGTGTGTCCTTCAATAATCATTTATATATTTTATTTTATGTTTTCCACAATATAAAAGAGTTACCTTTAGGATCAATGATAATACAAAATAGGTCCACATCATGAAATTAGAAAGAAGTTACAGGAAGTGAAGAAAAATAGTTAGAGTATAATGATATTTAGATTCTTAAAGATTATAAATAAGATGTTTTTCTTCATTGTTAATATATAAAAATATTTTAATACATGTTATTTTTATGTATTCGTTAATAAAATAGTGTTGAATAAGCAGTCTCAAGTTTCATCATTCTTCTCAGATAATAAAATTGATATTCCTTGAAGGCCAAATTCCATCATTTATCGTAAGAGGATGAAATGGTTTTATAGAAAAGGAAAGGTAACATTGAATGTTGTGTTGAGAATTAAGTTATTCAATAATGAACAATATATAAAACTATTTTTTATCATGGTGAGTATTTATTATTGGGTTATATAGTATAAGTTGGGTAATTCATTTTTTTCTAACTAGAGATAGAAAATGTGAATTTTGGTCAATGAAGTATAAAAGTCATGTTTTTTCAATAATATGAAATATATAAGACTAATGTTTCTTCATTATAATTTTTTTTCAACAACCTTTATAAATATATTGTTGTAAAAATTTCACACAGTAGTGAATTTGAATCATTTCAATATTAGTTTTTTGAGTAAAAAATTCTATTTAAAAAGGTCGGTTGTGGTGTTCTAATGAGTTTTTTGAAGAATTTATTTTACAATTCTCCATGTCAAAGGTATGGAATCATTTGATTGTATATATTCTTTTTTTATTACATTTTGGTGACATTTCGTAATGCATTTCATATTTTTGGTGCCCACTATTTCGAGGAAGGGAAATCATTCATGAAAATATCATTTGAAGTCTATTATATGTTAATATGCAATAGAATTGTAATTCATGCCATATTTTAATAATTAAAAAATTTATCTTTGGTGAATTGACAAGAGTCTCACAAAAAAAGTAACTTAGGTGAGTGCAATATGTTTTTTGGATGTGTACATGAATTGAAAATATTCCAACATGTTTTGTGAAAAGTTATACGTAGTTAAAAAAATTATAGTTTCATTAATAGTGGGATTTGAGTATGGATGTTTTATGAAATGTCAAAGACTTCAATAAATTAGTGACCAACCGTTTCCCCCTCTGATTGGGTAAATAAACCTTAATGTTGTTATAATGGCTCTCAATTCATGAAATAATTTCAAAATAATTTTCTTCATGAACAATTCATTTGAACATCAATTCCTTTTTAACAACCACATATTCATTGAAAAACCATTGAATTAAATTTAATATTTCCGATATCATACAATAAATGATACATCAATCCAAAAAAGTTGAAAATATTATTATTTAATTATGATTTTTACAACTAGGCCATTAAATTAGAATGTATAAATATGATTAATTGACTAATGAAATATATATAAATTTCCTAATAAAATTTTTTTGATAATTTTTTTTCCAATATTCACTATTCCAATATAAAAACATATTATTCATCATTAAACCATTATCTACAGAAAAGAAATGATAATTTATAAAATAATATAATTAATTTTTGATCAATTAAAAAATATATTTGATAAAATAGATATCATTTTTTAACTTAGTATTCAAGAATAATATTTTCTGTATTTTTTACAAATTTATCAAATGTATTATTTTCAATGAATAGTAAAATTTGATATCTAATGTTGTGTATTATCATATTATATTCAATGGAAATAAATTTATGTATTAAAGTACTATAAAAATATTTCTTTACACAGAAGTCATTTTGAGGGAAAAATTGTTTGCATAAAAACAATGTATTTTATTATTAAATATTAAACAAGTCACTATTTTTTATATATTGTAATGAAATTTATATATTATATAATTAAATTATTTATTAAAAATATAATTTAATATTTTTTTTCATGGAATAAAAAAACAATGTTTTATGCCAAAAATTTTTTTTTTCCAAAAATATTTTTTTAAAGGATGAAATAATTATTTGTAAAATTAATTTCATCCTTTTATATGTCTTTATTTTAAAAAAATTAATTAAATATTTGTAATTACAAGATTCAAATATTTTATATCGTACCCTTTTATTTTTTTCTTAATAATTTTATACATTGAAAAACAAATCACCTTGGTAATGGCTAAATCTGGTTAATATATGTCACGAATAAATGATAAGGTGAAAATTTTACAACTTATTTTTTATTGGATGACAGGAATTTAAAAAAATTTAACCATTTACTAAAAATTATTTCTTTGATGGACACTTTTATAAAAATGATCTTTATAATATTTAAATCCCATAATGTTAAAAATATCCACTCGCTTTGTTTAAAAAAACCCTTTTATGTTCACATCAGTATAAAATCAAGTGGTGAAGTAATATTTAGGGAATGTTTGTATATAATGAAAGTATGTTCTTTGTGGTAATTTACATCAAATTTTTAGGGATTAAATAATTAATATAAATGATTTTTCACTACAAATGAAATTTTTATTCCATAATTTATTTAAAAACATATAATTTTTGAAATATTAAAAATGATATAATTTATTTATTTTAATTATCCCTATGAATTATATATATATAAATGAAATTTTATTTGGGTGTCAAATAATTATATAGTAATTATTATATTTTATTTGATGTATTTAATGTCAAATTAAAGGAATAGTGTAAAAATAGAATTATTTATATTTTAAAATTAATAATAATTTTTTGAATAATATAAAAATAAAAAAAATCAATATTTTTTCAAATTAATTTTATATTGTATTATGCATCCTCTATGAATAATTAATGGGACGTCCCAAAATTTATAATATCATTTATGACACCTAAAAAGTCAAAAACATTAATATTATTCTAATTTTCAAATGGGTTAATATCGAGGTAAAAAAATGCATTAAGGGTTCAATTTGTATAAAAACATGTAAATATATTATTATGTTAGATTATATATTCAAATAATCGTCTTATATTATAATATCACAAATTTTTGTTCATTTGGATGTTGTAATAAATTTTTTTCATTAAATATTTAATGAAAATACAAAAGTGACCATCCCCGCATTTTAAAAAGGGATCCCCTCCTGTATCTTATTCACACAACATTGATCATTCTTGATAAAATATTAAATACCAAAATCCATTATCCACATCCATAAAAACATTATTAAGTTTATGATCTTAACAAATTATCACACTTTGTATCCATAAGAGGAGTTATAAAGGAGTGGTTTCCAAGAAGAGGTATTTTCATAAACCACCTTAAGTATTTGTAGTTATAATTTTACATGTTACAAAAATATTATGTTAAGAATAATGTTGTAAATTTTTATAATAAAGATAATTTAAATTTAATATTATTATAAATCCAACATTATATTACCTCTTTCTCATCATATGTGAAGTGAAATTATCGCTTGTTCATATATATAACTTACCATCTCAAAAAGCGTTATAATTTAGTTTTCATCACCACAGTTAATTTATGGATACAATACTGTGATTAATTCATATATAATAAATTAATGTTCAATCAATTCTTCTATGCTGAAAATATCACTTCTAACTCTTAGCCAAAAACCATTAGTAAACAATTATGTCACTCATTGTACATATAGACTACCGCCTCCATGGACTAATGTGTTTCATTTTTATTAACCCATTACTAGTTTCGTTATACATATGGATTAAAATAATAATTTTTATCTATATGACATATAAATATGATATAAAAGTGAATTCTAATTTACATTTTTTTGGACTATTAGTCAAAAAAAAATCTCTTTTGCAAATATAGCTTATCATCTACAGGAATAGTGTAATTCATTTCTGTATCACTACCTATATGAATGAATGAATAAAATATATATATTTTTTATGATATATGATATAATAATATTTTAAATGATTCTGTCACATATGTATTAAAAAATTAAATTTATCATATATGAGGTTAAAGAACGTTTGATGTAACATATGTTGAGGTACGAGGGTTTCATCTCATTTTTATTTTAGTGAGAAAAATAAGATATTTTCACCTGTATTTTTATGTGGTGTAAATAATAAAAATGGATTCTGTTTATGATTATTATTATGAAAATTATGGTGATTTAATATTGATATAAGGGTATTTTTTATTTTGGGATTATGAATCAAAAGATACCAATGTGGTTACGGTTTTATGTCACCATCGTACTAGTTATTGGAATAGCATATGATTATGTCTCTGATGATGTAATAATTTGGTAATTTTCTTAATAAATTAATGAAATATATTCTCCTATGGTAATTTCTATAGAATAAATTTTCTATTATCCATTTCATCCGTATAAGTACTTAATAGGCCTAAAATATGTTTTTTTGTAAATTTATCTTCACATCTCTAATCGGTGGAAAATACTTGTCATTAAATATCTCTATTATTTAAAAATTTATTAAATGAATATTTTAATATTTTCCTTCGGTTTTTAAATTCATTTTTACCCACATTTGGAATCTTAAAATGTTCTTTTAATTGAATATTCTTTTGTGTTTTCGATTAGGCACTTCTTTAATTTTAAAATAAATGTGCTGATAAATTGTATAATTATATTATATATAAAAGGGTTATAACTTTTTAAATTCATTAATGATGTATTAATTGAATATTCAATTACAAAATTCCACGGTTATCTTTAAATAATAACTTTTTCATTAAAATGATTTGTAATAATTTTTTTATAAAAATGTTTTCGTGAAGGGAAGATTATATATTCATTATCATATTATCTAATGATCAAAAAATGAATTTTTCAATTCTGATAAAATACATTGATTTTTGTATATTTTACTGGATATATTATACATTTATAGAATCATGATTTATTTTACAAAATATTTTAGTTTATGAACAAAACATGTTTGTGAAATCCATTCCATATCCATGGGTTTTGTTTTGATGAAATGTATTCGAAATACTTTTCTTTTCAATAGATCTGATATGATTAATTCCTTATGATCTTATAGAAAAAATAAGTGAACATTTATTTATATTATAGGTTGGATCTATATAAGGTTTTTTCATTCAGAATGATGGATGTCTGAAGAGGACAATTTGTTATGTGTGATCCATATTTAATGTTCCTGGTATTATCCACTGATTTGGATTTGATGTCCATATCATTTTCTCTGGACCTAGTTTTTAGGTCCATAAAATTTCATATGGACATTATTTTAATGTTTATATGATAATGGGTGGAATAATTATCAATATCTATATAAATAAATAGTGGAATTGATTCCATGTCAATATGATTATTTGTGGACCAATTTTTCATCTTCATACTATTATTCATGGACTATGTTATTCTCCATTAAATTACTCAAGGATTTGGTTTTAATGTCCATAAATATAAGAATGGATTTTTCTTTTATGTAAATAGGATTATGTATAGACCATATTTCATGTTAATATGTTTATGAAATCGAATGATTTCATAATGTTATCTAAATGACTAAACCTATTTTTACTTATACATGTTCTAAAGGTTTTATTATTATGTATTCCAAAAACTGTTTTCTTATGCTAATTTTATTATTTCATGAACCATGTTCATGATTCCTTTAGGTTTCATGTCTTATGAAATACCAAGCATTATTCCATGAATCAAGATTATTGAATATGATATGCACGGTTTGAATGTCAATTATTATGATCGGGTTCTTATACCTTTATGCATATGATATAGCCATGTTATCATTAACTTTTTCCATGTTTACCCTTACTAATCTACTCATATCGCACTTTTATAAAATTATTTTTCACTGGATTATGAAAAATAGTAAGCTTTTTTATAATTCTAATAAGAGTTCGAATAATTACAGACTATGTGGGAGGTGATTTAAAGACCATATGAACATGTTATTAATGTAGAAATGTTTACAATTTTCTAATGGATCATTATTTTACATATTAAATATTAATCTTATGAGATTAAATATCATTGTAAGGAAATAATGACTTTCGATAATCATAATGAAGTAATAATTTTTCAATTTGAAAATGTCAGCTTTTTAAAATTTTAGCAAATTTATATAATGTTTTTTTTCATTAAAGATAAATATGTGTATAAAAGTGAAAATTTTCATGAAAATTTGAAATTTTAGTAAATTTTTTTCAAGTATTGTTTGAAAGTGAATCCACCATTAAAAATTTTGGATGAAATAATTTTTTAATTATGTTTTTATCATATGTATGAAGTTATCATACTCATGAAACAAAAATTATAAGTAAAGAATATTCATTTGTGTTATCAATGAGAGTAATTATCTCACCAGAGCCCACATTAGATAAGAGTGTATTATGATTTCAAATTGTTATTGATAGTGATGTAGCTAACAAATGAGTCAAATAAAAATTTTGTAATAGTATTTCATTTTATAGTATTTCATATTTCATCAAAATTACTCTATATTCTCATTAGACTATCCCAGTAGTAGATGAATGATATAAATTTTTTAAATATCATGCTTTATTTCATTTATTAACAATCATTTCTTAAGGAATGAAATAATTGATTATTTTTATTAATTTCAAAAAATCCAAAAAAGAGGGGAATTAAATATTACATTACAGGATTCCGCCAGGGTATTTAATCACGTAGAGTAAAAAAATTTATTATTCATATAACAAACACTACAAACCAATGAATCATAAATTCAGTCAACGAAAACCATTAATTGGTTTTTTACATAATTTATCACTAATTACCTCCTAAAAAACTATAAATATATTAATGACTTATTTATTAACATTATATATATATATTTTCTTTTATATAATTAATATTTTTAATTTCCAGAAAATACTTTTTTTAATTACGTCTTAAATTTACCAATGATTTTTCGGAAATTTCTATTGTTTCTTGAATGTTTATTATATTGATACTAAAACCCATTCAAAAATTAAAAAATAATTTTAACAAGTCATGTTTAATAATATTAATAGGTTATTTATAAATATTTATAATGTTTTTTTTCTCATTCGATAAGTGCTTCTCTTGTGATCCATGTAAATGGAATCAGGGTTGACATTTTTCAACATTTTTAGAAATGAGAAATTTTATTTTGTGAAAGATATAAAATTATAATATAACCAATATTGAACCAAAAAAATCTCAAATATCATTAAATTATAATTTTATTCTTTATATGTTCCCATATCCATAAATGACTTAGTTTTATAGTATTGTTCTATTCAGTGGGTAAAATGACCCAAACATGAACAAAAATTAATTAATTGTAATATCCCAGCCATTTGTGGTTTAGAATTGAACTCCTTAATAGGAACAATTTACATTTGGATCGAATATATTTTTTTAAAAAAAATTTATTGTTAGAATATGGGTGAGTTTTTAATGTTTTTTGAGGGGATTGGGTAGTGTGAGATTGTTTCATGATTTTCACCTATGCTTTTCCCTCCCCCAACAAACCATGAAACCCCAGATAGAGGGGGATTCCATGATAGGCATACATTTTATCAAACTGTGAACTCTCTTTGGAGTAACCATGAACACCCTATAATAGGCACATGACTATATTGCACTATTTTAAAAAAAATCTCTCCTACTTAAGAATCCATGCTCCTTAATTTTTTTCCATTAAAATTTAGTTTTAAAATTTTTAAACCCCATATCCTTTACCCTTATTTTAAAAAAATCTTCCGAAATATTTTTCTCTCATTTTTGGAGGCTCTCAGATGGATTCCAAGGCCTTCAAAATTCCGTATTTCACAGACTGACGACCAGATTAATGAATATTCACCTCTCTCAGAAAGATATTCTCATCCTAGTTTTTTTCTCCCACTCTTAGACATTTCATTAATATTTTTGAAAGGATGATGTTATCCATCAATGATTTTTTAGATCTTTACTTTTATTGATATAATATATTTGATTGTGGATATAGGTTTTGGATGTAGATCTCATAATATATCGTGCATTTGAACATTCCAGTTCAATTTATTGATTTCTATTAGTGAAAACTCAACGAAACAATGTGCTATGCAATAAACATTAAAAATAAAATAGTATTGAAATATATTTTCAAGTATGTATTGTTGAATCTGAATTTTCAATATTGTAAGTTGAATATTAAATTTGTTTAATTAATTTTTTATTCATTATTTTAACCATGAATCTGATTAATTAAATTTCAATGTAATAATGATATGGGATTAAGATATGAAAATGATTTTTCTCAATTGAATGAACAATATAATTGGTTGATTAAACAAGTTGTTTTATTGATATAATAATAGGAATTATAAGATTTTTGGATTATACCCAATGGGGACAAAATTTTATTTGAAAAAATATTGATAAAATAATAAATGGTGAATCGTTTAACTAATCCACGTGATTATGGTTTTGAATTATTTTTCATATAATTGAAATTTTATAGCATAATTTGAAAGATTGAGAATAGGGTTAATGTGGATTAAACAAAATATATGTGATATGTGTGATATAAAAATATTGATTGATAAGTTGGTTTTGAGACATAAACTAATGCTTCATATATAAACAAGGAGATAGAAATTGAATTCTAGACCCAAATGCATTCATTTGATAATGAGGGTGGGACGCATTCTAATCGATCAATATCTCGCATTAGATTTATTAATAATGATATTTTAGATGCAAAATGATGCATCAAAAATCAATGAGGTTTATCCATGGTATTATAGTCCCAAAATTTGTTATTGGACATCAGTTAAAAGTGATAGTGATTTTAAAAATGAAATGAAATGATAAATTAAAATCTTTGAGTTACAAAAATGTGATATCCTATGGTATGGTTCAGAATCCTTCATGGGATGAGGTAGGTGTAGTAGGGTTGGAAGTCACTATGAACCCCTATATATTTTTTGGTAAAATATTTAATAATGGAACTTGTAAAGTTAATATTCTATCAGATTTATTTTATTCATTATACAACTGCAAAAAATGTAATTAATTATAAATTTTTCTAAAAACCATTATTGGTGGCCTACTAGGATGTTCTGACAACCTACTCAGGCTTCTAGATCCGTACCCACATATAATCAAATTTGTTGAACATGATTATGGAAATAACCCTATATTAGATGGATTTGTTGGGATGATGTATTTATGAGGGTACCTTCCAAGGGTTTTGGAATAACTTTGAGTTTTCTAGGATGTTATTTTTGGGTTTTCTTTTCAATCCTTCCCCATATACATAAGGATATATCTACTTAGTTAGATTATTTTATTTTATGATGATGGTCATCCTTTGATACTATAATTATTCATGTTATTTTTATTATCTTTTTTCATATTTTTATTTATTTTTGTTGTTTTTAGCTTTGACAAAGGGGTTATAGTATCGATCTATTATATATATGACCATAACTCATAGTTGGTAGCATCTGGTGTAAAAGGAGGCATGCTTGAGGTTATTTGGCCAACTAGATCACGGAACTTGTTTGTGGCACCGTGTTCTAGACATTATAAACTGTTATCAAAATCCTTTTCTTTTGTATTTATTTTTTCATAATATTTTATAAATGTAAATGAGAGATTAACATGCATCATGCCTTGGTAAAGGACATGTACATGAGAGTATCTTACCCATGTCTAGGAAGTCAAATCCATGTACCCATGTTTGGATTGTTGTTATTGATGCACATTGTTAAAGTTGGATGTTATCTCACATTGAGTGATTCACATGTTGTGTGATGTTATTATTTGTTCACATAATTTTGGATTTTTGACAGAAGGCATGGAATGTAATGAGATTTTGTTATGAATGAATCATTCAATGAAATCGGGATTATTATGTTACATGAATATTTTTAGGAATACTTTAGAAAATCAAGTTTTTATGGAATTTGATTAAATGAAAATGATTTTCTCTAGTTATTTTAATCATAAATATGAAAAGGGGTTCTGAATATGAAATTGATAAATGTAAATCCTGAGAAATAAAGAAAATGTGTGTCTAATGAGAAATCAGAATAAAAATATTTTATACATCCATTTTTATCCTAGACCAGGATGAGGGATGGTTACGGGTGGTGATAGTGCATTAGGCTTGACCATGTGGTAGGGTTTGGGTGATGACTTGTTATGGATTATTGTGAATTCCTCTTTTCTAAAACAGATATTTTTGTTATATATTCTGAGATGTGTGTTTGTAATTTTAAATATATGCCTCTATGATGTAAATTTTTGATAGGATTATAGGAAAACATGGATATAAATGACCCCCCATTAGTGGAACATGAGGCTCTGATAATGTTGAGTGAGGATGCATGAGAGAAGTTTTCTGAAAACAATGAATGATTTATGTATTTTATTGAAAGATAACCATGGTGAGTTATTAGTATTATGTCTAACATGACATTGGAGTTCCATTTACATCACCCTCTAAAAATTACAGGAGTGGGTGGACCTATGTTATCTGAGTTTTATATTGAGTCTATCCAAAAAATTATTAACCATCTAGAGATCCTTATTGACAATAAAATCAATATTTATTTTCATATATTATGTGGTCAATTAATGATTTGGTTTGAAATATTGACTATGGATGGAAAACTAGTGAATAGTGAGTATAACGATTATCATGAGCTGTAAAAGGATCACTTTTACCCTAAAATGCCAATGTTTGAGTGAGATGCTATGTTTTAGTGGATAAAACAGGGGATCATGTCTCTTGTGAACTATGATTGACTATTTACTGATTTATATCTATTTATTATAGTATTTTCATGATATGGGGCTATAGTAGTAATTGTCATTTTGATTGGATTAAATATGAAATTAATTCCCAAGAAAACATCATCAGGTTTAAGAAGTGTTTAGAAGTGGAAAATTGAACTCTAATATATGAGGGGAACCTAAAGGAGGATTACTTTGGATGTTAGTTGGTTTCATTTGTAATACCTAGTGTTATGACATTCATGAAAAGGGAGCATTACTATAATTATGGTTAATAGAAAAGTGGAAGGTAGAGTTTCTTGAGGGAGTGGACAGTTTATCAGTACATTACCAGAGTGACCTTCCACCATTGTAATAGGTCAAGAACATTCGTAGAAATTGTCTCTGACCACCTGATGAGTGTCAAAATTATTTAATAATGGGAAATCTAAAATATTTAGGCAAGAACCCTCAGTATATGGGTAGTGAGGGAGTAGCTCTGTAGGACTATAGTATGCTAAGGTGGTCATCTACACCATACCATGATAGAAATTATAGTTCTACTAGAAATTGAGGTAAACATATTGGATATGGTTTTTTAGAGAAAGAGTACCTGTATTAGGACAGTGGGGAAACTATGCGGACTCAGACTCCATCACATGGACGTGGGAAGAACATTTTCTTATTTATTAGCATATAATTTTGGACAGTGAGGCTGGACCATTGATAGTTAATGGTACTAATATTAATGATTTTATAATTTCTAGTCCATTATTTGGTAGTGGTTCATCTCACTACTTTATATAAGCATATATTATGGACTTTTGAGCCTTCAAGTTGATTTTTTATGTGTATTTATGATGATAGATACACATATGGGAGTACTATGAAGAAAAATATGTTTGTGAAGGGGATTCTATCTTGAAGTTAAGGATTACAATTTTCATTTGGATCTCTCATTTTGGATATGTTGATTTTTACATGATTATTTTCATAGAACCCTTGATAGAATATTGATTCTAGATAAGTTTTCACAATAATAGAGTGACATTTATGTCACCTAAGGGATAAAATTATGTTCATAATGGATAGTGGGATATCCATGTAGGACGAGAAGAGCTAGTTCTTCAGTAATTGGAGGAGTCACTTCCAATGTTTCGATTCATTTATAGGTCATGGTGGTTTAATGCATGATGTAATTCCACCCATAGTGGATAGATTCCTAAATGTGTTTCTTTTATACATTTCAGTGTATCCAATTTAGATAGATGATTAATTAAAAATAGGGATCATGTAGGTGTCTGATCAAATTTCAATTCAACCATAAATAATTGCACCAACAGAGCTGCAGGAGGGAAAGGATTCGTTGGAAGAGATGATGGGAAGGGATTGAAAAATACATGTACATCACAATGGGGTTCTCTAGTTTGTTATCTATGATGGATGAAATGAACGTTTACGTAGATGTGGATTACAAAAGGTTTAAATGGGTGATAGTGATGAACTAATATACTCTTCATTGTATATATGATCATTTTGGCCAGTTGAGGGGAGCTTATGTATTCTCAATTATTATACTGCGATCATGTTACCATCAATTGATATTTCGACCTTATATTATACCAAGTACATCATTCATAGGTAGTTATGTATTTTTTTAATGTTTTGTGATTTTGTTCATGTTGTTGAACACTCTTAATGTGTTTATAAACTTGATGAAAAAATCTTATACCAATGTCTAGAAAGGTTTGTGGGAGTGTGGCTGGATGAAATCTTATTATACTCTAAGACTCATGATAATCCTGGAAAACATTTTTACATCTTTATTAGTAAACTAAGAGAGCATTAGATCCACCCTATGATATCTAATTGTTAAATCAAGATCTACCATGTACACTGATCAGGTGACATCATCTCATAGGAAGGTGTGTTATAAGACCTAGAGAATGTTATTAAATGGTTTCACAAGAAAATCGAAATAATGTTTTTTATATCTGATGATTTTTGGGAATATTTTGTTATTATTAGAGGTTAATACTTGAATTTTACAACATGGAAGCACCACATTTTGGCTTATCCATGAAGCAGATAATTTTTTCATGGTGTGGAAAATTTTATGTGTATTACATGGAGAAAAAGAAGTGTTTAACTAATTCACAAATTTTTTTCCTACTCAAGCCAATTAATTTGTATATGGTATTTTGATTAGATTTTATGATAGGGATTAAAGAAGTGTTGATGTAGGGAGAACGAATTTTGGGATATGGTTCACAAAATTTTAGGCCAGAAATATTGACCTACCCTATAAATGACCTAATGTGGGATGTTGTTTGTTAAGCATTCATGTACTGGTTGTGTTTTCTTTTGGGAAATAATTTTACTATGTATTTAATCAATGTATATGAAAGTATATATTTTCACATCATTATTTAAATATTTATTAGTGGATGTGGGATGATTATGTAATGCCTTTTCATTTTGAGATATAATATATGCCTGGAATGGAAAACATTGTTTCTGATTCATTATAAAGGAAAAATCAGACACAAGTATTTCTGGAGTCTAGTTATGAGTGGAGGATAATGAAATTACAAGCTGTGGTTTATATTGTGGTTTAGGAGGGCCCGGTATAGATGAATCATTTATCAGTGTCAGTAGAGTTCACATATTGGAACTATATTAGATATATCTTGTATGGGGATACTTAGTGTTTTCCCTTAAGGGAAATTCAAGATGGTGGGGAGGAAACATCCGAGTTATAACATAGATATGTGTGAAATCATCAATGTCAAAAATAAGTTTATTATGCCTTAATATATAAGATAATAGATAATGATTTAATTAAACTCCTCGAATTGGGAAGTGAATTTGGGTTTTGGCCAAAATGCAGAGTGACAACCATTGATAGTATTGCTGACCATCCCTGAAAATGTATATTTCAGGGATTTTTACATGATGATGAACTTGTTAGTAGGATATGATCGATCATCAAGGACCCAGTGTATAATACAATTGTTTCCCATTATATAATAAAAGTGGAATGACCTTATAATAAACATTATAGTGGGTTTCCTGAGAAACCCTCAGAATAATGATGTTATTTGTGTGTTTCAAGACACACAAGAAAAAGTAGACCATTTAATGACTATATGAGATAATTTATTATTATATTAGTTGGGAGAATTTTCCATTCAGTGGATAGTATGTCATTTTGGGGATTCACAATTTATTCTATTAAACCATTACTCATGTTTGACAACAATATTTAAGGACTTATAGAAAGTGTTGGGAACCATGGTATTACTTTTTATGAAATTGCACCCATAGTTAGTTGGGTAGTTAGAACATAATATAATGGTATTGTGGATATGACATGGGAATGTGTCCTAAGATTAAATTAGTATTAGGAGAAGAACATATAACTCCTAGAGTTCATATATAACATTAAAAATGATGATACTAATCATATTTTACCATATGAAGAACTTTACAGATGTACATGACTATCACCACTCTAATGGATGGGGGTAGGTGAGTCATATATATTGGGACCATGTCCCATAATAGAAATTTCATATAAGGATTATCTGATTCCGATGAATTTAATTATTTATAATAGTAGATAGAATACCTATGTCAATAGATGTTGATGATCACTTGAGTATATAGTGGAAGATCATGTATTTATACGTGTGTCACCATGACTTTTTATCCGTATGATACAGAGATAGGGAATGTTGGATCCCAAATTTGTTTGACTATTTGAGGATGTGAAGACACTCAGGATGTTAGAATATTTTTTGTCACTTCCATAGAGGAATAATTCTATGAAAAATGTAATTCATGTGTCATTGAATTGATAATATCACTTCAACCCTTATCAAGTTGTCAATGTGGATGATGTTGATCTAGATAGTGATGATACCTTTGAGTAGAATCTAAATCATTTGTTGGATCACTGATAGAATTTTTTTTGGGGAATGAAAATGTAGAGAGTTCATGTATCGTGGAAACATGTTAATGAATAGGAGGAAAAATGGGATAGAGAAGTGGATAATATGGTTCAGTGAACTAATCTTTTTCACTTATAAATCAAAGAGATTCTTGGGAGTACAAATTGAGCATGAGAAGTTTTAATGTGGGGATATTATAAGATCCCTGAAATTCATTGTGATGAAAGGGGAATATCTATAATTACACTTTTTTACTTGTTTTTTTACATTGATTGAGGCATGTTTTTATTAGTATTGATTTATTTTTGTATTTTTTTGGTGGTTATGATGTGCACAGTTGGAGCATGTTTTTCCCAAACTATGCGCCTTTCTTATAAAACAGCCCAATCTGAGGTTTTTTGGAATTTCATATTTTTAACCCATTTTGTGAAACACTTCACCATTATAGGATTGACATTTCACCCCATAGAAGATGTACACTGTTATGGAGCACTGTATGGAAAACAATGTGTCCCTTCCATGAAAAATCTACCCTTTGAATTTAATCCTCTGAAATAAGTTTTAAAATTCCCAAAACCTTGTGCCATCACCTTAATTAGACCCAACACAACCCTTATGGTTTTATCTAATTTATGACGAATACCTGAGGGATTAAAAATCCCTCTGAACTCAGTTCATGGTGAATTGAATGATGGATTTAAGAATCATCACTTCTCCTCGTTGGAGATTCTCATCCAAAATTGTTTTCTCCAATGCTCACTCCATTGTCCCGTCACATAAAATGAATGTTTTCTAAAATAGATGTTGTAAATATCTATATTATCATGATCCATATTCATTTTATTTTTTATGTAGATTTTAGATCTAGATCATGTTCATTATTGTGTAATTGAAAATTCAACTATAATTTGGGGAATTCTATTCATGAACACTCATAAAAGATCTTATGGTAGGTCATCTACATTTAAAATCACATAGTATTAAATTATAATTTTTATTCAATATTGTTGAAAATATATTTAAATGTTTTGAAATTGAATCATGAACATGGAGATTTAATTTTTTTTATTCATTATTGGAACCATGAAAATTTCTAATTGGGATACAAAGTAATAGTTTCATGGGAAGAACATGGTAATGTGATTTTGGTCAATTGAATGAATTGTAAAATTTGTTGAATAAATGGGATGTTGAATTTATTTAATAATATTAATTCTAGAATTTTTTTATTTATCTTTACTGGGTATGTTTTTTATATTACTAAATAATGATAAATGAGTTAATGGTGAATTGACATGTTCATTCCTGTAGCAAATTTTCAAACCATGTTTTTATACAATTAATATGGAATCACATTATGTGAAATGTTGATAATATTTTTAATTTTAATTAACCCGGTCTGATTTGATATATGTTATTTTTTTGAGTGATAATCTTGTTGTGTCACATGGTACACATCTCCAAATACCCAGCCGGAGCTAGACATGGAATTATAGACCAAATGCATGAATTTGACAATGAGTGTAGGAACAAGATAATGCTAAAAAATCCCATGTTAGATTTCTTAATAAAATTTATGTGGGACACATAATAATGCTTAAAATACCCATACCAGTGTGGAAATGGTTTTCTAGGAAAAAAATATGGGCATTGGACTATGATTCTATGTGGACATAATATTAAAATTAATCATAAATGATAAATTAAAATCCATGAGTTATATGATATGTGATATCACATAAAATGGGTATATAATACAACATATGATAATGTTGGTATTGTTAGTTATTTTGAAATCATGGACCCAAATAATTAATGTTGTTAAATTAAGATTAAATGAACCTATAAACTGCCTATTCAATAACACATATTTATTTATTTATTCAGCTGCATACAATGTTATTCATTGGATATTGATTTCGATTTCATTGGATGTGGCTTATTTATATGTACTCACATACTACTTGGGATTCCAAATTGTAACCTGAATCAACTTCATGTTTAATGGATAGGATAAGTACAAGTACCCTATATAATATGAATGAGTTAGAGGGACCATGGATGAGGGAAACAAAAATGGGTTAAGGACCCAGTAGGAGTTGTCAGTATCATTATTTTGGATTTTAATTTTTTTAACATGACATATATATGGCATGAAGTATATATAACCCCTGTTTTGGTTAATGTATCATATGGTTAATCTTGTGATACATCTATTATTATAGATATGGTTATTGTCTTTTGGAATTTTTTATTTATTTCCATTCTTGTGATACATTTAGAAAGATGGTATGGTCTCCCCATGGTATATATATAAACCACAGTTCTAGCTTATTTCCCCTAGAATATGGAGTGTCAATCTTAAGGACATTTCTCTAACAATCTTGGGGCACTGGCCTGTGGATCCTAGGTCAGGACGTTATATTAAGGGATGATTACTATTATAAAAGTAGATAATCAAGGAACACAATCATTTTTTAACTATAATAAAAATTTTAAGAGTATATATATATATATCATTTTGAATTATATTTAATTAAATTCTATTAAATATTAAAAAAAAGATGAAATATAACCCTTGTTACATTGCAGAGGAGGTAGTATTCACAAAACATGGTTTCCATTTTAATTTTACAATTAATGACTAATAATAATGGTGGATAATAATTCTACTCAATATAATTACAATTATATTATATATATCTCATTCAATATCCAATTACATCCTTATAACTATTGGTGAGTTAAGGTGGTTAAAAATCGAAGTCATCGCATTGTTGAAGAGGATGTCAGCAAAAAGAATGATTGATGTTCTGTATATTATTATGTTCATTGATTGGAGTATACAATAATTACATAATTAATATAATAACTCATATTTATAAAATGTGTACTGATTTAATAATATTTTATTTGTTAGGGTAGAGTTTTATAGTAAATTATATTCATAAATTGATAAGGATTAATTAACAAACTATTTGGGACCTTGAATGTTGTCTTTAACATTTCATTGAAAATTTATGGATGAGAATAACATATGGTGACATGGTGAATAGTTATTAGAAAAAAAAATTTCTGTTGATTTGTATTTAATTTATTGAAATTTCAAAGTGTATCAATTTATTTTAGATGGTCTATGTGATCTAATTAAATAAGTGAATAAAACTAAACTCTTTTGAAGAGCCATTAATTTCAAAAATAGAATTAAACTATCATAAGATAAATGGATAAAAAAGTGATAAGTAATAGTGTGTATGATGATATAACGTCTATAAATACCCTACCATATGTTTTCACTAATTTATTAAAAATAATTCACGTCATATAGAATTACATTTTTACATTTAAATTTTTTTTTAATCTGTATCTAGTTTTAAACGAAAAAAAATGACTTAATAAAAATAAAAAATAACCCCCATAAAATTAGTTTCATTTATGGAACAAAAATTATGATCCATATAATATAACGTAAACATTAAATTTTTTACAACTCAAATTTAATATATAAAATACAAAATATCAAAAAACTTTAGTGTGTAAAAAATAATTTTTTATAATTAATTATTGATATTCATATAATAAATTTGTTACAAATTAAATTTATTTACATTAATATTTTATTTTAGTAAAAATTATATGAAATACATCATACAAATAATAAAAAATTCAATTTATTATATAATAAATACACATTATTTTAAAAATAATTCATTGAAAATAACACTTTCTTAGTAATCATGGACATTAAAATTAATAATACTTATTATAATGTTATGGAAATAATTTATTTTATTCCAGTTAAATAATTATTATATATTGATATAAAACATAAAACCATTTTTTAATTATTTAATTCTAAAATTTAAAAAAAATTAATATTAACCAATAATAGAATTTGTTATTTTCAAATATTAAAATTCATTCCCAGATTCAATGAATTGATCATATAAATTCAACATAGTTTTATTAAAAAATTTATATTACATATATATTTAATATATTTTAGTGATAAAAATTATCACAAAACATTAAGATGTTATTGTTTTAATATAATTTCATAATATTTTTATTTGTAGGAAATATTAGTATTTTATCATTTCTCATAAAAAATAATTATTTTTGGAAAATAAAAAAATTCTTAACCAATTTTTTACTGTATTTATTTAAAAATAATTATTATTTTATAAAATAGAAATTCATAAACCTTAAAATATGTTATCAAAATTAAAATAATATATATATATATATATATATATATAATTATTTTTTTTAAAAAAAATCTCTTTTAATCAATTTAGTATTAATAATAATATTTTTATTCATTTATAACTTATGGAATTCATTTTATCTACAATAGGTTTTTTTCTTGTGAAAAGATTCATATCTAAAACCTATTGGATTCTTTTCATTTTGAGTTAAATGTGAAATGACATGTAAAACATAATATTAATTGTGAGAAATCCTTATTACATAATCTATGGGTGTTACGTCCACACTATAAATTCATGAAATTTTATAGCTCTATAAATAAGGATTTATCCTCCATTAAAATTAAAATTATCTAAGATAAAAATATATTACCATAGGGATTCCCATAAAGTACATAATTAAGGAATCTATACAACCACTTATGAATATAAACACATAGGAGGATTCATGATCGATATTGATTACATCCTCTATGGGTCCCAAAGATACTGAAACAAGCATACCATTACTATGTTAGGACCTTGATATCTCTTCCATGAACAATACAGAAACACATTTACACGAACCTGTTGCGTGTATAAACCATTCGGGATTTCATGAAGATTAATATTGGTTAAATAATCTATATGGATGGATACGCCTAAAACATTATTCACATGAAGATGATGTTGTATACATTATCATCAAATCAAATATCTTATATTAATTATGATAAATGAAATAAAACAATAATATCATCCTTGTTAGAAAAAAAACCAGGGTGTATATTAAATCTAGGTATCTCACTCTGCACTACAAAAAATTGGACTTCCATGTAAAAATCGTGATATTATTAATATATCTTAAAATTGATTTAATGGCCCTCTATATCATGTATGTTTTTTTAATATGAAAAAATATTAAAATATCCAAAATAAAGAATATTCCACTACATTAGGACACTATGGGGGATATATTATTATCACAGAATTACAATTATCTTAATGAATTGTGGTTATTAATATACATGCCCTATGATTTATAAATTTAACTGAAATATTGTAAAAATATTATAATTATACGTGGAATAATTTCTTTCAAGGTCATGTAATCTATATGATATTTATTCTCATAATTTTGTATTTTTCTATAAACTACAATAATATTGAAATTAGAAAATCCACATGAATTGAATTTATGGGATAATATTTTCAATTCTTATTGGAATCATTTTATGACAACATTTTATATTATTATATCATATTGAAAATAATATATTTATTCAAATGTCTCCATCCTAGAGTCTAAATGTGATTTGGTAACTCAAAGGATAGAAAACAGTTAAAATAAATATCATTAAAATGTTACTAGAATGTTGTTACATATCGAAGATGCAATCTCATCCTCTAATGGCATGATCCTTGAACAGTTATAACTTTTCAAGATCTCATTAATCTCCCAAATCTCATTATATAAAGGTATGAAACCATGGAAAATATATGATCTTGTCATGCAATTAGATTCCATTTGTGGTTTCAATAATTTTAAATGCACTTCTCTTGGAAGAGGTTTCTTTCATATTTTATTTCCCTCTGCTGATTTGAAGTGTTGTGCATGGGGTTATGGCTCTGTGAATATAAATCCATGAACACTTAGGGTTTATTAGTGGAATCAAAATTTTAGTCTTTATGATTTTAAGGATTTTTTTTCTCAAGTATGGATGAAGATCTATTGTATAAACTGGGTATTGTGGCATTCTGAAATCCAATATGACATTGTATTTTCGATAGGTATACCAATTCGGATGGATTTGGCTACTGAAAAAACTTCTTTTGGTCACTCTTCCAGAATTCTAGTGGAAATTGTTTTAGGGTCGGCTCTAATTGACAAGGTGATTCTTTCCACCCCTCAACATGAAATCAGCCTGAGAATTGTATATGAAAAACTGCCTTTGTATTGTGATATGTGATGTATTATTGGGCACTCCGGGTCCAAATGTCACGCAAACATCATATGTGCTAGGTTTAAATTAAAGGGTCATGAGGAGACTTATTGTAGTAGGAAGGAAGGATATAAAACTTCTCAAGGGACTGAACTGCATTCTTCAAAGCAGGAAGTAGATGATGAGAAAAACATGGGCTGTAGTAAAAGCCTCAGGCAAGATATTACCCATGAACCACCAAATGAAGAGGACATACCAAACTCCCTTAAACAGAATGTCAAGGAAAATGCTAATTGGACTGACATAGCAGAGAAGGAATATGAAACTGATGTACATCCTTCTTTCATGGATGTGCTAACAAAGCACATGGAGGAAGGTCATTCATACACAGACTCAGATGACAGCAAAATGGAAAAAGAATATTATTCTCAAGAAGATGCAGATGATAGATTTAGACAAGAACATAATGCAAAAAATTGCATAAAAGGAATGACCTTGTTGGAAGCTGTAATATCTTGGAAGAAAAGGAACAAAAACACTCATTTATGTGAGGACAAAAATTGACTCCTGGGAATGGACTTGAGAAATATTCTCCTTACCCCGCCTGAAAAAACAAGGATGCTGGTGGACCCTTCATGGAGCTATTGTTGACAAAAGAACATAGAATGTCAACAAAGCAAGCATGTGAAGTCAAATGTATGGATAACTAAAATGTGGTTGTTTCTCCCTCTAGGCCAATGAATTTACTGTAGAACAACATGCCTACAAAACCACTACAGGATTCTGGTTTCCTGATCTCTAATGATTTGCCAAAGCACTCTGCTCCCGTTTTAATTACTGGTAAATAAGTTATTTATTCCCATGAGTATGGTGGATCTAATCTACATGTGGGAGAAACTGTCAAGACCACTATTTAGAGTCCTAATGAAATTTTGAGTTGGGATACAAATCCTGGTTTGAGGAAGGAATCTCTCATCCAGGGCTCGGATGATCTGTATTCTCAAAATTCTAATAAGAGGGATAAGATTTCCAACCCAAGGTAATGTATGACAATTAATTTTACCCCAAAACCTATAGTAAAGGTGAAGGACATTGCGAAAACCTTTTCTCCTATTCCTCATGTGCCTGCTCAAGATTTCAAGGTGAGAACTGAACTGAAATTAAATACAAAAAAAACGTGTTTTCACTGCTTTCATATACAGGTAGTGATGAGGATAAACAACGTAGAAATTGCATGCCTGAAGCCATTAAGATGCAGGAAGATGTTTACAATGGGCCTCCAGATGAAGGAGATGAGACATGGACGCTAGTAACCACTGGAAAGAGGGGATATCATCCTTATGGTAGCGGTAGAAGCTACTCTTGTTATAGCATGCACACTCGTTCTCAAGGTGCATTACGTCTCTTTTTTCTGCCCTTGTATTTTTGGGATTTTTGGATTGGTTTTTAAATCCTCCTTTGTACTTTTGTTTGTGTTTTTAATAAAAAGTGGCCCCTACGCCTCCACCTTTTACAAAGAAATTACACTTTTTAGATAGTCTCATGTTCATGAATTGTTGGTTTCCTTAGTTTGGGAACGTATAAGGGATTCTCATGGATGGAGATAATTTTAAATATAGAATTACCTAATTTTCATGGATGTCTGTTTATTATAAATAATAATTATTTTGGGTATAAATACGTTAATGGTTTTGATGGGTTCTTCCAATATTCACAAAATGAATGGGGTTGAAGTTTTGAGTTTTGTTTCTTAAACCAATAGTTTATGAAATCTACTAGTATTTTAAATTTATTTTATGGTACAATTTTGGTTTTATTCATCACGTAATATATATCATTCACTGATTTAGGTCATTAATTAGTTACATGTTGTGTAACCTGTTCATGATGATTATGGTATAAAATCGAATGTTAACAGAAATGTGATGCAATTTTCATTATTATTATCCATCATGGATTATAAGGCGTGTAATGGGATTTCTCACCATGTAATTCTTGTTAGTTTTATTTTAGGTTACTATGTGGGTGTCTATTGTTTTTTTCTTCATGAAGACTACCTATCTCAACCCATAGCTCAACCTATGTGATTTGGGAGATCCAGTTTCATTCGGAATCACTCTTTCAATGATTAGTCAACTTGGATTTCTCAATACACATCTCAGTTTTATATGTTTCCATGAAATTCCATGGGTGTTCTATTGTATTCCAAATACCATAATAAAATGAATATATGTTTACACCATTTCATGTTAATTTTTTCTATTTTTTTTATTTTTTAAAATACTTTTCAATCATGATAAACTACTTTAGGTTGTCCATTGAATCGAAGTGACATGTGGATTTAAACAATTTCATGTAATGATAAATGTATTCAAATATATATTCAATAAAAGATGATTTGTTCTAATTTGGAAAATAATTTTTCAAATATTAATGTATATTATATTGGATTGATAATGTTTTATTAATTTTTAGCATTGTTATGGAATTTATTTTTACAAAGATTCACACTTTGGTAAACTTTTTCAAGTCTGTAAATAGATAGATGAAGCCTTAGTGTATGTGGTACCACTATTGGTTTTCTTTCAAATATCAATATACTATGGTATGACTCGAAGTTAGTTTTATATATGATTAGGTGAGTTTAGGACATTTAATGTCTCTTATGTATTTACCCATATTCTTGAGAACAAATTATAGTGTTGTAGGACATTTATGCATTTTTATATTCTCTTTGTATTTGTAATGGATTGTTTCTCACAAGTTTTTATATATGGGTGTATCACATGATGTAATGTCATGGATATATGTTTAATTGGATACCATATAATATGTGGATATGATTTCTGTGTTTATCAATCCAACATATATTATTGATAATTTTAATAATATTATTGTATATTATGAAAACCATGGGTAATATAGTTTACATGATTATTTGGGATTTAGGAAAAAATAATTGAAAAATTATTTTTGTTTTGAAGTATATAAATATTTCATTCATGGTATTAGTCCATGTATAGACTCTATGGTTTTATCATTCTACACTTTTTCTCACATCCTACTTTTCTCTTCAACTAGTTTGAAATTTTTTATTACATGATTCCTATAATCATAACAGAAACTTGTTGCGTGATTGAAAAACCAATTTTCACTATCTATAGGTGGCGTTAGTATGGTTGTTTCATTTCATCATATGGATACATGTTGCTTTTTAATTATTTATATATTCTATATTATAATGTTTTTCTTGGGGCGTGCAGACATAGTTGTATCTTTTCCATCGACATAATACTATGGTGGAATATTTTGATATATTATATTCATTACATGTTCTATTTTCATGCATCACCACACCATGTGATGGTCGACTTAGCAGTTCAGTTTTCTTTACCCGAGTTGGTCAATTTCAAAGTGTTATTTGAGGGAAGGCTTGGACTAAAGTGTGTTAAAAATACTTGAGTTTGGTTTTGGGTCTTATAATGACAAGAGATAGGACTATCATAATTCATATAATATGTGTAGAAAAGGGCTATACCAACTCAATTTTGACATTGAAATAGGGTTTCTAGGGGTAGTCAAGACTACTATCATGTTTGAGTTTGGTTTATGGGTTTATTTGAACAAACCATATCAGATGAAAATTTAAATTGACATATTCCTTTTGGTAAATTTCATTAGTTGATAAAAACAATGTTTCTTTAAATTATTATTTCATTAAATCATTTTTATGAATTATGAAAGTGTTAATAATATTTTGGAATTTTCCTATGATAAAAAAGGTTCTTATAATATGATTTTTATGGAAAATAAATGTGATAATAGATCTTCAAAATATAAGACTGGATGTTCTGAGACATGTTCCTTAGGATAATCCTCACATCAACATTCATTGTAAAAAGTAGTATTTAAATCTATTTTGACTTTTTTTCAAGTGAGTTCCATGAAAATAAGAATTGTGGTGTATCTGGGTTCTATGTTTAATAGGAATAATCTGATCCACATACATGGTGACAAAGGAGAAAATGAATATTTGGGATTTTCATTGAAGATTTAGAGGATCTGCAACTTCATTATGTCATTTGAATAATTGAAGTTATGTTTTTTTTCATATATGATCTAATCGTTCCATGTAAAATGTTGTGAGACACTATTTTGAAGATATATTGAATGAGAAGTTTACAATGTAATCTTTTATGAAAATACATAATATGCAGTTGTACATTGAGATGATAAATGTGGAAAAGACACAGGTGTTTGTGACCTTAGAACATGGGTAGTGTGCCCTTTTGGAGTATTCCACCAGTTTTATTGAGTACTACCTCTCACATAAGATATTTTCAATAATGTGTATGTAAGGAATCCTGGGATTGAGTTATGAAAAAGGAATGATATTAGGTTTAATTTGATCTTGTATTCATCTCAATAATTATGGAGTTATATGAAAGTGATACATCTTTGGATAATGACATTTCTTGGAATATAGTTTTATTTTTTATTTAGTTGATAATTTTTTAAAAAATTGTCTATTTTCTGGAATGAAGTCAAATATCAATGGAATATTCTTTTCATTATGACCTATTTTAGGGGATTTATCATGATATTTGTTGAGGGTTTTCTATTAGTGTGGGTGGTTAGGTCATACCTAGCATAATTAAATATAAAATATGAAGACATATCATCTTATTGAAATATCCTATAATGTGAAACATTTTTGTGATATGATATCTTATGGAAAAAATTTGAGATCTACATTCAACTAGGATCCTTATGTTTTTGGAGATTCCTCTATGGGTTGTGGGTTTTATCCTCAGACTATGGGGGATGTTCATGTGGATAATGACTCTCAGGCAAGAGATGATAGTAGATGTATTTATTTGGAGGAGTATGTACCAGAGGAACTTGGATCAAGTATGTATATAGTTATATATATGACGTTTATTCCATCTAATATGGTGATAGATTTCATGATCTAGTTTCATGTAATTCATTCATTTTTTCCAATTTATTTGACATGTTGGCATTACATTTTGAGGTTAATTTACTCAATTTAATTATTTTCAAACCGTGGTTAAAGTAATAAGAAATAGTTTTATGTTCCCCATGCATCAAAAAATGATAATTGACTCTGTGGTTGAATGGGAAATTATAGGTTTTGATATTTAAATCATTGAATCAATTATTGGAATGGATTGGGTGATAAGTGTTGTGGTCCAGAGTTATTTTCATTTTCATAGTGTTAAATTATTATCTTTTTATTGGGTTACAATCGTTTTCTTGGGTGAGAGAGACACTATATCTTGGATAGAATGTTATATTTTTCCTTATTATGGGGTTATCTCCTATTAGGATTGAAAAAAATTAATCAATTTTCCCTTTTTTGGTTCTATGAATACCGTCACATTTGTGTGTGTACCCCAAGGTCTTTTTGGATTATTTTTTAGGGTAACCACCATTGTGTGTGGTGATGATTATTACAGAGCTTATCTCTTTTATAATTCACATTTATATTCCATCTTATAAAATGGAACATTCCTAGTCGGACGAACTTCAGATACATTCTGAGGACGTAAGGCTAATGTATTTGTTAATCAATGTGTATTTCCTTGGGATTTTACCTTTTTATATTTTTCAAAGGAATATGGGAGTCTCATTATTTCTATTGAGTATCAGATTTTGAATCTAGTTCTAAATAAAAACAATATACATTTCCAAGGACTGTTGTCCCTTTTGGATATCATCAATGGTAATGTTAATTTTCAATGAAGGAACTCCAATAAATTTATAATAAATATAGTTTTAGAGAAGTGAATATAAATAAAAGAATTTTTATGAGAATGTATCATCATTTTTAGACTCTAGTTAATTATTTTTTCAAAATAATTATAATAAATTGTTTTATTGTTTTGATGAACTAGATATTTCAATAGTTCTTGGAGTCTATTGTTGTTTTTCTCATGGGTAATACTTCAGTGTACTCAATGATAGAGGACGACCATGATTACTATTTATATATTATTATTCAAACCTCAAATTAACATCATCTAGAAGTAGTGTTATCAAAATTTGAGCTTTGGATATACTAATTAAATTTTTAGTACATATGATTTTTATGAGGGTAAACTCAATTGATCATTAAATTTTGTAGGATTTTATAGCCATGAATTATCCCATAAATATGATATATCTCTCTGTAATATTTGGTATGGATGGTTACTATAGAAGTTTTTCCTATATTTATCTAATGACTCAAATTCATTGATCAGTTTATCTTGTAAGCGTTTAAAGATTGAATGGAATCTAATTTACCTGTGAACTTTTGTGGTGCGGATGGGGAGGTTGGCTTCAAAAGTATTTTTTATTATTATGGAATTGGTTTTAGGTAATGATGTTTTCTACCGTTCTCCTAGTATGGGTTTATGATCTTCCTTGATGCATGGGAAACATGTGTTGGCTTATGTATCACAAAATATATGACCTCATGGGAAGAACTATCACACTCATTATATTGAGTTTAACGGAGTAATGTAAATAATCTAAATATTTCAACATTATCTCATTGTTGAGTGGTTTACTATGTATTCTGATTAAAAGAGTCTAAAATATTTTTTTTATTGAGGGATCTAAACATGTAATAGAGATATTTGCTGGAATACCTTTCGAATTTTTATTTTGAAATTAAAAAGACCCCTTGGAATGAAAATGTGTTTATTGATGCATTGAGTAAAAAATTAACTACAGAAGTCATGATAGAGTCTGTTAAGGATCGGTATTTGATGAGTTTTTTATTAGCATTTTTGTAAAATGGGTCATTCGAAATGTGTTGTTGGATTTAATGAAAAAGGAAACAAATTTTTAAGTGAATTTTTGGATCAATAATTTGATAGAAATTGTGTTCCAATGCTTGACTAAAATACATAATGGTTGAGAGACCTCATGTGATTTACCTCAGTCTTCGGATGGATCATTTTTCTTAACTTTGTAGGTTCTTTATTTCATTTTACCTAAATATTATCCTTTATTTTCATTGAACTCATAGTGGGAAGGATTTGATTTGGTGATCATTTATTGACAGAAAAAATAACTTCCTTTCCATAATATCAGGGACACAATGACTGCAGAATAGCTTGGGGACATTTATAATGAGACACTGTGAGGATTCGTGGTGTCCCTATGTAATTGGATATGATAGGTACCCAAGGACCACATCTAATTTCTATAATGTTTTATTGGAGGTGAAGGGTTCTAATATTATATTGATCATGGATTAAAGTCTAGATACCTATGGACATATAGTGTGGTATATCCATGTTTAGGAGGATATTCTCTACGAATGTGTGTTTATACAAGTTTATCTATTGAAAATTGTTTTCATAATGTTAAATTCTCCCATGACAATATTTATCAGGCATAGATTAATATTGAAACCTTTGATTTATCTTATTATCGACCATGTATATTTCCTTTACCAAGGGATTGTTTGGGAGATCTATCCTTAGATGTTCCGAATCATGTTCATGAGATGACAGATATGATGTGGTGGATATAAGAGTATTTTATCAGGGCATAAAGTGTTCATATTATAATGTTGATAGTCTTCAATGGTTACAGGATATTGAGGTTGGTGATTGGGTTTTTCTAATATTTTCACCTAACAAGGGATATCATTTGTTGGTTATGAATGTTAATTTTTAATCGATGTTTTTGGATCTCATTTAAATTGTTATAGGATTGAGAATGATGTCCTATCAATTAGACATGGAACCTAATTTGATTATTATGAATGATGTGTTTCATGTTTCTTAGCTAAGGAGGAATGTACCATATTCATAAAATTTAATTAAATGGGATGATTTGTATTTTGATACTAAAACCACTTTCATTGAGAAGCCAGTTTATATTATTAATAACTTAAAGATGGAAATGAATGGAAAAACAATTTCTTTGGTCTATGTACATTGGAATTGAAGATGTGATAGCTAGAAGACATGGTAGAATGAATTTTTGAAAGTGTAGTATTGGCCTTAGAGTTTTTTGGAATACCCTAAAATATAATGGTTTTTTTAATAAAATCATCTATATTGGGGATATTACAAAACGTCGTTATATTTTTTAGGTACTCCATTATTCATGCTCTTTTACCATCCTGTTGGGGGTGCTTTCAGGATTCTAAAGTATGGAGACCCTTTTCTAGGGATAATGAACTTCAATTTAGGGATGTACATTTATTTGAGTTTATGGATTTCAGGAATACATGTGATAGTGGATTTGAGGGATTTTCCTGATAATTAGAGAATACCCAGTGTAGGGTTTTTGAGTTTTTCGTCTTAAACATTCATCTATAGTCTATTGATTATTTAATGCCTTTTGAGGAGGTTTCATGAAATCTATTCATTTCCTAATAGATTTCATGAATTGATATAGGGTGTTACTTATTTGAACGTTTGTAATAGTTACACAATGTGTGTGAGATGAAAATGGAACATAAAAAAATGGAAATGATTTTTTTTGTTGATTTCACACTTCATGGCATACACAAATATTTTTGGGAGAACACACCATGAAATTTTCATGAGTTTTTATTGTAGGACATTGATTGGGTTTTAATTTTATCATTCCCCCTATTTCCTCCCTCACGTGACTCGGAGATCACCCTAGGGGATTTTGGAAACCTCCTATAGTTTCAAATAATTCATTTGGTGATCGATCATCGGTGTTATTGTAGTGCACCTCTATAATTTCATATAGTTCCTTGTCTTTCTATGGTTGAGAATTTTTTTACAATCACTTCTATCTATGATGACTAAGTTTATACTATTATTAGGATTGTGTTTATGAGAAATGGGTTATTTTGATTAATTTATTATCATTCTTGATAATTTTATTTTGTTTGTTCATTGAATTGATGGGATATGTGGTTTCTATGTATTTATTTCCAAATAAATTTATTTGAAATACGTTTTCTTTTAAAATATATTTGATTTTATTTGTAAATTGGGTTTTCTAATCTTGAATAATATTTTCTTGGAGATGAAAATGTTTTATAAATTGTGATCATAGTTTTAAAAATTATTTTTGATAAGAATGTAACATTGGTAACATTGTGTGTGGAACCCCTGGTTGTTTCTCAGTTGATATCAAAAAATTGTGGCCAAAAATTATTACAATTGGATATAATATTTGGATTAGTTTAGGATATTTTTATGCCTATTATGTATTATCACATATAATAGAGCCCAAATTATAGGGAACTTTTTCATTAATGGTTTTTTATTACATGGTGTTTCTTATCATGTTTTTTTCTCATTGGATTTTATTATGGGTTGTATAACATAACATCACATGGTGGAATTTCTTGGGAATGTGTTTACATTATTTATTTGTGATGAATGGATATGATTTACTATTTTATATTTTATAGTTATAATATTTATACTTTTGATAATAATAAATTATTTTATGAATACCAAAGTGAAAATTATTTACAAATGGATTTTGGATTTATGAAAATTTCATTGTTAAATTATTTTTGGTTTGAAAATATATAACTATTGTTTTCCAAATACTAGACCATTTGTTGACTATGTGGTGGTATCTTACTTGCTTGTACTCTAACATCATACTTTTAGAATTGGGTCGTTTTATATTCTGTATTATACAATTTAGATAGAGGAAGAAAAATATTGATATATGTTTCCTTGTATTTTTGTTGTTTCCTTCGATTCAGGTTGGATTGGAGGTGATTGTTGGCCATATTGAGAATTTTTTTTCATTCTGTATCCATAAATTTTAGTTTAATGATATTTTATTATATTTTATGCATCAATATCGGTCCATTTATTCCACATAGTACTCATGTTGTGTGGATTTTTTTTACATTATAGACATATTATATCTTATTACTTTACATCACCATGTGACATATGACTTTGGTGTATGGTTTTTTTGAGTCAGGTCGGTCTGTTACAATGAAATTATCTCGTACAGTATGTTGTTACCATGGATAAATATCATAGCCCTATTACAACCCTGATTTTATTACAAACCTAAACATGATTTCTTACATAAAACATCACATGATACAACAATGAAGATCTAGAGGTTTACTGTCATTGGTGCTTATGATAATTACATAAAAACATAAACCATGAAATACAACATCTTTATTGAAAACATCGTTTACATGACCACTACATTCCCTCGTACTTAGCATTGCAAGGGATAACCTGAGGATATTCATAAGAAAAGGGTGAGCTATAAAGGCCAGTAAGGGAGTACACATGGAATATCATGAGGAGTAAAACACATGTTAGGAAATAGGCATGTCAATAGAGAATGAGAGAAACATGAACATAAAGGCCTGATAAATCCAGATAATCATAACATGGAACTGTGGCAACAACACTTAACCTGGAATTAGCATGAGCCAAGGCTCATTGTACATGGAGCAATAGTAAATCCTCATTGCACATAAATCACAAGTAAAAACTCGTTTCACTTGAATTATCATGAGTCCACACTCATTACACAAGACTTATCATGATAATATACTTTACCCAATGCATTGGAGCACTATAAGGGTGCACCCTTCTTAATCATTTCATTGCATGCATAAATGTGCCACATGGATCATAAAAATGGATTCATAAAACATAATCATTTATTAGATGATAATGAAATGTTTAATTCATACATGAAACATTATATTCAATAAGTAAAAGAGCATAAAGGTAAAACCCATGATGGAGAAATGGGTATTGTATTCACTGCACAATGGCATTGGATTAGAAAATCTGTGCGATTTCAGTTGTGTAACGGCATGACATAAGAATTCTGTAGAAATGGTTGATGACAAGGAAATGGGTTACTCATCCTATTTACATGTAATGGACAGTAAGGAGGTCATATGGATACATGTCAGAACAATTGTAATGGAATTTAGATTCATGATACAAAAGTATTGCTTGAATTAAAATGAGGAGAGAGAAGTTCCTTTCAGAATTTTGACATAGTAACAGGTGTACATGGGAGGAATTTAATGAGAGAGAAAGTGGTCTCCCATCATTAAAACATAAATAGGGTAGTATGAGGGAGGTGAGAAACCATACCCCAACATTCATAATTGAAATTAAATGGGAAAAACAACATAATGAAAATTGGACAAAAATGAGAAAGGAAGAAAAAACCCTTACTTGGAAGTGTGCCTCCAAAGGCTAGATAGAGGCTTGTGAGAGGCTTCTTGGGAGCTTGGGGAACCATGGGAGGATAATATATAGAGTAGGTCAGTGGTTGTATTAACTCCAAAGGCTTTGAGTGAGGAGGAAGTGATATCTTGGGTGTGTTTATATAAGAAAGATGAGGGAATTATTTATTATTTAGGTTTGGGCCCCCTTACATTAAATTAACCCAGACCACAAACCATCCCATGGTTTTTGCCCATGGGTTTTGGAAAAGGTAAGAGAAAACAATATTTTATAAGTCCAAAGTCCGAAATTCTTAAAATAATAGGGTTGCTTATGTGGAAGTGAGTCATACTCCAATGGAAATTAATTTAAAAAGACAAGGTGTTTAATATGTCTTGATGGGTCCATTAATGCTTTGAAAAGTAATCCAAACAAACCCAAAATCACATTATTTTAATGGTTAAACATATATTGGCCGAAAATAAAGATTATATTATTTTATTACATCACTATTGGGTCATTATAATGTCATAAAACACATTATATATTTAAACAGTATTTAATTTTTACTCAAAAAATTGACCGTCTCAAAAAATTTTGAAAAATTAACCATTAGATAATTTGAACGTCCTGATTCCAAAAATAACATTTATTTTACCTAAATAATTTTCTAAATATGTTAATTTTCACTTTTAATATAAAAACCTACATTTTTCGAAAATTCACGGATTTTGACAAAAATGGATTTCAACCTTAATAAAAATTATAATTGCATTCATACAATAATATGATAATATATATATAATAAAATTAATCTAATAATAATAATAATATTTTATTCAAATATAATTTAATTCAAAAATCCTTTAATTTAATAAAATAGATTTCTTAATTAAATAATAACTAAAAACACCATTTGTACATTAAAAACTATTTATAATGTATCAATAATGACATGAAATTGTATTCATTATTATATAAAAAAATAATGTACATAAACATAGCACTATTGATTAGTTACATAACCCCTTAAAACAGCTGCATAAGACCTAAATGTAAGGTGTGTGATGGTGACATTTTCTTGAGGTGGCTCGGATAACATTGATCGAGTGGTAATCTCTATCAACTTACAATTTTCCCATATGTAGTGTGCAGTCACTGTAAGACGATCCACAAAACCCAGATTGAATTGTTGCATTTGGATGTACTTGGATGACTGGTTACAAAGTCCATGGTGATATTCTCCCATTTCCATTCTGGTATAGGCAATGGTTACATATTCCCCTTAGACTTATACCTATTTTCCTTCACTTGTTGGAACACTAGACAAATTGATGTATATTCAGCGATATCCTTCTTCATATTATCTCACCAAATGTTTTCTCAGAGATCTCGATACATCTTTGTGCTCCCTGGGTGAATAGAGAAATTTGAACTATGTGCATCATCCAAAAGGTCCTTCTTCAGATCTGGACTTGATGGAACACATAGTCTTTTCCCAAACCACACAATTCCTTCTTCATTAACATTAAACTCCGAGGATTTCCATTTTTTTATATCTTCCACTATTTCTTGAATCCCCACATCATCCTTTTGAGCATCCTTTAACCTTTCCAAAAGAGACGGTTGAGCAATCATTTGTGAAAGGATTAATGTTGTTCCCTTCTCTATAATTCCCATTTCAATCTTCATTGAGTCTAAGAAGATTGGATCCTTCTCAATTCTTATCATTGATAGAATTGTTGGTTCCTTTCTATATTGGGAATCTACAACCTTGTTAACATTCCTAGAATGGTAATGTATTGAACAATAATAATCTTTGATGAGCTCTATCCATCTTCTCTGCCACAAATTAAGCTCTTTCTGTGTGAATATATATTTAAGACTCTTGTGGTCAGTATATATCTCACATTTCTCTCCATAGAGATAACGCTGCCATATTTTCAAGGCAAAGATCACCGCCGCCAAATCCAGATCATGCGTTGGATTGTTTCTCTCATTTATTTTAAACAACCGTTAGGCATAAGATAGAACTTTATAATTATGCATCATTACACAACCTAAGCCATTCATTGAAGCATCACTGAAAACAACAAAAAGTTCCCCACTTGTGGGTATAATGAGTACGGGCATAGTGATAAACATCCTTTTGAACTCCTTGAAGCTTTCTTCACATTCACCACTCCAAGAATACTATAATCCCTTTTGAGTTAGCCTGATAATGGGGTTGTACAATCATGATAAATTTCTCAAAAATCGTCTATAATATCCAGCTAAACCCAAAAAGCTACGGATATCCTTTACTGATGTTGGCCTCGGCCATCTCTCAATTGCATCTATTTTGGAGGGATCCACAAATATCCCATTTCTTGTGATGATATGGCCCAAGAATGAAACTTCCTTCGACCAGAACTCACACTTGATATACATTTAATAGAGCTTCTCCTTGCACAAAGTCTCCAGTACAGTTCTTAAATGCTCCTCATGATCCACCTTGGTTTTGGATTATATTAGTCTATCATCTATAGTGTCTACCACAATTTTTTATAGGTAATATCTAAAGACTCTATTCATTAATTCCATGATGGTTTTTGGAGTATTAGGGAGTCTGAAAGGAAATACTATGAATTCATGGTGCCCGTATCTTGTGCGAAAAGCATTCTTGGGGATATCTTCCTTCTTCACCCTTAGTTGATAATATCCCGACCGCAAGTCCACCTGGGTGAAGTATCGTGCTCCACAAAGCTGATCGAACAAGACGTCAATTTTTGGGAGAAGATACTTGTTCTTTATCGTGATTTTGTTAGGTTCAGAATAATCGATGAAAAGCCGCATTGACCCATCCTTCTTCTTGGAGAAGAGGACTGGTGCAACCCATGGTGAAGCACTTGAGCGTATAAACCATTTATCCATATTCTCCTATAGTTGTTTCTTCATCTCTTCAAGCTCTACAATAGCCATTCTATATGGAGTCTTGGATATTGGTAAATCCCCAGGTATAAGTTCAATTGAGAATTCAACATCTATTCTAGGAGGAAGACTGGGAAGTTCCTTGGGAAACACTTCAGTGAATTCCCTCACAATAGGCATTTCTTCAAGGATGGTTTCTTCTTTGGACTCAATCATCTGATCCAAACACGCATGCTCATAGGGAAGTAATCTTCATGCTTGAGATGATGGAGCTAATTGATATTCATCTCAGTCCTTACATTTGTAATGAATTGGGGTTGATTCTCCATATAGAGTGTGATTTACCTCTCCCGACAATTTATTTTGGATATATATAAGGAAAGCCAATCCATTCCAATAATTGCATCAAATTACACCAAGGGAGTATGACGAGGTTTGCCGTGAAATTCAATTCACAGACTATAATAGGGTATGACTTATATTTATGGGACACAATGATTGCCCCATTTTCCGTACTCAATGACATGTTCACTTACATGACTTGTGGTGGTGTTGGGATTGTTGTACTAAACTTTCGAGATATAAAAGAATGCATAGAACCTGAATCAAAAAGTATTTTCTCTATTATTGAATGAATAACTAGCATATCTGTCACCACTTCATTGTTAGTGTTCACTTCAGCAGTAGTGATGGAAAAATCTCTTCCTTGTAGCCTTGGAGGTTTTTGGTTGCCTTCGAAAACCCATGGATTAGGGCACTGATTTGAAAAATGAATTGGTGCTTTGCATTTGTAGCATTGAACAACGCGTTGAGGTTTGAACGGAGCATTCCTCGCCTCTATCACAGTCGCGGGACTTTCTTTCTGATAGTTAATTGCTATGTGACCCTCTCTTCCACACCCGAAGCATTTCCTCGTCCCCTTAAGGAAATTTCCATGGTGCTTCATTCCACACTTTTGGAAAGTTTGTTGCTGGATCATCTTAGCTACGTTGGATTTATCCATCGGACCACCAATATTGAATTCCACCTTATGCTTCTTATCCCTATGATACCCTTTTGATTCTACGATGTATATTTCTCCCTTGAGGGAACATCAGTCAATTTACTCATAGCTGTCGAAGTCATGGATTGCCAATGCTTTCTGCAGGCTAGGCTTCATCCCAACAAAGAAGCTGTCAACTTTTCATTCTGGGGTAACAACAATGCCGGAAGCATATCGTGCAATCCTTGTGATGTTTTCCTCATACGCTCCAGAAGATTCATCATCATTTTCATGAGGGAAATGAATCCCTTTCAATCTTATGCTGGAGGGTTCACGGATAATATTTATCAAAAAACATCTTCCAGAAATCCTTCCATTCCAACGCCTCGATCTCCTCCTCAGGCTTCATATTTTATGTCAACTTCCACCATTGATCAGATTCACCCTCCATATGATAAGCCTCCAGGAGAACCATCTCTTTTTCCAAACCTTAAAGGATGTATAAGATATTTTCAATTTATTTTATCCATTTTTCAGTGATCGTGGGATCAGATGATCCACTAAAAGTAGGATTCCATTGTCTCATGAAGCTCTCGATAGAGACTTGTTCTTTCTTGGGGGGAGGGGGTTTAACGTTTCTCTTGACCCATGTTTCTATTCGAAACTTGAGTTAGCTGAGATAGAGGTATGAAAAAGATCACGATACCCGCTCCCAATGGATTGTGCATCTCATTAGTACTGTCATCACACTGATCTTCACAATGGTTGTTAGCCCATGTCCTCCTATTACCGGCCAATGGATGGAATAAAAGGAAAGTTAGGGGTAACACATAAAGGGTAATCCAAAGACAAAAGTTGATGGCTTGTAAATAAACTTTTATATCTTTAACTCATGTGTCTATAGGCTTCAATCTAGGCTTTTCATGATGTACCTTCTATCATATATTCTTAGGGACAATTTTTTTTAATTACCTTAATAAGGGTTCATACTATTCTTGCGAATTTATCAAAACATATCCCCTGGGAGTTTCGTAACCAAGAGTGAATCAAGGACCGTTGTCGTGCACCAGTTCCCGTTTGAGTCTAGCTCAAAGCGGGGTTTTCTGGTTTTACCCCTAGGATACATATGTTCTAGAGCCGCATCTACCTACTCATATCCAGACATGGAAGTATTTTCTTGATAACCAACTTACTCAATACTCACCAAAACATAGGGATGTTTTTATTTTACTTAGTATTATCTCTAAGTCTTTACTAGGGATTTTTAATCCTAATCCCAAAAATAACTAAACCTATCATTTGATACCAACGATGACAACCCTGCTTTTATTACAAACTTAAACATTATTTATTACAAAAAACATCACTTGATACAAAAAACAATATCGAGAGGTTTACTATATTTGGGGATTAGGATCTTTACATAATAACTTAAAACATGAAATACAACATCTTTGTTGAATACTTCCTTTAGATGAACACTACATTCCCTCATACTTAGCATTTCATGGGATAACCCAAGGACATGCATAAGAAAAGGGTGAGCTATAAAGCCCAGTAATGCAGTACACATGGAATATCATGAGGAGTACAATAAATTCTAGGCAATAGGCATGTCAATATATCTTGAGAGAAACATGAACATAATGGCATGATAATGCATGATAATCATAACATAGAAATGTGGCAACAACACTAAACATCGAATTAGCATGAGCCAAGGCTCATTGCACAAAGAGCATGAGTAAATCCTCATTGCACATAAACCATTAGTAAACCCTCATTGAACTTAAACTAGAATGAGTCAAAACTCATTTCACATGATGTATCATGATGCTATACATTACCCAATTCATTTGAGTGCTATAAGGGCACACCCTTCTTAAACATTTCATTTCATTCATAAGTGTGAAACATGGACCATAAAACATGGATTCATAAAACATAATAATTTATTCCACAATAAAGTAATTTGGAATTCATACATGAAACATTATAATCAATAAGTAAATGTTCATATAGGTGAATACCCTTGATGGTGAAATGGTCATGGTATTCACTACAAAATGGCATTGTCTTAGAAAATCGGTGTGATTTCGGCTGCATAACGGCATGACATATGAATTCATAGAAATGGTTGATGAGAGAGAATGCGGTTAAAAATAATATTTACATGTAATGGACAGTAATGAGGTCATATGGATACATGTCCCAACAATTGTAATGGAATTTAGATTCATGATACAAAAGTATTGCTTGAATGTAAATGAAGAGAGAGAAGTTTCTTTCAGAATATCAGCATAGTAACGGGTGTACATGGGAGGAATTTAATGAGAGATAAAAGGGTCCCCATAATTAAAACATTAATAGAGAAGTATGAGGGAGGTGCTAACCCATACCCAAGAATTCATAATTTAAATTAAAAGGGAAAAACAACATAAAGAAAATTGGACAAAATGGGAATGCAAGAAAAAACCATTACATGGAAGTGTGCTTCCAAAGGCTAGAGAGAGGATTGTGAGAGGCTTCTTGGTATCATGGGGAACCTTGGAAGGATTCTAGAGAGAGTAGGGTAGAGGTTGGACGAACCCAAAAGGCTTTGAGTGAGGAGGAAGTGGGAGATTGGGTGGGTTTATATAGGAAAGGTGGGGGAATTCTTTATTATTTAGGTTTGGGTCCCCTTACGTTAAATTAATCCAAACCACAAACCATCCCATGGTTTTTGACCATGGGTTTTGGCAAAGGGAAGAAGAAAAAAATATTTTATAAGGCCAAAGTCCGAACTTCTTAAAATAATAGGGTTGATTTTGTGGATGTGAGTCATACTCCCATGGAAATTAATTTAAAAAGACAAGGTGTTTAATAAGTCTTGATGGGTCTATTAATGCTTTGAAACATACGCCAATCAAACCCAAAATCACATTATTATAATGGTAAAAAATATATTTTCCGAAAATAGTGATTATAGTATTTTATTACATCACTATTGGGCATTATGATGTCATAAAACAAATTATATATTTAAACGGTATTTAATTTTTACTCAAAAATTTGACTGTCTCAAAAAATTATGAAAAATTCAACGTTGGATAATTTCGACGTCTTGATTCCAAAAATAATATTTATTTTATCTAAATAATTTTTAAATATGTTAATTTTAACTTTTAAAATAAAAACTGATATTTATCGAAAATTCACGGGTTTTGACAAAACTGCTTTCAAACCTTAATAAAAATTATAATTGCATTTATACAATTATATGATAACTTATATATAATATAATTAATATAATAATAATAATAATAATTTATTAAAATATTATTTAATTCGAAAATCCCTTAATTTAATAAAATAGATTTCTTAATTAAATAATAACTAAAAACACCATTTGTACTTTAAAAACTATTTACAATGTATCAATAATAACAAGAAATTATATTCATTATTATATACAAAAATAATGTACATGAAAATAGTAATATCGATTAGTTACATAAGCCCTTAAAACAGCCGCATAAGACCTAAGGGTAAGGTGTGCCATGGTGACATACTCTTGAGGTGGCTCAGATAACAATGCTCGAGTGGTAATCTCTATCAACGTCCACTTTTCCCTTAGACAGTGTCGTTCGATTATGTCATGATGAAGCTCAGCTTGGGCTTGGTCAAGAGCAAAGCCCAAGGATGCCACCTCTTTTCCAAGATCTAACAAATGGGCTTTGTATGGAGCAATTCTACTGGATGAGGCCATCACTTCTTTTGTCTGAGTAATTTTGGATTTGTTAAAGCCCTATATTTATACTAATCATGTGATTATTGTTCAACGACCATATTAGCAATGGTAAAAATTAATAACATAAAACCATTGATGTTGACATTTTTTATAAACATAAAGTGACATTTAATTAGATCAAATGGGATTTCCATTAATAAAACTTTGGGTCGTTACAAAACCATTGAATTATCTAAAAACTGAAAATGGAATTGAAAATGTATTGATTATTTTATTATATCCATTTAGGTTTTTAGGACTAATACCCTTCAATCATGAAAACATACATTGTGTTTATTTTTTCAATGATAATGCTAATATATTACATATATACCCACAAATTCCATATTATCTCTCGTACATTTCAACTCAAGTAAATACATGGTAATATGGTGTTAACTAAGTTCCACACATTTTGGGTAGTCATAGTAGTTTAAAGTCAACTTCATCACTCCATGCAAACAACAACTGAACTATTGGAGATAAGTGAGGTTCTTGCGTCACAAAATATCCCATGAAATTTTTAAATTAATAAAAAAATACTAATGATGGGACATTCTATATTAATAAAATTCCTTAAAAATGGGTGTCAATTTTAGGGTTCTTCAAGACGCCTCACTGGATAAATAGTGGATGATCAAAAAATAATGGAGTTTTCTATAGATAGTTACACATATCGCAAAATATGAAGTTCTAAAATATTATTTTATGAAGAAATAAGGTTACAAAAATAATGAAACATAATAAAAATTCCTTATTTCCTTCATTGAGAAGGTCCTATAGAAACAATGAGACACATTGAGTATTAGGGGTAAATCATAGTTTTTTTCATGTAGATTACTATTGGATATGTCATCAATAAGAAATAAGTGTTCCCTCATGTACATTATTTTTGATTTATATAGATTATATCATCAAAAATGCATCATTGTAGAACAACTCAGATTCTAAAAATTCATAATCTAATGACTTATCATATATAAGTAGATCCCTAGATGATCCAAATCAAAATTAAATAGTCATTAACACAACTCAATGCAAGATGTTATCTCATTTAATTATAAATGTATTAGGGGAACACAATAAGACCAGCTCCACCCTAGATTAATTAATGAATCAATCAGTTAAAATAGATTCCTCTATTGGATATATGAACATTATAATGCGCTAACATAAATCTATAATTCTTTCATTATACTAACCAAATTATGGGAGATCTATTTAATGTATGTAATAATTATATATTATGAAAAATAGTGTACTCATAATGTTCCCTACATTATAAGTCTTTAATGTATTACTCCATCGATTGATTTTGGGGGGAGTTTCCTTTAATATTAGGTATGATGATATACCATGAAAATGTGGTTCCAATATTTCAGGAACCTAACTCTCCCATCCAATTCAATGTATTTGATAGTTATATTAATCAATTGAATATGATTATGAATATTTAACCATACATTTCTATTCATAGAGGATGAAATCATATTTTATCTATCCAATAATGTAGTTTTGGCATGCATCTAGAAAAATGGATATTTTTTCTATTAGGATAATAGATTTTATAGGGTTTATCCCCAAAATCCATTAAGGTAGTTCATTTATTTCCTTAAAATAATTTATAACATTAAAAATAGGATTATTATATATCCCTTAAGGATGTATGAATAATATCTATTACCAAATCTTGATGTCAACCATCATTAATATATTTCATTCCCCTAAAAATAATGATAAAAAGATCCAATTTGTAATATTTTGAGTTGAAAATGTTTTATCCATGGTATAATATAAATTCATTCCATTCATCGATAAATCATGCTATTGAAAATGGACATACTGATTATTTTAATTTGAATATTTTCAATATAGATTAGAAGAAAGTGTCCAAGTTCAATAAGTATTCAGCTTGAAAATCTATGATGTTTTGTTGTATTATCACACCAATACCACTATTAATTTTCATATGACCCCATATTATATCATATGTAGGGACACAATGGGTCTTTCTCATATATGTATGATATCCATCACTCGAATCATTATTTTTTATCAATTGTTTTTGATATAAATTATCAAAATTATACTGATCAGTTATAATGACACAATGATAAATGTTTTCACAAACTATACATTGTAGAAATTAATAAGAAATCAGTTACACATTCAATCACCATTAATTATCACCTATGTTCATTGCATCCCTCATACCTGATTTGATCCCTCAAAACACTTATGATACCATAAAATTGTCCTTTGAATCTTGAACCAAAACTGTAGGTACAATATATTATAACCAATATCTATAATAACCAAAAAAAATTCATGATCATGACATATACATATGAGAATTTGGGAACATAAATATCATGTTTAAAAAAAAATTGGAAGGAAATCATGATGTTATGTTAAAATCATTGATCCATCACACATAAAATCATGCTAAACAACCTCATTCGAGGACATTAAAATAAATGGTCATATTCTGAGAATCAAGGATTTAAATTGAAAACTATATATTCTGCATATAAATAATGTGTCATATAAATTAATGTAAGTCATAAATGTGTGAAAGAAATATGAATATTATATTAGTGTTACATGAGGTAAAACAATAAAATCATTGTTATAAATAAACCTTCAATGTAATATACTCTAGTTTGGTTATTTATGAAATTGAATTTTTTTTCCAAACCTCAGTTTATCTAATGCCTTCATAGAAAAATTTCCTTATTACTATGATTTTCATGATTGGGACACACCATGTCAAGGGGCTATATATAGAGTCCAATTTGCATGAGGTTAAACTATACAACATAACAACCACTAAAACATTCCACTCTAACTCTTTCAAATAATATATAGGACTTTTCATCCCTATATGAGATCCAAATATATTACAGAGTTATTATTACACATTCCCATTCCCAATAAATTGGATGAAACTAAAAATTATATCCTCTATGTAAAATGTTTGTGTCAATTTTCCTAGTATTCTAGAATACATATTGATGTCTAAACTATTAGACCCTACAACATGCTAAAATATAATTTATAACCCGCATATTTTCATAGAGTGAGAACCCAATATTATTCAATATGGGTTCCTTAGCACTACAAAATATATTGATTGGGTATTTGTTACATATTACTAAATAAAAATGTCATTAAATTCCAATTCTATGGGATATGAAGAGATTCTTGAATCTATTATCATAAATATATTCATAAACTTAGTTGATGATTACCCCCTACAAGTATATGGTATCCTAATTTATATAGATTATTTTTGTGTCAGGCCCATTGTTGGGATGAGAAATCAGTAACTGGAACTTCGTGAGGCATTATAATATATTGTCAGATATATAGTAATTACAATATAACAGATTTCAATCCCATCAAAAAATTATAATAATATCCCTCGATTTAAAATGATAATTATACACCCACGTTAACATAATGAATTATTCCATTGATCAAACCACGTGATGAATCTATACAACTATTGTGCATGATTCAGATCAATAGAAAATACCATACTATTTCCCCTTATGCATGACCATAAGAATCATAAAGTATAACATTTTTTGAACCTTTCTCACTAAAATATTATCGATATCTACAAAACATTGTGTCATTAGCATATTTTCATCCATTTCTATCCTATTAAATAATAAAAAGAATTTATTTTCATTTTAATGATAGAAATTTTTTACATGAATGATATTTCGTAGTGATAACGAAGAAAACATTAATATATGAATTCCCCAATTTTAAAATCATTTTACACTTATTTCATAATATTTTATTCTCTAATATACATGATGTAGAAAATATGTAATGGGATAAATGATCAATCAATAGGTAAAAGTTCTAATAATTCTCAATGACTATATAGAATTATAAATGATTCTCATTGAAAAAAAATTATATTTCATTGGAACAATATCCTTAATGAAATAGTGTATTATTTAATAGGAAAGAATAGTACATAAATATAACACCAAATATATACAGTAAACACTAAAAAACTCCATATGAAAGAAATATTCAATAAAAATAAATCTTTCCAAAAGGTTAATAAATTGAATGAGAATCACTATAATTTTGTTACATATTATTATGTTAACTATAAGAATTTTTGTACATGATTATCTAAATTGTAAATTTTGAGAATTCATGTGAACATATAGTGTCAAAAGGTTAATGCACCTATTAGGATATGATGATTATCTTAGCATTAGAACAGTAATTTGACCATCAAAATAGTATTATGATAACTTTTAAAAGGATAGTATCCAATAGAATGGTTAATAATATTTGTTAAATAATATAATGACTTAATATCCAAAAAAATAAACAGATGTGGTCGATGTGATTTATTACTTATCTTACATAGAGAAATCATAATTATATTTGTAAAAACACACATAAATTTTAACTTCATTAATGTAACTTTTTTTTCTAAATTTAAATGATATAAATAATATTTCACTGTAGTAAAATGGATTCCAGAAACAATATTTATTTTTATAAATATAATAATTTAATTTTATGAACCAATACATTATTTTTCCAAGTGTTATAAATATTATTATTTCCTAAAAAAATCTATAAATTTATATGTTATTAATAATTTATTATTAACCTATTTAGAATATTATTTTTTATAGCAGATTAAATATTTGGAATTAGCAATTTGAAATTATAATTGGGTAATTTATTATACTGATTATGTATATTTTAATTTTGTGGAATAGTAATATACTAATGAATATTTTAATTTACATTATTAGTTAGAAACATGATTAAATTTTTAATGGATGATTTTTTTCAATAATATTACAGGTTCACATGAAACAACTTATTTATATATTCATGTGACTCATCAACATGGTTATTCTTTTTCAAAAAATAGAATATTTTATATTTTATTGATAACAATCATCTCCCCCCGTATTATATTCCATGCATCCCCACTCCTATTGTCCCGACACATCTTATCACCTTAGTGTAAAATATTTTCCCAAACATATCTCAAACCATCCATTAAAAATTAAGAGGGTTTTGATCTTGTTTAAATATAGTTCCAAGGATGCATAAGTGGAAGCCGAACAGATATCATCCAATTGATGAATCAGTACTCTATAATGTAGTATCTTTTATCCTATTCATATTGGTAGACCTAAAATGAAGACATAAATTGTTATTATATCAATATTGATGTTATCAGCATAATGAAATTTAAATATATTAATGGAATATCAATAATATATCATCCTAACATTATTTATATAATTAATATAAAATATATGTTTAGTTTGACTCATAGAAACATTAAATATAGGGTTTTAATTTTCTACACCAATATAATGTCCAGTTATATAATTAATTATATAGAAAACATTGAATAAAAAAATATTATATCAGATATATTAGTTTTTAATTTTTTAATAATAATTTAGTTGAAAAACATTTCTTGTTTATGGTGGTTTAAAAAACCACCTAAATGAATTGATTATAGAGTGATACAATTTATATTACATGATCCTTCCCTATGAAAAATCACATATAATTATTTTATATATTTTTAACATCTATAATAGAATCAATATCATGTAATTTTACTTATGGGATTTTTCTATTTTTAATGATATTCTATAGTTACCCAAAACATAAAAATCTTTATAACTACATTTGAATAGCCTCAGAAGAGTTATAATCTATACGATTTGATAAAATATTATTTAAAAAACCAATATAATAGTAATAAATAATTAAATCTATAAAAAAATTCGTAATAAAGTATCAAATAATTTTAATACGATTATAAACGATGATAAGTGATTGATAAATAATGTCAAGGACTATATGTAATGAAATTTTAAAACAACTAAATTCTACTTTAGGATATGAATTTTCTCGCAAAAACCGACATTTTGAAAAAATTCGTATAATTTAATTCATTTATATTATTTATAAATGTGATCTTAAAAAATATAACAATTTGCATATAGCATTACATTATGTGTATTTACAACATTTCTAGATTACCTTTTGCAATAAATTCACTTAGAAACCCAAATTAATGGTATATTATATGAACATAACAAAAGTTGAATCTCCATTTCATTAAATGATTTTAAAATTAAATGATCTAAAAACACGACTTTATCATGTTAATCCATTTTTGTAGATTTTTTTTGATAGAAATTATGATTCACATACACAATTTATGGAGTTTTTTCCTTTTTTCATGAAATCCTTATTAATAAGTACATTTCCAAACATACTTTATTTCTCATATTATATCATCATATGACATCAATATTTGTTTTCATAAAATGTAATTCGTTATATATTCATGATTGTAATAAATTATTTAATCACTTATTTCCTATGAATCATTATGATATTCTATTATATATTTATCTTTGAAAACTATATATAATCAATTTTCAATTTCATGGGTTTTTCTTATGATTATATCAAATGTATAATAATCATTTATTACACACATATTCATGTACAGTTTAAGAATATGTTAGGTGGATTAATAGTTTGATATCCCATATTTCATTGGATAAAGTTTACTTTTGTTTATATATGATTTTTGTATATAGGTGGTTTTACTATAACACTGTGTTAGGTTTTATTGGAAGTGTGAAAATAAATTTTCTTATAATTTTATGTTGTATGTAGTTTCAACATTATTATGATTCCATGATATACTTATATTTTATTTTCATTTGATGTTTCTATATTATAAATTATAAGTTACACATGTAATTTTTTCTTTAAATTCCACATACCATATATGCAATATATTCTTTAATGTTTTATTTTGATTATTGCATTACTATTCTTTATATCTCACCTATTCAGTTATATATTCCCTCATGGTATCCTAAGTATAATTTGAATTTTTATGTGACCCTGGTTATCATTATAGATATTTAAACCATGTTTATATATCTTATGTGCATGTTGATGGTTTCCATAACTAGTCTACCATAGACACAATATGACTAGTTCTTTTAGACTATATTTTATGGTTTTAATGTAGGAAATAGGATATATATATATATATATGAGATATCATACTCTATAGTTGGTATCATTTTAATTTTTAGTTATATTTTAATATTATCATTATAAATCCTTTGGGAATATGATAAAGATAAGTCCATGCATTTTAAGAAATCATGAACTATTTAAATATATGTAGTGTGTGTTATTTGATAAATGGAAACTCTGTCTGGTTACAAAATGATGACCTGGTTCTAGTTAGATGGACATAGGGGTAATTATCATGTAATAACAAGGTTCCATATTAAAAACTTATTCATCATTGGCATGATTATTGAACATTATTTTAGACCTTCATGGGTACTCAACTGGATATGATTTCCTGGATTATAACGCTATTTGCAATACATTATAACAGATTTATTGAATTTCATAATGTAGTGTATAAGTATTTATGTTAGAGAACGTAGTTGGAAAATTAATATCGAGGACATATAAATAAATAAAGATATTTATATGTTTCTTTATTAAAATTATGTATTTTATATAGTTCAATGTTTATAAATGGGCTTATAATCATTTAATAATTTTAAATTTTCATATGAAATATTCATTTATTATAGAAAGTTTAATGAAAATTAACGAATCATGTAAAAGACATATATCGTTGGATATATAGTTTTTTCATCCATTAAAGGGATAATTTTATGCTAGGAGTTTAGAACATCATAGAAGAACTAGAACACCTAGATGATGTTATGATTAATAACATTAATCAACCTGAAAATCAACCTTCCGCAAAGTGACGACAAGTTAAAATTGAGCCCATTATTCAACAAAGGCATATATATTATTTTGAATATTCTAATACATTAATTTCATTGCATAAAATAAATATATATTAGAAAATAAAATATATCCTATAAATAGATTTATACAAAAACATTTCATTGGAATTCTATTCACTAAAATTAGAAAAAAAATTAAAAATTTGTTCGAAACTGGTGATTTGGATATAGTGGTAAAACATCCCTTATTTAGGAATACATTTTTTCCTATTTATGTTTATTTTTGAACTAAAATAACATATATAATCATAATGAAAATTTTAATACTCCAAATATGTAAAATTATATATATAGTTTTGATTCATAATGGAAAATTACGAAATATTAAAAAAACCATTTAATACATTTAAGAGTTTATTATATTCCATGTATTATTACATCACAAAAAATCATATAAATTAAAAAATAGAAATAAATAGAAACTAATAATATATATAAAAATATCAAACTCCATGGATGATTTTTCAGCCATATGGATCATTATTTCTATAAAATGACCAATAATTTGAAAAAAAACATATTTAATAGAGAAATCAATTATTAAAATTGGAATTGAAACTCCAACATGAGAAGTGTGATTGGTGATGTTATAATTAAATTAATATAGTGGATCAGATGTGGGTAATATATATTATATGATATCTATTAGAAGATATATAGTCATTTTTTATAATGAAAATAAAACATCAAATGTGTTTCGAGTTATCAATATTTTGTTCATATATATTATTCATATTTACATTTTTAAAATATTTTATATAATTAAATTATTTTAAATTGAATTTTTTTAAATATAGTTTAGAGATACCAACTAACCATATTAAATATGACTTGTATAAATGGAATTGTTTCTTTCAAATTCACATTTTTTATAAATTTATTATATTAATGTGACATATGAAAAAATAGATTTGACAGAATTAAATGAAATTTTTTTGAAATAAATTAATAACATAAGTGAAATAATTATTGTTTGAAATTAAATAAAAATTCAAAATTCTTTTCTAAAAAGAAATATTAATAAAAATAATGTTAATATAAATAAAATAATATCATTTAAATTATTCATTTATATTATGCGGAGTGAAATCTTTGATAAAATTTATTGATTATTTTGTAAAATAAAATTTCATTTAATGGATTGAATATTAAATGTTTATATATATTAATAAAATCACATAATCTATGAAATAGAATTTTTTTATGAATTGTTATGTGTGTAATGTATTTTATTTTTTAATAAATAAAATCATCAACTAGTATATAATTATTCTAATAAAATTTAATAATAATATATGAAATCATAAAAATTTATATTCATATTTTTATTATTACATGGAATTGGGTAAACCCAATAAGACTATATAATCTGTTATTTCTTTACCATTTATTATTTTTAAATTTTGTGATGAATTTTTATGGGAGAAGAGCCATGTATAATTTGATATAACACATGACATAGGTAGGGGATCCTTGGGACTAAAATTTTTTATATTAAGAAAGCCACTTTGAGGTAAAAGTGAGAAACCATAAGTTCCAACAAATACCAAACAACGCCAAACAGAAAATCAGAACCAACATCTTCCAAGCAAAAGCAGCAACCGCTAACTCCAAAGAAGGACCACTCGGTGATCCCACGCAAGCATGGTCCCTCCCAACGACAAGCCATTCCTCCGATTCAGCCACATCCCATCAGAATACAATGGGAAATATTTGGAGTCGGTAAACCCTTATAGAGGGGATTCTATATCATTACTATAATATGGGTTTGTGTTTTGGTTCATTTCATTATGATTTATAAAATAATAAATACAATAATTTTAAATTAGTATGAATGAAAAATATTATTATTAGAAATGATTTTTTCTAAAAATAAATCATTTTTTAGTTTGGTATTATTATATTAAAGGCAATTTGTATCAATTTTATTTATTTTATAAAAATAAAATTGATTTTTGACTTCAAATAAACTTGTTTAAATTATGTAATCTGTTAAATTATATATTTTGTTAAATAAATTTCAATGATAAAACGTATGTTTCCATCATAAATGGAAAATAATGTAAAAGGGATATATTCATGGTTAATGTCATCAAATATCATAAAATATTATCTATAGATATTTCAAAGGAAGAAATAATCAACCATTCTATATCCCATTACCATCATCCTCCGAAAAGGGATACTCCTAGCGTGACAAAAAAAATACATTTATATTAATGAAGGGATATTCACAAAAAATTCCACCCCTTCTAATATATAAAATGAGCCCCCGTATATCATCATCGACCAATTACATTTATTTTTTTCAAATAAATAACTTCCCACATTATCCCCCTAAATTGAGTATCCCTAAATTTCTTTTTTTTTTACCAAATTAAAATTACATGATTCCTTCATAACTAAGAAGGGTTATAAAATAAAATCTATTTATTTATTATATTAAATGAAATCATATCATTATTTCTCATTTATATTATTCTTCTATGTATTTATAATTTTAAATCAAATATTTTATAACATATGACTAAAATATAAAGTTTTTAATGGTGAAATAAATATAAAATCACATCATAATAATATGAATATATTGAATATAACCTGATTTAATTTAGGTTGGTTAAACCACAAACATTGATTATTTTATAAATTTTATGATATTATTTTGAAACATTAATTTCATAAATGATATTATATAATTTATTACAATGTTTTTGGGTTTTCTATTGTTCATATTAAACAGTAACACATTTTTTTATAATATTTTGTTAATTAAAAAATAAAAATATAATATTGTATTCAATTTAGTCATATAGTACTTTAGATGTACCATTCATTCATTGAACAACAAATCTGAAAAATCAAAATGGAAATACTATTCTTATACAATTACGTTTATGATTCTTTAAACCTTGTTAAAAAGGAATGAAGAACAAAAAATTCATAATAAAATTGACAAGGAATGATTGAAACTACTGACAAATGATGATAAATATAAACAGAATATTTAAAAATAATGTAAAGAATTATTATGAAATAAATAAATATATATGTATATAATATCAATAACTCTCTGAAATAAATGTTCAATAATTTTTTTATTAATATTTAATAATGTAGATTATATAAGAGAAATAGAGTTTCAATGGGATAGATTTTTGTGGAATCAACCCCATTTATTTATGCCAAACCACTGCTTCTATAACTATATCCTGGAATATTTGGATTAATATACTATAATATTGAATAATAATTTATTTAATATTTCTTTTATGTGGATTTTCAAATATAGCTCAAAAAAACATTTTTAAATGATTCATAATTAAAAAATTATGATTATCATAATGGTTTATCATCTCAATATGATATCGTTGAAAAAAACTAAATATTTCCCACTTTGTTTTTATTTTGAATGGGTTATATAAATCATCATAAACTCCATGTGATCATATTTTCATTAAATTAAATTAAATTAAAAATCAAACTCATGTATCAATTTCATATTCTTTTTTTAAAATATTTATTTTATCCATATTAATTTATTTTCCAATATCACTTTGAAATGAAAATATTTAAATAAATTCTATTTAGTAAAATATTACATGATGTTTGGATAACATACCATTGATTTTCATCTAGTCAGTTTATTTCTATGATTTATAGAATTTCATAATATTTAACTTTCCATTGGTTGAAAATTTATCTGAAAGGATAATTTTAGGTTGAGCTAATCAAATGAATGTTTTATTTATATAATCATTCTCCTCTATATCCATGTTTTAAAAATTTTATTATTGATTACCTTATCCTAAAATCTATTATTTTTATGGTTATATTATTTTAAAATTTGGTTTTAATGAAAAATTTGGAATGGAATATTTATAATTTTTTTCTACATTGTAATATAATCATATAGTTTTCTTTATTTTTATTTAAAAATAATCATTTTAATATTTTAATATTTTTTAATGTAATATTTATTTACATACCAATTAAATTTATAAATCTAATGTTTTATAAATTATTTATTCATCAAAATATAAAAATATATAAAAATATTTTTCATTATTTTTGAAATATATATTTCTTCTGTTCTAATATGTAGTTTAACATCTATGTCATTATCATTTATCATTTATTATCTTTCACTATGGGTATTATTAATTATTACTATCAATATCCATTTAACACTTTTTATACTAGAAATATTGTGAAACACATTTCTTTCTCATAGGTTATATATGTTATATATGATTTATGTCTATATTATTTTGCATATGTCCCAGGTATATTTTGTTCTTCATCATCTGACTTGTGGGACAAGGATTATATATTTCTCAAATTAATTAGGTAAGGTTTTATAACATCTTAAATGATATAAAATTGAGTGGTGAGAGAACCCAATATAATATTTTATGTATGTGGGGTGTCAACCAAATCCTCCATGTTATGTAACTATATCCACAATGTGATAATGGATTTGGTAATGAGTGTTGAAAAAAGAGATTTTATACTCTTATCTATGATTTTATTACAATTATAAAAATAGGTGTTTTTGACACATTTGTATGTTATGATGAAATAATGTGATTTGATTAGTTTCCTTTGTAGTGGTCCTTAACATATGAAATGATTTTATATTCGTATGTATGATCCATATTTATATGGTAAAAACATAAAATTGAAGTTAATTTTTGTGTTGTGCCTCATCATTAAGTCATGATCGATGGATTAATATTATTATATCATATTTAAAATGAAAATTTTATAAATCATGGATTTGGATTGTAATATATTGTTTCTAAATTCATAATAAAATATTTCTAGTAATTCACGGTGGTCCATTTGAGTTTTTATATCATTTTCAAGGATCTATATTATTTAATCATGCTACATGATCAACGGTAACTAATAAATATACATTATAAAAAATTTATTTCTCCCACTTTCATATTTTCTCATGTGGATACTTTCTAATACGTTTTTTTGACTAAATGTAATTTTTTACCAAATAGAGAATTTATAAAAAATCCTTTTTTTCATTCCCATTATCCGTTCGAACAAATATAAATAACTTGCGTCGAAACAAATTAGCTGTTGAGAATTATATTAGAGTCTTTGATTTTCTATTATGTAATAAGAAGTTGATTTTTTAATATCTATTGAAACTAGACCTTTTTTTACTGCGGTGTGTGTTATAATATTGATATTCTATGCATAATACAAGAAAATATATTTTTATTCTAATTCAATACCACTTATATTTGTTAAAACCCTTGTTTTTAGAACAGCTCAAAATCCCGGCCCTGTTTGAATTTTTTACTTTTGATAAAACTGGGAAACTATGAGAAGTTAAAAAAAATTATAGATTACATGAAATGTACTCAAAAGTACATTCCATGTATGGGTTAGGTGTGTACCGTCTGTGTTCTTGCCAAGTACATTCCCTATGATGACCATGTAATAATTTCCTACTACACGACTCGTAGTATTTTTTGACAATTCGTGTATTCTCTCTTTCACGTTCCAGCTGATCTCTTGCTGTGTGTCAACCAATGTGGTGCGTCCGAGCCATGTGGCTACCTCTGCCTAACTCAGAGTATGGAAACTGCTAGTACACAGTGTGTATTCATTAATACATGCCATGTAATTTTATTTTTATTCTCTTAAATGAATGAGCACCACGTTTAATTTACAGAAAACACCTTCTTCTTCCCTAACATAAAAACATGCCCATTCTGAATACCCAAATTATATTCATTTTCCTAGAATATTAAATCAGAGTTAGTTATTTAATCTATCAGTTGATGTGGGATTTCAAAAGTGAGGATAAATCCACGCACCCAGTTCGGTTCCTGATCATCTTCCTCACACAACGTTGTTTCCATTCAAGTGGAATTACTGGGATTTGATGGAAACATATGTCTATGATCGGCATATAATTACAGCTTGATATATGATGTAACTATATCTAAGAGTATGAGGTAGGTGGTGTATAAATTCTTTTGTGTTTTCACAGGCATTTTGGTGGTGCGACCTTTGGCGCGTTTTCAGGTATTTAGAGTGAGACAGTATTTTATATTCGTATCCATATCAAATTGATTATAAGACATGTTGGAGGCCATTCAGTATGTCCTTTTACAGTTTTTTTTGAGTGAGGTCGGGCGATGGGTCATTGCTCATCGGGGAATTTTGGTCAGGGGATTCCAAAATTGTTATAATAAAATTTTATTGTCCTAAACTATTGAAATAGTTTATTAGACCTTCATATGATTTGTTAGATGTTTTAAAGACCACAGTGCTAGTTTTGGACAACACGTGTTTAGTTCATCTCAATTGTTTAGTTTCTTTTTCTTATTTTAAATTTATTCTTTAGATTAAATATGTAATTTATGAATTTTATATGTTAGAACCCTTCCGGTTGTGTTCAGCATGGCACATATATTATTGAGTGATGATGATCACCGGTTGGGCTTGGCCTTAGATTTATTGTGTGGTTCAAAACAATGGATTTTGTGTCATGGATGAATAGAGCCATGCTTGACATACGTAGACTTTACATTATTTGGTGAAATACATAATATATAACAAAAATAGACACCAAAGGACCATAATAATTTTGTGTCTTTGGAAGCTCAGAATGTAATCTTCTAATCACAATGAAAGATCTTCAACGTCTCCCATAATGATCTTTCCCTTTATGGTTTTCTTACCTAAAACCTTTCTTTAAATCATAGGGAAAAGACAACATATAAAGGTGATATCAAATTATCAGTAAGGGTAAGCGTGGAGAAAATAAAACAAAAAATATACAACTGAACATAAAAACATGTACATAATGTTTAAACATCAAAATCATGAGCAACGACATAAATATTGGAAGTATGTAAGGCATGTATCATGATGGAACATAAATCTTAATAAAATAGCTTGGGAATAAATTATGTAATTTTGAAAACCATTCAGTACTTGTTATGATTTCCATAGTATCCAAGGCATTGCTGCCAAGACCATTTTTGTGGACAAAGTCCCTTTCTGAATCGATTTCACTCCTTGTTCCAGTCATGTATCACTGAACCGGATTAACTAACCGTTCCAGCCATGTCTATATCATGAGATATAAATCTTTACCCAATGAATTAGAGGGAGATATAGGTTTCAGACATCTCATAATGAAATCATTCTTACTTGTGCTAGAAAATAAACATTAATCATCCATCATAACCCAATGAATAAAATGAGTTTCATAAACATCATCCCATCATAACATAATCCATACAAAACAAATGGATATCATTCATCATAAGAAAAATAAAACCATCAAAATAATGGATACATTATAATTGTAACATAAACATACTAAATTATGTCATCTTAGATGGAAAATAGTTTTGATAAAACACTTGAAATGAATTCTTGAGGAAAATAACCTTTTTTCAAAATCATTTTATTTTCACAAAATGCTATGAAATATTAAAATAAAATTAATTTTTTTAAAATAATAATGAAATATTTTATAGTGAACTTCTTGAGGATAAGGTGTTATGAAACAATAAGAATCAGTTCATGCCGTATAAGTTAAAAAAACATTCTCCTCGTACTTTTGTCGAAAAAGTCAAAAAGTGCCACGTATGGTAAACATTCTCCTCATACTTTTGTCGAGAACTCGTAGTGAAGCTCCTGTGAGGGTTGATGAAGTGCGCAATTGCTTGGCCAGAAGTTGGGGGTTCTCAGATTGGCGTCTGATTTCTATCGGAAGAGGTATGTTTCATGTCGTTTTTCCTTCGAAGGAATTGCTGAATATAGCCTGGAGCTTTGGACCTATTTCTTTGAAGCCTGGGTATATAATGGTAGAGAAGTGGGATCCATTATCGCATCCCCTTTCCATTAAGAACTCTTCCACTCAAACATGGGTCCCCATTAGGGGTTTAAACTGGTTTTTTTGGCATCCTTCAGTCTAATGGGAAGTTGCCTCAGCCATTGGGAGTCCACTTAAGGTGGATAAGGAGACTGAACACCCTAGATTTGGCCATTTTGCTAGGGTCTTGGTAGAAATTGATCTAGCACATGTCCTAATTGACAAAGTTTTCCTTGTTGCTGGGTAGTTTAAGATGGAACTTGCTGTTCAATATGAGTGGTTGCCTATCTTCTGTAAATCGTGTGTTTGTATTGGTCATACTTCTATGCAATGTCGTATGAATTTGAAGTGTACACTTTGTAAGACGGTGGGTCATACCTCTGAGCAGTGCAAAACGATTTTGGTGGTGCAGGCTGGTTCTAAGATGGTTTCTAGAGTAATGGAGCCTCCAAAGGTAGGCCCTGCCTCATTTGCTGAGGCTGTCCAGTTTGGTTTGGGTAAGCAGTCTGTTGGCCAGCCGGCTGATGATGATGACCGATCAGTGGATAATGCATTGGAACCATCTGTTGTTGGAATTACCAGGGGTGATGCTTGCAGGTCACGGGCTGATATTGCTGAAGAGGAGGAAGGGTGTCATCTAGTGCATACGGATGCTGCTACAATGGTTACTGAAGTTTAGAAGGAGGCTGCGGTTGATGACCAGCAGGGTGAACATATGCTTGTTGAGGAAGAGGACGGGGTCCAATCGGAACATGAGGTTGCAGTTCAGGATGATGTCAATGCTGAGTTTGATCGTGATGCAGTGGATTCGGCTTGTATGAAGGGTAAGATGAAGATATTTGATGAAGATGGGTTTCAATTGGTGACGTCGAAGAAGTTGAGGGCTGATCCAGCCCAGGTAACTACTGTGGGAGCACGGCTGGATGGTGTTGTGATGGTGGATAGTGGTACTATAGGAGAGGATGTGGTCCAACAGGTTAACCATTATGATTTATTATTGAGGGGTGATGCTGATATTGGGCATGTTGCTGATATAGAGGCTGATCCAAAGGATACTTTGAGTGCTGAGCTGAAATCTCCAAAGCCAGTACTTAATTTCTTTTCTATGTTGGAGTCGATTAATACTCTGGAGTTTGATATGATTAATCTGGAGGGGCTTAAGAAGGCAGTGTGTAGCAATAATCGAGATAGCACTTTGATACCTGCTGCGGATAAGGGGATGGAGATCCCAGTGGTAGTGGAATCCACTGCTTATAATACTGCTTTCTCTTCTTCTAAGATGCAGGTGGTCCAGGATACACAGGAGGTTCGGCCGGTGCATGAAGAGTATCATGCTGCTGTGGATCACAATGAAGACACTTGCACTGATGTTGGCCTGCATGGGGAAGCTTCACCTATGGAAAATATTGAGGAACTGACTATGGAAATGGAAGCTGGATAGCAGAGTGGGTGTGGTCGCCTCCCGGCCAGTCGGGGGGGATCTAGGGGTCGAGGTCATCCTCGAAAAAGGTGATCTTCTATTTTCTATGTTTGTTCTTGTTGGCGTGGTCTGTTGGACTGTAGCTTTTCCCCCTTTTTGTTTGATGCAACTTTTATTTTTCTTTGAATAAATTTTGGGGTCATGGGTCTTATTCCCATGATCGAGCCTTCTTGGTATAAAAATGAGATTGAAAAATTATCCCTTACCTTATGTCTGATATGATTCGTATGTATCTGGACCTCCTATATAATGTTTAAAATAATTTCATTGACTTATTACAGAAACATATTAGTTGTTATGATATCATATATGGTTCAATTATGACTTTATAATACCCGTTATTTCATAAATTCCATGCTAAAGCAGCGTTTTCAGTAAAATTGTTTCATTTATCATACGTGTTTCAATTTGTTGTTATTGATATTATTATTACTTATGACATTATTTAATTACTTTGAGAATTTAAATCATGATTTATATATTATATATATTCAGTATATATATATATAATAGATAGATTAATGAAATGAAATACACCGATCATGGAGATGGTAGGCCGTACGTACGCATGAATGCAATTTTCCTTTCCTTATTGACTTGAATGGAATTAATTGGATGACATAAATATAAATATAAATAAATATAGTATCATTATTATGTAATATATTTCATTATTATTCATTATATATACTTTATAATCATTCATGAATGGTTAACATGGATAATGAATCTCATCTCGTCGTGGAGACAGTAGTCTGTACGTACGCACAAGCGATGATATCATTCCCATGATCGTGGAATTTTATTTAAGTGTTTGTATAATATTTCCGAATCATTATCACTTTACAATAATAATATGTAGTTATTTATTTACACCATTATATCCATCCAATTAAGGTGGTGGTTCAAGACAGATTACACAATGGCATGGAGACGGCATTCCGTAAGTACGAATGCGCGGGGATTTTGTTTTCCGTAGGATGGATAGAAGGTGAAATAGGGTTGTTTCATATTTAAAATAACATATAAATATATAAGTAATACTTATGTTATTTCATTATAATTATACAACTAAATAATAATAAGTTGAAGAAGAAAGATACTTGAGAATATCGGAAGAAGAGATTACCACTTCTTCGACGCACCTCCTTTAAACATCCTCTTATGGAAGTAGAGTTGGTATTTTGGGAATACCAGAACCTCCAGAATGTTTATAGGGATGTGTAGAAATGAAATGAGAAGGGGTTGGCCGAGATTCAAGGCTCAAAAGGGTGTGAAGTGACTAGGGAAGGGGTTCCCTTTTTATAAGGGAGGTGAGGGGCACCTTAGGAAAATGTAAAATATTATTTGATAATAACGTAATATTCGGTTTTAATATCCCCCAAAATTTATTTATTTCAATGATAAGGAGGATATGTGTCGAAATACACTAAACCAATAGATTTTTGACAGGTTTTGGTCATCATATTAACCTTATCTTTTATTTTTAACTCTTAGTTAATTAGATTGACATTTACCATGTCACTTTGTATTTTTATATTATATAGTTAATAAACATACCATATACATACAGGATACCCCAAAGTGGTCAATTAATGATAAAAATATCATTATAAAAGTATATTGGCTTAACCATAGATTTTTAGGAATATAATAAAAATTAATAATAATATATTTTATTTAAAATCTATTTTATGTCAATTTTGATACTATTTGTTAATTGATTTTTTTGAAACTCCTAACAGCATTAAAAGTTATAAAAAGGTTAATTAAATCAATACTAACATATCATATTAAAATATATAATTAGTGTAATTCATTGAAAGTCTCAAATTACATTTATTTGGGTATTTACAACATCAAATATGTTAATCTTTCATTAATAAGATAATTACTGCATCATCATTCTGTCATAAATAAATTAAATTATTTAATGTATAAAAATTATAAATAAAATACCATTATGTGAGAAATATTTTTATATTTATAATTAATATTTATAGTCTAATTTATATAATTTATAACCCTATAGTTAAAATTATTTAGTTATTAAACATTGATTTTAACTATTTTAACCCTTCTTTAAATAAATTAATAATAAATGTCCTAATCTAATCCAAGTAGACCTAAATGGTCATATTTAATTCCTAAGGTTGTTTTTGATCGAATTACACCTATTAAATAGAATAAGGACATGTGTTAGGGTAATAATAATATCATTTTTACCCTTAATTACCCTATTTATTTTTAACCGTGGTAAATAAAAGTAAAATTTTCTAATCCCAAAAATTATTTTCATCTCATTGAACCACATCTTAGTCCCTGATATTAACTGTGTCTCTAGGATTTTTGATATTCCACTCACAGAAGTGGTAAAATTATGTTTTATGAGAATTTCCAAATTCTCCTAGGTGGTGGGTAAAAGACGGTGAAAAGTTCAATAAAATTTTTATATATCAAAATTTATTATAAAATGACTCCAATGAATTGCATTGAACTTTTATTGGTATTATGTATAAATTTTGACATAAAATAAATTAAAATAATAATAATAATAGTTTAAATAAAAAAGTTTGTTATTAAATAGTAACCCATTGTTTTTACTATTCATCAGAAATTGAAATTTTTCAGAAAAATACAAAAAATTCACCTAGGCTAATTTCGATATTTTGAATCCAAAAATGAAGTCCATTTTGAAAAGAAAATTCCAAAATGTTGTTATTAGTATTCATAATGGCTAGTTCATAATAATATTATAACAATATCTCGTTTTGTGAAACTTGGTATTGCGTACAACACAAGCTATCGTGGAAGGTCGTGATTGCTTATAATGCAAGCCAAGTCAGGGATGCATGTAGTGAAAGATCCTTTTGATGTAGCATACAACACAAGTCATCAATGAAATAAAAAACAATATTTATCATAAAATCATGGGGTGTTACAATCTAACCCACTTAAAAGGAATTTCGCCCTCGAAATTCGTCAGGGTTATAAATGGTTTATTACTCGAAATTTTATTTAATAGATACCCACATCGTAAAAAGGAATACCAAAAATTATCATAAAAAATAAATTATGAAATGTAACTGTTACCAAAATTAAATAATCACTGGGTTTACACATAGGAGAACATAGGTGAAAATATGGATATGGATGAGAAATCTAACCATCATGTTTTGATGGAGAGTGGTAGAAAACATGGCTATGAAAAATCCAACAATCACAAATCCATAAATTTGTGATGATCTAATGTACCATCTGATTCATCGAATATACGTTCACTAGGAAAACATTTTTGGTTTTCAGGATCATTTCTCTAAAGTTGAAAAATTTGAAATAGAAGAAATACTAACTTGATTTTGGCACAATATCACTGTTGTTTGTGTCATGAACAATTTCCACATCATCTCTTAAAGAAATGAAGTTGAATTTTTCTTCCATGAAGTGTTAACAGATCATGCGATAAAATGATAGGTCATTCCCTATGTCTCAAACATAAGGATAGCTAAAGTTATATACATAAGTCCATCTGTGTAGAGATTAATCGTATATGGTTCCCAAAATAGACTTATACTTCATCTATCAGACCACATAATAAAATAAAACTAGTTTATACTAACCAAGGACTTCCTATAGGAAAATGGTAGGAAATAAAGTCCTCTCGCACGTCGGTTGTGGGTTCAATTCCCGTGACCTTGTCTGACATGAAGGGTTGTCTCCTATCCTGCAGGTTGTATTTTTTTCCCATAAAACTTCACTATTATAACATTACAAGTATAATATCAAAAAAATTTGTAGCATTAAAAAATACTATCTGATTTCTGACATAATCCAATATAGTCTTTAGAATTATCCAAAATATATCTATCCAATCTCATAGTATTGAGAAAACGATTAATAGAAATGTCATTAACCAGGCATGTGAATACCATCACGTATCCCCCATATATCATAAGATATATCTTGTTGATCGCATTCCAAACATGTGAATACCTTAATCATGTATTCTTTTGAAACATGAATTACCATAGAAACTTAGTGTAAACATGAGTGTTGTCAAAAATTAACTCATTCCACATACAAAAATCCATAAAATTCTATATACTCAAACAATGATATCACCGTCTTCTTAAATTAGTCATGATCTCATTAATACTATCAAACATTTAATTATCTCCTTATCCCTTATTTAACCTCATATTAGGTGCTTTACAAAAATAACTGAATAACCTTTAATGGTTACCGGTACCATTCAACATATTGTTTCAAAAATCAAGCAAAGGCAACAGTGTAACAATCCTTAGATTTTTATTTATTCCATAGTACCATACATTTTTCTTGATTACACTACCTTCATAAATCAATTAATGAGCGTCATAATTTCTTCCATCTCATATATCATTTGTAGTCCCTTCATCATCACCCACATAAATACAACCCCTATGACCATTCTTATTCTCTTTATGAGATTTTCCCTTAGGGAATTGGTTTTCATAATGCCCATACATTCCATATTTAAAACATCTAATAATTTTTGATATCGTAGCAATACCATTATCCTTATCCATGGTGTTAACTTAACATTTTACTTTCACTTACTAGATTTCTGTCCTTTTCCACACCCAAAGCATCTTCTAGTTCCTTTGAAACAATCTCCCTATTTCCTCTTCCCACATGATTTACATTAGGGAAATTGAACATTCTTTCCTCTATGATCATCATGAAACTCCATCTTTCTCTTATTAGCTGAGTCAGAAAACTTACCAAATATGAGATTATTGATCATATTATGAGATTTCTGATTAGGAATAATAATTATATGTAGACTTCCAAACCAAATTTCATTTGGTTTTTCATGAATAATATAATTCCACTGTCCATCATATCCTCCATTATCGTGAATCTTCCTGTTTCCAGCCATTTTCTAAAACCCAAAAAGAATAGTGTGAGAGGCCTAAATGATAATCAAGGTTGAGTAACTTTGAAATCTAACATATTAGGATTAATTCTAATATCGTTACCATATTTCTAGGACTATAAACTATACTTATACTTAACCTTAGGGATATCCCTAGGCATACCTTAGAAATTTCTCTAGGGATCTCACTAAAATTCATGCATCCTAGTTTCCAAAGGTTGACTAAACCATTCCTCTGATACCAACTATAGAGACCCAAAGCTTGACGTACATAGACATTACATTTCTTTTGTGTAATACTTAATACATAAAAAAATAGACATCAAACGACCATAATAGTTTAGTGTCATTGGAAACTCGGAATGTAATCTTCTAATAATGTTGAAAGATCTTCAACATCTCCCATAAAGATCATCCCCTTTTTGGATTTCTTACCTAAAACCTTTCTTGATGTCCTGGGGAAAAGATAAAATATAAAGGGTTATATAAAATTCTCAGTAAGGGTAAGCATGGATAAAATAAAACAAACCATATACAATTGACCAAAAAAACATGAACATAATGATTAAAAATCAAAATCTTGATAAAAGAAATAAATATTGGAAGTATGTAAGGAATGTATCATAATGGAACATAAATCATGATAAAATAGCATGGGAATAAATAAATTAATTGTGGAAACCATTCAGCACTTGTTAGGATTTCCATAGTAGCCAATGCATTTCTTACAGGACCATCTTAGTGGACAAAGTCCCTTTCTGAATCAATTTCACTCCCCATTATAGTCATATATCACTGAACCAGATTAACAAACCATTCTAGCCATGTCTATCTCATGAGATATAAATCTTTACCCTATGAATTGGAGGGAGATATAGGTCACACCCTTCTCATAAGTAAATCATTTTTACTGGTGCCACAAAATAAATATAAATCATCCATCATAACCCAAAGAATAAAATGGGTTTCATAAACATCATCCAATCATAACGTAATCTATACAAAAAAATGGATATCACTCATCATAAGAAGAATAAAACCAATTAAATAATGTAGACAAAATACTTGAAACATAATCATACTAAATAATGTCATCTTAGATGGAAAATAGTTTTGATAAAACACATGAAATGAATTCTTGAGGAAAATATCCTTTATTTTCAAAATTATTTTCTTTTCAAAAAATGCTATGAAAATTTAAAATTAAAGGATTTTTCTGAAAATAATAAAGAAATATTGAATATTTAACTTCTTGAAAATAAGGCATTATGAAAACCTAAGAATCAGTTCATGCCGTATAAGTTAAAAAAACATTCCCCTTATACTTTTTTCAGAAAAGTCAAAAAGTACCATGTATGGTTAAAAAAGAAATATCCCTTCCATACACAATATAAAAGTCAAAGAGTGGTAAACATGCCATTAAAAATACATGAAAAAATATTAAACAGTTTAGAAAAAACATTTTATGGTCATGGATGAAAAATATAACCCCAATAAATACTTACGTATAAGCGATCTCGGATAAAAATTAGATTGCAAGACTTATCCCGCGTGGGTGGATGATATGCCCGCGCCTCCGGGTTTTGGGAACCCCACTTTCTCGCCGTTTAACGGGACAGGGGACCCACCCCAGCACTTGGCTCATTTCTCTTCCAGGTGTGGCCCCATGCTGGGGACCCCGGCTCAGCAAGAAGCCGCAAAGCTCCGATGTTTTGTACAGACATTGGAAGGTCCGGCATTCGTCTGGTACAGCCAGCTCCCTATCGGATCAGTGACCGGTTGGGAGGATCTTCGCCGGCAGTTCTTATACCAGTTCAGCTCCACCACACGAAAGACCAGCATTGCGGACCTCTTCAAGTGCAAACAGAGGCCTGATGAGCGGGTTGCAGACTTCATCACCCGGTGGAAAGGACTTACGTATTCCCTCGATATGCCACTGACTCAGGAGAAATTACTGACGATGTGTGTGGGGAACGTCAAGACAGATCTGGCACCCTCCTTGATTACCCAGAACTACCCTGGAGGGTTCAAAGATTTCTCGGATAAGGCCCAGCGCCTCGAGGAGGCCCTGCAACAGGCTAGTCAGGCACGTTTGCTGCCCCCTATGATCCCAGCCAGGAGGGCCGCCAGGGCTGAACCCGCCGCGGTGGCTCAAATAGAAGCCCTGAGGCAGCTAGAATTGCTGCCGGCGGCACCACCCCCGCAACCCCGCAGAGGTCCTCCACCTCAAGCATAGGCTCCTTCCCAACAGCGACCGCCTCAGAACCGACAGGTTCCCCCGCGCAATGCGCCACCGCCACCTAGGCGAGACAACCAGGCGCCGCCTCCTAGGCAGGCCCCTCCGGTCCCTCGACAGGACCAGGCCCCCAGGGCTCCTTACCCGGAAAGAAAGTACCATACCTATTCGTTCAACAAAAATCAGGTCCCTAGCTACTTCTTAAGTGTTCTAGAGCAAGGGATTGTGCGTCTGCCTGAGTGCAGGAGGCCGGCAGAGGCGCATCTCACCGATCACCCCAACTACTGCCCTTATCATCGAATCCTGGGGAACACCCTCAAGCGATGCTATGTGTTTAAAGACTGGCTTCAGGACCAGGTCAATAACAACATAGTCAGGTTGGGCCCAGCGCCAGCGCAAGTGGCAGGCGTCTTTGCGGGATCAGAAATCGGCAGCAACGGCGAAGGTGAGTGGCAGCAGGTCCCTAGCCGCGGGTCCCAGAAATACGACAACTGGATGGCTCGAAAAACCGTCGTCCGTGCCCAGGTTATCATCGGGGCATGCCTGAAGCAGTCGTAACCTTCAGAGGAAGTAGCTGGTGCCTCAACATCGTCTTCACAGTCGACCTCTGCCCAAAAGGGCAAGCAGCGACGACGTAAGAAGAAGCAACGTGCACTGCCAGTGCCGTCGTCTTCCCGCACTCTCGGCGAATTTATGCCTCCCGAAATGGGCATTCCTCCCAGAATCCGCCCAGTGGTGGATGACTCTTCGAGCGACAGTCAAGGGTACGCTTCGGTTAACACCGTGGAGCTGGTAAAGCCCTATATGACCCCCGATGAGGGGGAACCCCAGGCAGACCTCCCCAACATTTCCAGCCGACGTCAACGTCGGCGGAATCGCAACCGCGCCGGTAATCGAGGTACGTCGGCCGGCATTTGCGGCCAAGCCGTGCACGCTACCGAGACCAGGCAGCAGGCTCAGCGCAGATTTCAGCACGCGCAGACCCATCCGGCACCCTCGGCTCTACCTCCCCCGCCGTTCGTGTTGCTGGATCAGGGAGAGACGCCTCGTTCATATCACAGCCAGTCTTGCCCAGCGACAGGCCAGCCTCTACTGTCCGATCCTAGCCCGACGACTACTCTTCAGGCTTCTACTGGTAGGAAGCAAGATGCACCCAGTACTAGTTACTCGCCAGTTCAGCCAGCCGGACCCGATGTGCATCCAAATGCCGAACGAACTCCTGTAAGCAGAGGTTCGCGTTTGGTACGAAAGTAAGATGTTCTGAAGCATCTGGCCGGCATCCCGGCGAGGCTTTCCATCCTCGAGGCCCTTCGCCTGTCATCTGAAATGCGCGAGGCACTTGCCGAGGCCCTAAGGAGCCCCCTCCAGTTCGAGACGGAAGTGGCAGCTGCGGAAGCCTTCCATACCGAGACGATTGAAAACGCCGAATGCCAGGCGGTTATCTTGTTCTCTGGTGAAGATGAAGACCCTCCTATACAGGGGCACATTCGCCCACTGTATATCACTGGCCACTTCAACAGTGTGGAAGTCCGCCGATTCCTCGTTGACACGGGTTCTGGAATCAACTTAATTCCGACCCGGACGCTGCGAAAGCTGGGTCTGTCCGAAGGTGATTTGACTCCCTCTGACCTCAGGATCCAGGGGTACGACAGGACAGAGCAAACCCCAGTCGGCAAGATCCGCCTGAAGACCCAGTTCGGTGGCTTAATTGCCATCACCGAGTTCATGGTTGTTTCTCAGGACACTGCCTACAACGCATTGATGGGTAGGCCATGGATCCATCTGCATTCAGCGGTCCCCTCATCGTATCACCAGTGCCTTAAGTACTCGCTCAACGGTCGAGTAGGCGTGCTCCAAGGAGACATGTCCCCTTTCGCTTCTTGTGAGGCCCGCTATCTGGATGCAGGTTATTACAAAAGCAAGGACAAGAAAATCCTGGTAAGCGAGGATGAGCCCACCCCGATCACAAGTGATCCCTGGGCAAGCATGGACGACGCCTAAATCCTCCCGATCCACCGGTTGGAGGCCACGACCCCCGACATGGGACAATGTTTTGTTGTTTCGGTACGCAAGGAAGGCATGTTCCCGTGTCCAAGCGACGGCGGAAAATCACCTCGTACTCCTACATCAACCAGGCTCGGGTCATCCCGGAACCTCCTACCCTTGTACGGTATAGGGACGTCAAGCTGATGACAACGGCGGTGCGCCATACATGTCTCTTTCACCGGGCTGGAATTAACCGACTTAGGCCGACACGTCACCACTGCTTTGATATCATCAAGCGTGGCCCCTTAGGCCGAAGGCCAGATGGGAACGGATCAAATTCATTCATTGCTATGGTCTCAACAACAAGAGAGTCTCCTGATTTGATGACCGCTGCTGCCCAAGCCGGCACCAGTTTCCCCTCGGGTTTTGAGAGCCCAGAAGCATCTTCCGTCACAAGAATTCCCCCCATGGATGGGGAGGAAGACTTGGAAGATGCTCCCCCAGCCTTTGAAGAAGGAGTCTCTACCACGGTTGATGAACTGGTATAGGTGAACCTTGGTAGCGAGGCAGATCCAAGACCCACATTGATCAGTGCGGCCATGTCCCTCGAGGAGCGACAGCAGTATGTAGACTTCCTCAAACAGCACCGCGATGTGTTTTCCTGGAGTTACGATGAGATGCCAGGGCTGGATCCCCAAGTGGCCATCCACCGTCTGGGCCTCCCAGCAAAACATCGTGGGTCCAAGTAGCCTCCCAGGAAAATGCACCCTTCTCATGGTGAAATGGTTGAGGCCGAAGTTGACAAGCTTATCAAAGCCAACTTCATTAAGGAGGTCCAGTACCCCAAGTGGCTCGCCAACATTGTGCCGGTCAGGAAGAAGAATGGGCAGATCAGAGTCTGCATCGACTTCCGCAATCTCAATCGCCACTTCCCAAAGGATGACTTCCCACTCCCAGTGACGGAGCTGTTGATTGACACCACGGCCGGGTTTCAAGCCCTCTCTTTCATGGATGGGTATTCCGGGTATAATCAGATCTGGATGGCCCCCGAAGACGAGGAGTCCACTGCCTTCAGGGCTCCCCAGGGTACCTTTTGCTACCGGGTAATGCCATTCGTTTTGAAAAATGCAGGTGCCACTTATCAAAGGGCCATGCATCGCATATTCCAACCGATCCTCGGGACGTTGGTGGAATGTTACGTGGATGACCTTGTAGTCAAATCACGCCAGTGCCAGGACCATCTCAAAGACCTTGAGAAAGTGTTCGGTTTCCTCCGTTCCCGTCACCTGAAGATGAACTCGCTGAAGTGTGCCTTCGGAGTCACCTCCGGGAAGTTTCTGGGCTTCGTTGTCAGATATCGAGGTATCGAGATCGACCTGGAGAAGATCAAGGCCATCAGCCAAATGCCTCCCCCGAGCAACATTCGGGAGCTTCGAGGCCTGCAAGGCCACATAGCCAATATATGCCGATTCATTGCGAATTTGGCTGGCAAGTGTAAGCCCTTTTCCCGGCTCATGAAGAAAGACGCTGCCTACGAATGGGATGAAGAGTGTCGGGACGCCTTTGAGGAAATCAAGCAGTATCTGCTCCAACCTCCGGTCTTGATGCCACCCGTCTCCGAAAAGCTGCTAGTCCTTTATGTGACTGCCCTGGAGAGATCCCTCGGTGCGCTGCTCGCCCAGAAGAATAACGAGGGCACTGAGAACGATCTCTACTATCTCAGCCACATGCTTCTCGATACGGAGGTCAGATACTCCCCCATCGAAAAGAGCTTCCTCGCGCTCGTCTTCGCTGTGCAGAAGTTGCGGCACTACCTGCAACACCACGAGTTACAATTGATCTCTCGAGTAGATCCACTGAAGTACATCCTGAACCGCCCCATGCTGACTGGCTGACTAGCACGGTGGGCGGTGATTCTCCATCAATTTGATATCAGGTTCGTGCCTCAGAAGGCCATTAAGGGACAAGCGTTGGAAGACTTTTTAGCTTCCCATCCAACCTCTGCGGATCAATCCCTGGACCTGGATTTCCCCGACGAGACGATCCTCTCAGTCGATCATGCTGCCCCATGTTGGCAAATGCATTTCGATGGCGCCTCCCGGTGCCCCACCGGTAGAAGGCTCAACGACCCCAAGCTCAACAGAGTGGGTCTGGGTATTGTTTTTATTACCCCGGCGCAAGCCGTCCTATCGTACTCGTTCCTGCTGTCAGAAGGTTTTACAAACAACGAGGCAGAGAACCAGGCTCTCATCACCGGCCTCGAGTTGGCCCTTGAGATCCATGTTCCCCATCTACATGTTAAGGGAGATTCCGAGCTCGTGATCAAACAGGTTAATGGCGACTACGTCGTCAGGAAGCCAGAGCTTGCACCGTTACTGGAGTACACCCTCCTCCTAATGGCCCAGTTCTCTCCTCGGCCAGAGGTTACCCATGTCCCTAGATCGCAGAACGGACAAGCGGACGCCCTGGACGGCTTAGCCGCATCGCTCGCAGAACCCGAGCAAGATGATTTGGTCATACACGTGGCCCACCGGAGAGTCATTGCTCCCGTCACCCAAGAGAACCGTGATAGCCTGCGGGTAAGTCATCTCACCGCCGGACCCTCCATATCGGGAGTCCCGGGTTCGTCAGACGCAGTGGTTGAAACCACCCCCGACTAGAGAGCACCTTTTGTTGAGTATCTCCAAAATGGTCAGCTCCCGGATGACCGGGCCGAGCGCGAGCGAATCCGACGCCGCGCGCTGCAATTTACCCTCCAGGGCGGCCCCAGTCTTGAGCAGATCCTCTATAAGCGGAGTTTCGATGGTGTCCTCCCCCGTTGCATCCAAGGAGTAGAGATACCTCAAGTTATGCAAGAGGTTCACACCGGTTCCTGTGGCGCCCATCAAGCTGGGCCGAAGCTGTCCCAGCAAATCCGGAGGTTAGGGTACTTCTGGCCCTCCATGATCCACGATTGTATTGGATACGCCAAAAGATGCCACGCGTGCCAAGTACACGCCATATTTTTGCATCGGCCGCCAGAACCCCTCCACCCCACCAAGTACTCTTGGCCATTTGCGGTGTGGGGACTTGATGTAGTGGGACCGTATCCGACGGCAACAGCCCACCAGTGTAGGTTCATCCTGACTGCTACAGACTTCTTCTCCAAGTGGGCAGAAGCAGTTCCGCTCAAAGAGGTCAAGGCCCGTTCCATCGTTGACTTTGTGAGCTCCAACATTATCCACCGGTTTGGAGTCCCTCACGCTGTCCTCACCGATAACGGCACCAACTTCCGGGAAGCTGAATTGAAGAAATTGTACGCTAAGTACGACATCCGGTCGAACCATACCTCCCGCTACCATGCGCAGGCGAATGGGCAGATCGAGGCGTTCAACAAGACCCTCTCTAACATTCTGCAGAAGATGGTTGGTCAGAACAAGAAGAGTTGTCCGGACAAGCTCCCCAACGCCCTCTGGGCTTACCGGACGACGACTCTTAACTCTACCCAGGTGACCCCATATTCCCTGGTGTATGGAGCTGAGGCCGTCCTACCCATTGAGATCCAGCTGCCGTCGCTACGCACCGCAGTTTATGATCACCAGACATCGGATGAGGTAGCCGAGATCTGTCGAGCTGAATTAGAGGCACTGGACGAGAATCGGCTTCGTGCCAAGCACAATCTGGAAAGGCATCAGGACAAGATGGAGAGAGCCTTTGACAAGAAGGTTCGTCTCCGCTCTTTTCTACAGGGTGACCTGGTATTGGCCCTTCGAGCGACAATGATTCCCGGTAGGAAACCACCCAAGTTAGAACCCAAGTGGGAAGGGCCTTATATCATCCATAAGGTTTACCCCAACGGAGCATACTCTTTGGTGACCACAGATGGAGAGCGTGTAACTCCTCCCACCAATGCCAAATTCCTCAAGCGATACTTTGCCTAGGGAAAAAAATGGTCCTGCACGACCCTAAACTGCGACGTGGTCCTGCACGACCCTAAACTGCGACTTGGTCCCGCATGACCTTAAACTGCCTCTCTGTCCTCACTACAAGACGTTAAACTACAAGCCAGTCAGGTCTTCCTGACCGAGGCTCAGCCTCAGGCCCCTCGGCCTCTTTGGGCCCCTGGCCCCGTCTCCACCGCGGTCTGGCCCCAGGCCCCCTCGTTTCTCTCCGACTTACCCTCTTATAGGATCGTACGGTACGGTGTAGGACTACATCCTCACGTTGGGATCATGTACCATACTGTACACACCCCCGAATGAGATTCCCCTCATCCCGCATGACGTTAAACTGCATGTCAAGAACTACGTATGGCTTGATTCCCATCTTTATGGGATACGTAGGAACGCTCGGACACCTCGTCTTGAGCCCAGCCTCAAGCTTTTCTCTTCCGCTATTCCCCCTGGGGATAGTCTTCTTGGAGGATCTTTGTGTAGCAGGGAGTAGGCTTTCTTGGCCCCGCTCATGCAACCCCACTCGCGCAAAGATTGTAAAGGTCGCACCATGCGCCCACTCCCGTTCTTCTGCCCTCCCACGTCCTCACCGCATGACGCTAAACTGCATGGCCTTCTAGAACTACGTATGGCTTGATTCTCATCCTTATGAGATACGTAGGAACGCCCGGACATTTCGTCCGTTGGCCCAGCCCAAAAGCCAAAATCTTCCCCTCGGGTCAAGACATGGCAGGGCGCACACTTTTGCCCCGAACCACGTCGAGCAAACCTCGACCCGACTGCATATTCCCCCTGGAGGTGTTTGCCCCTTTCGTGGATGAACGCAACTGAGCTTCACCTGCTCCTTGACTAGGATTCTGTCCCAAGGTGACAAACTTTCCCCAGGAGGTGCTAGCGATTCGGGCCACGACCCAGGATTCTTCATAAGGGTGTACGGTGTGGTGTCGGACTACGTCCTCATTCACATTGGGATCATGTACCATGCCGTACGCCCTCCCTTTAAGAGGCTCAGCCTCAGGCCCCTTGGCCTCCTTGGGCCCCTGGCCCCCCCGTCCTCATGTAAGACGTTAAACTACAAACCAGTCAGACCTTTCTGACTGATAACTTCCCCTTTTCTCCTGGCCACGGTCCAGGATTCCTCACCCGGAGTGTACGATGTGGTGTGGGACTACGTCCTCATTCACGTCGGGATCATGTACCATGCCGTACAACTCCCCTTACGAGGCCCAGCCTCAGGCCCTTTGGCCTCCTTGGGCCCCTGGCCCCACGTCTTCATGTAAGACGTTAAACTACAAGCCAGTCAGGTCTTCCAGACTGATGCCTGACCTTAGGCCCCTTGGCCTTTCCAGGCCACGGCCCGGGTTCCCCACTTACCCAGGGTGCGTGGCGCAGTGTAGGACTACGTCCTCATTCACTTCGGCTTCTTCGCCGTACCGCACAGCTCCCTTGTTTCGGAGTATATTACTCCCCTCCTCGTCCTGCATGACGTTAAACTGCACTTCAAGAACTACGTGTGGCTTGATTCCCATCTCTATGGGATACGTAGGATCACCTGAACGTCTAGGCTTCGGGTCCAGCCCCATCTCTCGAGAACCCCCATCCCATCTTGGCCCCCTGGCCTATCCTTCCTCCATGAGGGGACCATATGGTGCAGTGCGGGATCGTGTCCTCATTCACGACAATCTCGTAATGACTACACCATGCTCCCCCCCCCCTACTGAGCTGTTTCATTGATCCTTTTTCTTCGGCGGTTCACCAATGTGCTTAAGAGTACTCTGGTTTATTACCTGGAATGCCAAGCATTACTCAGACACGTCCGCACTCGCTTTCCAGGCTTTGCGTATCCTCGCATTAGGGCTTTCATCATCTTTCACACCCGGAGGGACCCCCAAGAATGGCCTGGATACAATGCCCAAGGTCTCTCCTACCGATACGGGCAAACGCCCCCGAGGGTTTCGGACAACAAATAGATAAAATCCTGCGTTGCGAATATGGTCAGCGGTCGATGCTCGTTTGTTGTTCCCACCTCAGGCTAACACGATACAGACGCTGTATTTCCATCATGGATAACAGTTTTCCTCTGTCGTCACACCAACCCATTACGCCCAAATGTCGGGTACACAATTCACACCCTTCATCACTTCATCATGTCCAAGTGGAGTCTTGGGACTCTTGGTACTTTTCCCCCGTGCACGTCTGCGTGTTCGAGGAACAAGCTACATCAAAGGTGTCCTTCGAAACTCTCTGCTGACTCCCCTTTGATGGACGCCCCAAGTATTGCAATGAGGATACCCCCCTTGTTTCCCACACCGAGTTCATCTCACGTGGGCTTAGGGATTGGGTTAACATCTGTGCTTACTCGGGAGCTGTCACCACCCCTGGTCCGAGCTCTAAGACCATAAACTAAGACTCTCATCTAGAACTACGATCAAGACTCTTTGTCTTCAGACCCAGTTTGAGTTCAGCAAATTTACCTCTCTAATCCTGCCTTCAGGACCCTGATCACAGGGCTGCATGGCGCAGTGTAGGACTACGTCCTCATCCACGACGGGTTTGCAATAGCTGCACCACGCGCGCCCCATTCTGAGGTTCAGTCCTCCTGTTCTCTGTCCTGCATGACATTAAAAGGCACCCTTTAGAACTACGTATGGCTTGATTCCCATCCTAATGGGATACTTAGGACCACCTGAATGTCTAAGATTCGGGTCCAGCCCCACCTCTGGGAGATCTCCTGATTTCCCGGTCACCTAGGCCACTTGGTCCATCCCTCTCCAGCGGGGGGGTGTGTAGGTATGATGCAAGGTTTTGGGCACTATGCCCCCTTCCCCTGGGATTCTGCCATCTCTCGATCACCCTCAAGGTTGAGTCCCTTGGCTCCCTGCAGTGGTTCACCCATGTATTAAGAGCACTCTAGTCTAGGACCAAGAGTGTCAGATTCAACTTGATCAAGTTCCTTCCACTTGTCAAGCTTCGTGTTCCCCTCTATTCGGACTTCCATCATCTTTCACAACCCGGAGGGACCCCCAAGAAAGGCATGGGTACTACGCCCAAGGGCTCTCCTACCGACACAGTCCAACGCCCACCAGGGTTTCAGACAACAAATCGATAAAATCCCGCATTGCGAATATGGTCAGCGGTCGATGCTCGTTTTGTTAGTCCTCATTGCAGGCTAACGCGACAGGATGCTGTGTTGCGAACATGGTCAGCAGTAATCCATTGTCGTCACGCCAGCCCCTTCAGTCCTTGAATGTTGGTTTCATGATTCACATCATTTTCCACCCCTTCATGTCCTGGTGGAATCTTGACACTTTTGGCGCTATCCCTCAGTGCACCTTTGCATGTTGGGGGGACAAAGCTGCAATCTGGCGCCCTTTGGGGCTCCCATGGTCCGAGCTCTAAGACCATAAACTAAGACCCATTCGGGACTACGTTCAAATTCCCATCCTCATGGGATACGTAGGACCGCCCAGACGCCCTGTCTCCGGGTACAACCCATTCAGGAAGCCAGTCTCTCCCCCTGTTTCCCCTCCATATAGGCCCCTCGGCCTAAGGTTTCCCCCTCCAAATGGCGTACAATCTGATGTGGGATCATGTCTCTGTCAATTGTGTTTTATAACACTGCGCACATTTCCCGCCTAGCATCGTCTCTACTACGTCCGCGCTGCATGACGATAAAATGCATGCTTGGTCCTATCATACGACCCTAAACTGTGACATTATCATCCTGGCCGCACGACGAAAAACAGCACCGCATTGTGGTGACCTCGTTGTAGAGGACATCATGTTGGGTACTGGCCACGCGCCATGCCACTTGTCAACGCCCATCGCGGCTTGATCCTTGTGGCGACATCACGGCCTACTTTTCTAGGCCTGTCGCTTCACAAAAAAAACCATTCACCTTAAAGAACAAACAAGATACATCAAATTCCGCTTCTTTAGTGCAAGGGCCACGTCCGCACTCCCCTTTTCCCCTGGCACTGGTACCTTACCGTGCCACCTTCCAGAACTACGTATGGCTTGATTCTCATCCTTATGAGATACGTAGGAGCGCCCGGGTACTTCCTCGCGGGCCCAGCCTAACCCTTGTGTTCGGTCCCTCGACTCGAGCATTTCCTCAGAGAACGCACGGTAAGTAGGGCTTAGGTCCTCCTTCACGTTAGGTTTTGATGCCATGCATCCCCTGATCCCTTTACCTATTTAGGGTCTAAATTCCATCAAGAACTATGTATGGCTTGATTCTCATCCCTATGAGATACGTAGGAGCGCCCGGGCACTTCCCCGCGAGCCCAGCCTAACTTTTCATGGTCCGAGTTCTATGACCCTAAACTAAGATCACCCCAAGGGAAAAGAATCTGCTCCCTCTCTCTAATACGTTCCGTTGCCGTATTCAGATGTGTTTTGACAAAAATCCCAAAGCATGGGATTTCCACAGGGACATTCCCCTCATCTCATGACCAAGCTTCGTGAGCTCGCTATTTGGATCCTCATCCTCTTCCACATCCAAAAGGACCCTCGGACGATGTGGATACTAAGATTAAGGGCTCTCCATGAATGCTGGACCTAAGGGCCCTTCAATCGTTTCAGGCCAACATCCCCACGGATCTCTGACAACATTTGTGACATGGTCCTGTGTTTCGAACATGGTCAACGGTCGACCCTCATTTGTTTGTTCCCACCTCAGGCTAACGCGACAGGATGCTGTGTTGCGAACATGGTCAACAGTAATCCTCTATCGCCACGCCACCATCATTGTGATCTGAATCTCGAGCACCATGATTCACACATTTCCACTCCCTCATGTTCAAGTGGAGCTCCATCATACTCGGCTCTTTCTCTTCGCGCATCTAGGTGTGCTGAATGATCGTGTTAGTGTCATCGGGCCGGTAGTCACCGAGAATCCCTTTTCCCTAACCTACCCCTCTCTGCGTCGGGAAATTCCCACCACTACTGCTTGTTTCCCACACCGAGCACGACTCACGTGGGCTTAGTAGTTTTGGCTGGATGTGTACCAACACGGTCAGGATGCTCCTCGTCCAGTATGACGTTAAACTGCGCTTCCAGAAATACGTGCGGCTTGATTCCCATCATCACGTGGGATACGTAGAGACACCCAGGCATTTCACCTAGGGTTCAGCCCCTGGAATCACGAAATCTTGTTCCTCCCCATTTCCAGCCCTCGGCAGAGAGGCCCTATCTGGAAGAAAGAACGATCCGTGGTCATACCAATGCGCCCATCTGGCGTACTCCCACCACGGTGGTGTAACTACCGAAGTGTTGGATTTGTTCGGACAAACCATCACTCCATATTCCATGCTTTGCGTGCCCCTTATTCGGACCATCGTCCTCTTTCGTGTCTAAAGGAACCCCCTAACGGCCTGGTCTCATGCCGCATCGGCTCACCTACCATCCTGGGCCAACGTTCCGGAAGACCGGTCATGTCTGGAAGGACCCCCTAACAGTATGGATGTCTGACCTATGGTCCACCAACTGTCCTAGGCCAATGTCTTGGAAGATTGATCGACAACAAATTTATAAAATCCCGCGTTGCGAATATGGTCAGCGGTCGATGCTCATTTGTTGTCCCCATTTCAGGCTAACGCAGTAAGGATACCGTTTTTCCGCCACGGTTAACGGTTGTCCTTTATTGTCACGCCATCCCCACAGTGTTCCGAATTTGGGCATCGTGATTCACACTTCCCATTTTCATCTGTTTGAACCGATTTCAGCGCCCCTGGTGTTGCCCCGTTCGTGCATAAGATCACGTTGGAGAAATGGTAATTCGGCTATCCTGGAAGTTCCTCCTCCGATCAAGCCTTCCCCATCTTTCGGGAATCTGGACTGGTTTGAGGGAATTGTCGTCAAACGTCCCGCAAACATTGTAGGGATGAAACAAGGCAATTCAACAGTAGAAATCATGCGTGCTACGGAACTCAAAACAAAGGAGAATGAAAGAGTTGGAGCACAAAGTGTTAATAAAAGCTTTCGGGTTTGTTACAATACTCGGGGGGTGACTTCACCCATGGACGGGTTGACCCCGTCAAAAGAGCGTTGCAGCTCCGCCACCCGTTGACTTGCGGCGTCCAGAGCCTGTTGCCGCTGATTCAACTGCCGCTCCTCTTCAGCAGCGGCGGGGCGTAATCCGTCAACCCTGGCCCTGGCCCTTTCTACCTCGGCCCGAACGGAAGCCATCCTTCCAGAGGTCTGCCCCATGTGCTCCTCAGCCTCTGCCAGCTGGATCTTCAATTGTGAGACCAGCTCAGACTGCACATCGAGAGTGGCCGAAAGCTCGTTGGCCCGGATCTGCATCTGTTGGACCTCGCCTTCAGCCTCCTGGAGCTTCCTAATGCTGGTCGCCTTCCTCCGCTGCCATCCCACGCTCAACCCACGATCATGCTCCCGGATCTTCTCAGCCATGAGGTCTCGGATGAGCGCGTGAGGGCGTTGGGCATCCACTCCCCCGGCACACAGTTCGCGCAACCGCGAGCGGAGCCTATCCATTTCGGCCAGCCATTGCGCTTGGGGAGTGTCCCTGATAAAGCGTGTGATCAGCTTCCACGACCGGCGGCGGACTATGCTGTTGTCTTCCTCATCAGAGGTCGTTTCGTCCCAATCCGCCCGGTCGGCAGGCTCGTACGCAGGATATGCCTGCAGGAATTCCTCAGCGGGATCTGCATCTGGTGTTGTGTCTGGCACAAAACCTGACGCCGGCACAGGCACGACAGGACTGGGACTGACCGGTTGATCCTCTTCCTCAGAGTCCACCTCGATAACTTCAGGTATGGACCTCCTAGTGGTCCCGCCAGTGATGGTGTGCGCCGCAGCATGAGGAGGTGAAGGGACTATCGTCACCATCACCGGCATGCCCCTGGGAGGGACGCCGCCAGACATCCCAACCAGCCTCGCTGCAGCAGCCCACGCCAGTTGGAGAACTGTATGACAGAAAGAGACATAAACGTTAGTCGGCATGGCCCACATGTGGCAACGAGGAGACCGGTAGAGGAGACTTACGAAGATCGACTTCCGAGCGCTGCTCCTGGGCCGGTACTGATGGGACTCTGGGACGAGGCCCCCGTGTTCTGTTGGAAGGCCTGGAGAGTCTAGAGGAGCCACCTCAGACCCCCTGGTCCCACCAGATGCAGAGCTAGACGCAGCCATAGGCGCGGGTTCTGAAGGTCCCGCGACATCACCCGCCAAGGAGCGAGAACGAGGCCTACGAACAAGTTCCTCCTGCATGGCTCAAAAATTGGTGAGAAGTCCGTAGGGATTCAAGAACAAATCATAAGGAGAGAAGTTCGGAATGCTACCTCGAGAGCCTCCGCGAATTCGTCGGATTCTGAGCTTCGGTCTCCGACCTCGCCCTCCTCCAGCGGGCTCCCTCCTCCAGCCTCATCCTCCCGAGAAGAGTCCCCTGATTCCTCCGGCAAGGGGAAGCGCTCCCTCAGATCGGCATCCGATAACTGTGGGGGCACTGTCTGATTCAACAGTACCCTCACCTGATCTGTCATTGGGCGAGGAACACCGCTGGAGTGGACGTAATCCTCCAGCTCGTTCAAGTATTGCTCCGCCTCCACCGGAGACACCATGAATCCAGCCCGAACTGGGCCTATGCCCGGCAGTTTCATCCCGAGGCGATTCAGGTGGGCCCACATCTCGGATGGGATGAGGAATTGCCGGTTGACATCCCAAATGTCCCAAGCTTCCGGAAAGACGGCATCTTCTACCATGTCGATGTGACGCAGCCGCTTCCCCGGAGCCTGAGCAGATATCCGACGGAATCCCCTCGGTGGCCGCCCCTCCGGATGACCCTGCTCTCCCGAAACCACCGGATCCGCCACTGCTGCCATACCCTCGGCCGGTGCGGGTCTCTCTGCCATGGCTGCCCTGCTGCCGTGAGCGGCCCTAGCTGCCCTCCGACCCCGACCTTGAGATAAAGGAGGCCCACCGTCACCAACCCGGATCGTTGGCTGCTTCAGCATCTCCCTGGGATAAGCGTCCTCCCAGCTGATGGCGTACTCCTTCACTAAGCCGAAAGCGGCGGTGGACGGAGGCAATGCGATCTGCATCTTTCCATCCTCACGTGTGAACATGAGCCACAGCAGCCTCATCACACACGGGTGCTCCTCGTGACGCACCTCCCAGTATACCTGCGGGGTCAGCCGCTGGAGGCACCGGAACTGCCTCGCAAAACGATACGGGGTGTACGGTTCACAGATTGGCTCACGATCTATTCGAGCCACCAAAACTCCACCTCGGAAGGCCAGGAGATAAGCCCGATGTTCTTCCGTTCCCCGTACATCATCTGTAAGCCTCCCTTTCGGCAGTGGGAAGGGATGAAAGTTGAACTCGTCCGCCCTCCACACCCTATTCAGCACCATCGTAACGGCCAGTTTGAATGGGAAGCTCCCAACTGCGTTCAGAATGGAGGGGCGAAAGTCTGATCCCGGTGGCGAAATGGGGTTTGGATACTCGTAAATCCCCCTGATATGCGCCGCGATCCACCCATACAGGAGGTGGAAGGGCCCGCATATTCTTGGCGGCTTCTTGCCCTCGCTAATATGACACAGCATTCTGTATAGTTTGGCGAGCATCGGGATCCCCAGGTTGATCCGCTGCCCCATGGCCAACATCGATGCCATGATGAACGAGCTGGGCCGCACCCCCATTCTTGTATCCCTCACCGGTAGGATCCACCCACAGATGAGAGCCGCGATGAAAGCCGCCAGCCTGACTATTGGCTGTTGTTCGGTGCTGACGCTGAAACCCCAAGTCTTCCATTGGCTGTCCTCCAAGACCCGCCAGTACGAATGTCCCTTGCCCCGCTGGGCTGCCCTCGGACAAGTTCGAGGCCTTGGAGGGAACTCTCGATCTTCTGGGAAGTTCAGGAAGCATTTGAACCATCTTCTGAAGTGGACATCCCTCACCACTTCCTTATCCTCTCCAGGGACAAGCGCTATCAGCGCAGACGCCAGCCGTGGCATTTGCTCAGCATCTCCCCACACGCTGGCAACGGGGAGGAACTCGTCATACATGGCCCCCATGATCGGGACCCCGGAAATCTGTTGGACATCCCACAGGCTGATGCCCACCTCCCCGTGATGCAGGTGAAAAGTGTTGGTTCTGGACGACCATCTGCTCAACAGTTCCGGCATCAGCTTCTTTGGTTGGTAAATGTGGAACTGGGAGGCCCATGCCGCCTCATACAATCCCACACTCCTCAGCTCGGCCTCGAACTCCTCGCAGGAGGCGCCTACCCAGTAGACCCAGGCCCAGTCATCGGTGAAGTTGCCGCCCTGGCGCAGGTCCCACTCATCGGACCATCCCTTCTTTGGATCCTGCAGAGCCGCCTTCAGCATGGTGCGGTAGAGAGGAGGGGACGTCTCCGGTTGCAGTGGCCCCCCGTCAATGTCGTTCACATGATTGTAGAGGCAATAAGCGGTGACGGGTGTGAAATCCTCATGTGCGTGACCATCAGCCACCCTGAACCATTGGTGCTGGCATGGTGTGCTCCTGAACCAGCAAGCTGGTTCATCCCTTCTTGCCTCATGGATGAAGACGTCATCCCTCAGCCCGAAGCCGTACAACGGCAGTTTCTTGCACTGCGGCTAATCCTTCTAACCTTCCGACAGCAGGTCCGTCAAGGAAGTGTGGTCCGAGTGGCTTCGAATCATCTCCCCCAAACCCGGACGGTTGGCCATCTCATCTCGACGAGCAGCGTCTGCAAGGACCCCCAAGGCAGCTTCTTGATGGGCCATTTTAATTTTGGCCCTCAGAAAAGAATTCTTTCGGACGGATCACGAAGCTCGGCCGCGAAGCTCGACCGCGAAGCCGATTCGTGAAGATCGGTCGCGAGACCAAGCCGCGAAGTCTGGCCAAGGCAGACAAAGGTTCGTTTAGCGCGGACGCAGAGTCGGAGACCCGCGGTTCGCCGCGAAGCTCGATTCGCGGAGTGCGGTCGCAGAGTACACGGAGCTTCGCAAAATCGAGAGCGCACAAAAAGACAAGGCACATGAAGACAAAAGAGGGAGGACCCCCTATTTATAGGCGACGGCCCCGGAGCATCGCGGCGTGCCTCACCCGCGCGAAGCATCGCGGGGCGTCCGGATCCGCGGCCCAGGCGAGCAGCGCGGGCCCCCCTTCGCGATGACACATCGCGAACCACCGACAGTTTTGGCGATTGTCCCTCATACTTCGACCCTTCGCCCTCCGCGGCTCCAAGTCTGAGGGGGGGCATTTGTTGGCGCCAAAAATGTGGCCCGAAAGGAAGGAACGAAAAAGACAGCTGGCGCGCTTCCTCACGAAGCACAGCCGCGAAGCACAACCGCGAAGCCCCGGCGCGAAGCGTCCCAACCTTGGCGGCCCCGCGAAGCTCCAGAGGCGATAATCCTCCGCGAACCGGTTTGACGTTCGCGAGCCGCCGCGAAGCTCCTGAGGCGGTAATCCTCCGCGAACCCGTTTGACGTTCGCGAGCCGCCGCGAAGCCCCGAAGGCGGCGCGCGAGCTCTGCTTCGCGGCGCCCCTTCCCTATAAATACTCGACTCCCCCTGAGTCTACGAGACGGAAAATCCGACCTTTCGGCTTCTCCTCTCCCGAATCGCGAAGCACGCTTTGCCCCGGGAATCATGAGCTCCGCGAGGTATTTCTACTTCGCGAGACGACTCTGATTTGTTTCGTTTTGAGACCCTCTTCTGAGAGGGATGCCCTTCGCGAAGCTCAAGGGCGTTCGCAAAGGAAGGGGATTCCCAAGGGAACCCGGGCAGCCGCGGAGAACTTGTGCTTCGCGAAACACCCATCCCATACGAGTAATCCTTATGCTAAGGCAGGATCGCTCCACTTCGCGAAGTACATTGCTTGGCAGGACCTTGCTTCGCGTACCATTCCTTCTTCGCGAGGCAGTGCTCCGCGAACACTGTTCCACTTCGCGAAGCACCTCCCACTCCCACCTATGCCCCATGCTAAGTCCAAGGCACCCCACTTCGCAAAGCACACTCCTCTGCTTAGCGATTCCTCTTTCCGTGCGACCCTCCAGGTTTGCACGATGTGATTTCAAAGTCCCATGGACAACACCTCCCGTAGCATTGTTTCGCCTAATGCTTCTTCGCATAGGCACGCTAACGGCTATTGCTTCTTCGCATAGCCACGCTAAAGTGGACCCCTCGATGGTTCCTCCCACGACCTCCCTTTACCATGGCCTTACCGGCACCTTCCCTTCCCCAAGGACCAGAGGGTACCGGTTATGTAAGCCCTAGGGGTGTGGAGTGAACCCACCTCGTCCGAGCTGCCGGACGTTAAACTGCCAAACACCACGTCCTCAACACATGACGTTAAACT